>CM050414.1:39072179-39404566 GCA_027564155.1 Gymnocypris eckloni scoliostomus | reverse complement strand
TTACGGGTGACATTATTTATTGGTGAATAAATATTACAGGTGAAACTATTTAATGTTTAAATGCACTATTTGGCTCGATGCAGCCTGTCTGAGCTCAACACTCTGTGAGGTGAGGCGATCTCTCAATCTCTGAGAGCAATCTCCGCCCACCGCTCATCTGATATGTAGAGAGTCACGAGTCCGACCAATCAGCGGAAAACTGAAGGCAGTCTCACACCGAAAGCACTTGCTAACTGGAGCTGCCTCAGTGATCACGCATCAGTTGTCTCTCAAGGTAAAGCAGCAGCAGGCGTTGCTGAAGTTGCAAAACACCTCAATATAACCTATGATGTCCGCGATGCGAAAAATGCGGCGGAATCGCGGAATGCAGTCATATAATGGAATTTACCGTATATAGCAGAATGTCATGGAATGTCGAAGTTTGGATGAATTAATCAAAAGTAGGTCAGTACACTTAAATCGACTCGCTATGGACTAGTATCTATATATATTAAGCCGCAAAAACACTTTAAATATGAATCCTGCATGTTCTGCATCTCTGTTAATGAATGACACAGACGTGCGGTTTCATTTACTGCACACACACATACTGAAGCGCGTGATGCTCGCGGTGACTTCAGCGTCTGCCGTCTCACTAAATGAGGACATAAATACATGAACAACATCCCCAGAACTGCTCGGAGTCACTTCATGAGCATTTGACCGTTTCATTTGAGTAAAACGATCGTCATATCATATATACATAGGCTACAGAAACTTAAAAGGTCCTCATGGCAACCTGTCAAAATATAAGTTCGGTTTAGCGAATATATTACTGTATCGTAATACAACTACAACAATTATTACAACTTTTGTTGAGAATAATCACACAATACGTTATCGGTCTACTTGATCTGTAATAATCGGTATCGGCATCGGCCCTGAAAAACACATATCGGTCGACCCCTACAAAGCATTGCTAGAAAATGCAACCGATGTGGATGAGCGTGCATTACATGCATAGCATCAAAAACACAGTTAAGTGGAATAAATGCATATCACGCTGACAGCTCGAGAGAAAGGAAACAGTCGTAAATAAACAACATACGTGCGTCCCTCGAGAACTGTAAAAGCAGAGCTGCTTCGTCCTGATGCTGAACGTTTATCAGATCTCTCCAAGAAACTGACTGCAAGTTCTCATGAAAGAAAAAGCTCTCTAACAGTCGCATGTGTGTCTGTGAAGTGTGTATCTGTCTCAGTGAAACTGTACCTGATTATGTTGATCTCTGAGTTAAACATTAACCAAACACAGAGCAAATCTGACCTGATTCTGATGTGTGCCAAACACTCACATTTAACTCCAAGTGACGGATCAGTTTCGAACTTTTCTAACATATTACATTCTGTGCAGTGTGACGTTTATGTCAATCAAACTGAACATTCATTATAATCTCATGCTTGATTTGCTCTTCCTCTTGAAGTGAATCATGAAATCATTTATGAATTTCACTAGAGGAAAACATTACAGGGTGCTCTTTGATTTCTGAGATTTAATTGAGTGTGCAGTGAATGGGTGCCGTCAGAATGAGAGCCGATAAAACATCACAATAATCCATCAGTTAGAGGAAGAGTTATTATGGATTATGAACTCATATTTTAGACATTAAAACGTCTTAATGCTGGATTAGTTTCATCTTTTGTCTTCTCCAGATGTTAACTGATGGACTGTGGATTATTGTGATGTTTTTATCAGACTCTCATTCTGACGGCACCCATTCATTTCCATTGCTCAGACACATTTTTACAAACCTGATGAAGAAACAAACTGTATGATCCCGAGGCACACTTTCAGCACAATTTCATTTTTGGGTAACTATTACTTTAAGTATTAGATTTTCTCCACACAAAAAACAACAATAACAAAAAAACAATAGACTCAAACGAGTCACGAATTATCATTTTATAATGATCAAGATTTCTGACTCGTCATACCATGGTACTTCTTCTTTGAAAGGGTCAAATAGGCTACGATGCATTGATATAATGAACAGACTGTAGCAACATTAAAAAACATGATTGCTCAGCTCTTTCGTCTCATGCACTTGGATCTACATCACAGCATTTTAATGCACATGGATGATTTCCATATATTTATTAACCACGCTTTGAAGAATACCACGATACTACCACGGTGTGTGTCAAGCATAACTGTTCTGCAGTGCACTGTACATTAACATGCATGCCCTCCTATGCTCGTTTTCATATAAGCTCTCTCCCAAAGCCATGCAAGCGCATCGAGACGTCAGCTGGAGCAGTGGTGCTGATGGTGGTGTGCAGTATCATCACTGGCACGTGCCTCTACTCACTGGCATTACATCATCGCTCACAACACACATTAAAGACTGCCATCCTAATTACATCAGCCTCTATCAATAATGCAGGATCAGATTCACAGCGTAACCTCATCACTGCATGGCCAACATCAATGCAAATACACGTCTGTGCATGCATGTAAACATGCAGTGAATGACACACTGTGTTGATGCATCGCACTACACCGCAGTACAAGTCTAGGAAAACACACACACACACACACACACACACACAACTGGAGAAAATGACAGTGATGCGTGAGATGAAGGCCTGTACACAAACAGATGACATCAGAATCACAATATGCACTAAAAGCATCTTCACCTGCTTCACCTGACAGTGAATGTGGGCCTAGTGATGCTATAACCAGCAGACGCTCGGATGCGTTTATAATAACATAAAACGCTGTGCCTCCATTTAACAGAAGGAGAGACGAGGATGCAGCAGCAGCACAATGGAGGTCCAGCGTTCACCTGACTACACTCTCATTACATAATGCATGTTAGCGCTCGTGCAAAATGATGCATCACTGCATCTGCATCCTCTGTAACAACAGCAGCAGCAGCATCCAGCGCTCACACACACATACTCACTGTCTCGCCGCGGATCCGTCTGTCCGTCCGCTCGGATGCTGCGGCGTAACCCAGCGCGTGAAGACGCGCGATGCCCGCGACGGAGATGAAGCGCGCGCGCGCGAGGAAAGAGAGAGCGCGCGAGCGGCGCGCAGCAGCTGAGACACACCCACCTGCGCCCCGCCCCTTACGGACGCGGCCGGACACGCCCCCTTCTGCTCGCCGGGGCGTAATAAACTGATTATTAGAGTTTATTAACATGAGCTAGAAACTAAGAAACCAGCAATTACTCAGTTCATACTATAAAGAATCCCCAGAGGCCGGATTCACGAATTAAATACGTTCTTAACACTTACAAAAATAACACTGCAATTGTCTTATTTTCTAACTTAAGCATAAAAGTCTTATTTTTGTGTTCACAAAAACATTTATATATTTTTTTATATTTTCACAAAAATAATTATATATTTATATTATATATATATATATATATATATAATCTTCAAATTTACCTCAAACTTGTCTTAAATTACACTTCTCTTCTTAATAATAATAATAATAATAATAACATCATTAGACTTTCAAGAATTGCACTTTTAACATTAATCATAATCTTCTTAGAAATTATCTCAAGAGATGATTTCATTTTTCCTTCTTTCTTTCTTTCGTCTAATAAATAATGAGATGGTTTTCAGTGACCTGTGCTGTGTAAATGATGTTTTGTGTATTGTTTATGATGGACATTTGGGTTTGAATTTTTAAATGGTATATTTATTATGTGAGTTGTTAATGTGAAGATTATGTTTTTCAAATAAAATTTAGTCAAACCTCTTACTTTCTCTTTTTTAACCTTGTCTAAATTAAGCAGAAATTAAAGTGTAATTATACTTAAACACACATTAACCAGCTAGTTATGTATTACTAGAATATTAGACAAAACTGTCAAAATAACATAATTACCATACAAAATGACATGCAACTGTATTGTTTTTCAGTGTACAATGTGGTTGCATTTGTTAACAATAAAAGTTAATTTCTTCATTCAATAATACATTTTTAAATAAAAATGATGTATGTTACCTTACTGCACTGTGAACAAACATGTACAAATGTATTTTTAGTAACTAAAAGATTAATAAACAATATAAAACATACATCACGCTAACAAACTAATGTTAACAAATGAGACCTTATTGTAAAGTGTTTCCGATTTTACCATTAGTAGAATTTTTAAATAAAAGAAATAACGTGAGATTGCTGTGTTGTTCAAAGCATTATCTTCATCTAAATATTGAAATAAGTATTTTGCAACAGTAAACTTCAATCGAACAGGCATAAACAACACAATCAGAATGAATGCTGATGATATATGCATGCACAGCTTTAAAGGAGTCATATAATGCTACATGCACTAAGTTGTTTGAACTGAGATGTGTGTTGACGTGTGTGTACACAACCACCCTGTAATGATACAATCTCTTTTAATGTTTTCCTCTTTCTCAAATCGAGCTGATCTCAGTGTGACGTCACACGGACGGAGGCCCCGCCCACGAGAGTTTGATTGACAGGAGTGTTTCAGCACAGACTGCACTGGTGTCTTACCTCAGACCCGTCCATCAGCTGTTTCACCGTCGGAGCAGATGTAGACAAGAATGACTCCGAAGTGATTGAGGTGTTTAGTTGTTGGATGTAATAATGAACATAGCAGTCATTATTTACTCCTGATATCTGAGCGCTGAAGACACAGAGGATTATGTTAGTTACTGAAGGGAATGCCTAAATGTGTCAATGTTCACGCAAATCATTCATGATCCAGCTTCACCTTCAGAAGAAATGAGTATAAGGGTTTTTAATAAATCTTTGCAAGTTTCACGATGAATGCGGATAAAGTAAACAGTCCCTCAGAGAGCGCTCGGAAGAGAGGGGCGGAGTCAGCAGAGCTCATTAACATTAAAGTAAACAGTCCTCAGTCAGAGCGGCTCGGAAGAGTGGAGTCAGCAGAGCTCATTAACATTAAAGTAAACAGTCCCTCAGAGAGCGCTCGGAAGAGAGGGCGGAGTCAGCAGAGCTCATTAACATTAAAGTAAACAGTCCCTCAGAGGCGCGGAAAGAGAGGGGCGGAGTCAGCAGAGATCATTAACATTAAAGTAAACAGTCCCTCAGAGAGCGCTCGGAAGAGAGGCGGCGGAGTCAGCAGAGCTCATTAACATTAAAGTGAACAGTCCCTCAGAGAGCTCGGAAGAGAGGGGCGGAGTCAGCAGAGCTCATTAACATTAAACTAAACAGTCCCTCAGAGAGCGCTCGGAAGAGAGGCGGAGTCAGCAGAGCTCATTAATATTAAAGTAAACAGTCCCTCAGAGAGTGGCTCGGAAGAGAGGGGCGGAGTCAGCAGAGCTCATTAATATTAAAGTAAACAGTCGCTCGGAAGAGAGGGGAGGAGTCAGCAGAGCTCATTAATATTAAAGTAAACAGTCCCTCAGAGGCGGCTCGGAAGAGATGAGGAGTCAGTAGAGCTCATTAACATTGAAGTAAACAGTCCTCAGAGAGGCGGCTCAAGAGAGAGGCGGAGTCAGCAGAGCTCATTAACATTAAAGTAAACAGTCGCTCGGAAGAGAGGGGCGGAGTCAGCAGAGCTCATTAACATTAAAGTAAACAGTCCTCAGAGGCGGCTCAGAAGAGAGGGGCGGAGTCAGCAGAGCTCATTAACATTAAAGTAAACAGTCGCTCGGAAGAGAGGGGCGGAGTCAGCAGAGCTCATTAACATTAAAGTAAACGGTCCCTCAGAGAGCGGCTCGGAAGAGAGAGGCGGAGTCAGTAGAGCTCATTAACATTAAAGTAAACAGTCCCTCAGAGAGCGGCTTGGAAGAGAGGGGCGGAGTCAGCAGAGCTCATTAACATTAAAGTAAACAGTCCCTCGAGAGGCGCTTGGAAGAGAGGCGGAGTCAGCAGAGCTCATTAACATTAAAGTAAACAGTCGCTCGGAAGAGAGGGTGGAGTCAGCAGAGCTCATTAACATTAAAGTAAACAGTCCCTCAGAGGCGGCTCGGAAGAGAGGGGCGAGTCAGCAGAGCTCATTAACATTAAAGTAAACAGTCGCTCGGAAGAGAGGTGGAGTCAGCAGAGCTCATTAACATTAAAGTAAACGGTCCCTCAGAGAGCGGCTCGGAAGAGAGGGGCGGAGTCAGCAGAGCTCATTAACATTAAAGTAAACAGTCCCTCAGAGAGCGGCTCAGAAGAGAGAGGCGGAGTCAGCAGAGCTCATTAACATTAAAGTAAACAGTCGCTCGGAAGAGAGGGGCGGAGTCAGCAGAGCTCATTAAGATTAAAGTAAACAGTCTTTAAAAGTGTTTTATACACTACCATTGAGAAGTTTTAACCAAACTATGATACAGACTTTTCATTGAGACCCAAAATAATAATATCAACTTGTGGAACATGGGCATTATATGACCTCTTTAAAAACAAACTCACATGAAACATTTGAGATGATAAATGCTTGTTCAGGAGCAGAAGCAGCACTCATAATACATACATACAAATATCATTACAAAAGATCCACAGGTTAACGGGTTTCCTTCAGTGTCACATCATTTCTCTCTATAAACACGTATACTGTACAGCACAAGCTATAGTGTTAATCATGGTTTATCATGCACTCACAAACACTAGACTGAAGACAGCAGAAAAACATCACATAAACCCATATATCTCACTCGGTTTTCTCTCTCTCCATTCACAAATTCATCAGTGACTTCAACAACTTCTCAAGGTTACTATGACGATGGTCTCCATCCAACTGGAGCAGAAGCTGGTGTCATGTGACGAGAGCGAGTCTAATTAGAGAGAGAGAGAGAGAGTGCTGAGAAAGGCACAGTGGTTCATTAGTGAGATGTGTTTTCAACAGGACGATCTATCCGTCATCAATCCAGATCACGGAGAAGTGTGAGGATACAACAACTTTTATATTACATTCAATTAAAAATGGCTTCACACAAATGTGACCCTGGAGCACAAAACCAGTCATAAGGGTCCATCAATGAAGCTTACTCTCGCTCAAACCCGTGACTTTCAAGCCATACAGAGGACCAAGAAAGTGTCCAAAAATGAATAAAACATTCATAATCAGGAGTCCTTATGATTTGTGCATTATATTAAGTTTTATGACGTTAGCTGTTTTGTGTGAAAAGTGAACAGAATAGTGCTATTTTAGCATTATTATACTAATATAGTTTTTGATAATATTTTGAATTAGATTGTATTTTTGATACTTTGTTTTCAATTTAATTTTAGTTAAGGCTTTAGCAATTGTTACTTTTTTTCTTTGTATTTTTGATTCAACTGTATTAGTTTTAGCTCTTTTAGAAAATGAGAACAAAAACATGACAACTTGTTGAAATAAAATGTTTACATTTTTATTAATTTATGTTTATTTTATTTCAAGTATGGTTGAAAAAAAGTGAAACTTCCAAAACTTTGCAGAAATTTTGAGTTTTTTGGAAACTATACTAAATTTTCTTGACATTTTCTGCTACATGTAACCAATTAAGGTCAATCAAAGGTCTTAATTTGAGTGTTCGTTATCTATAATAACCGTGGAACAGAGACCCGCATCTAAGTCATTATTCACTGATAGTCTTCCGGTCAACGAGAGAAAGAAAGTCATACAGGTTTAAACAGCACGAGGTTGAGTACATTATGTGCATAATTCCAGTACAATACTAAAATATCAAATAAATGGAGAAAAATGGTGCAATATGAATCTGGTTAAAAGAGGGAATACAAATACAGTATGAACAGAGAAAATAACTAGCAAAAAAACACAGAAAACTTCAAGGTTGACCTCATGAATAAATCAAATACACAGTTTGTTGATGTTTGGAGGAGCTGGAGATTTCACCGCGTCAAATAAACGCTCTTCCAGGAAGATCAAGGCACGTTGAGGATTGATGTTTGATTTGTTTACTAGCACCTCTTACGCCACTGAATGCCAATCAAATAGACACAGCCCTGAATTTGTTCGTTTTCACACTTGAGTCAAAAAGTGAATTCAGTTCTGTTTGCATGTGGACTAGAAAGAGGATTCGGATCACAGTTTAGTCAATCTGAATGCTGATCGGGTCTCAGTCCACTTTCTGTTCACACTGTAGTTGTTTGGAACCTGGGTAACCTGATTATATTGAGTGTCATATGAATTATAATGTTGAATAATAAAGATGATTATGCATTGACATAAAGGCTGAGCTGGTTTGTATAGGGTTCATTTGGAGCGTATGTTTATAATTGAGCATAAGTGCTGAAACAAACCAAGTGTGCGCTCAGTGGTTTCTGAATTTGGTCCGAAAGCAGAGCAAGCCTGCACAGAAAGTATACGGCAGAACCGCTCATGTGTGAGTTTCACTGCAGGTAACTGACGGATCACACGCTGCCTTCAAGTCATATCGGAAAAAAATCATATTTACAGAAAAACTACATTTCCCATAACTCTCTGTTGTGGAATTACACACTAATCCTTCATTATTCTGCAACAAAATGCCTCCCGTGTTCATCGGCGAATACATTGATTTTATTCTGACCAAGAGCACTTGAATGCACATTATATCATCATAAATATGATTTCTGATCTCATGAAAAAGATCCAGCAGGACTTGAAGGCAGCATCAGTGTGTATTTGTGCTCTTCTCTTTAGTTCCTAACGCAACGGTGATTATTGAATATGAACTGAGCCAGCAAACAGCATACAGAATTGCCAATTAAGTAGAATTACAATGGAATTTTATTCATGAAGACGTTTCATTTTTCACAACAAATGACCCATAAACACACTCATTTAGGGCATTTTAAGAAACATTAGATGATGTTACTAATATTTTTAGAATGAAGAAATGTGTATTTAATTAATTTTTTCAAATCACACTTATAAATGTCTGAACGTTATTCATTAGTAACATGAATTAACAAATTAAATGTGAGTTTATGGATTATTATGCTATACAACTCTTTTGTCCAGTTTATCCCTGAGATTTAAATCTAGAGTCAAATGATATAAAATTATCTGATAAAACTACACAATATTATTTCAAACAATTCTGAAAAATTAGCTCTATATATCAACATAAATAAATACGCTTAGTCTGAATAACAAAAACATATTTTCACTGTTTTGTGATGTTGAATAATTTTAATTGTAATGTAATTAAATAAATAATTCCTGTTAATTCTAAATCCCAGCTAACAAAATATGTTTTGCCTAATGTTCCAATTAAGTTATGAAAAGTTATTTCTGATCATTTTAAACTGTAGAAAATGTTTTTTCTTGGTTATTCAAACACTAAAGAACATTCCATTGAATAATTTTGCAAACATTATCGGAATGTTACATTTGAATGTTCTCGAATGTTGTGAAACAATTAGTAACATTTAAAAACGCTAGACACATCCAACTCAAATAATATGTATGACCTTGACCTCGGCGACCCCATGAGTGATAAATCTTGGTGTGTTTTTGATTCAAGGTCTCAAGTTTGATAAACAGATTAATTCTGTTGTTAAGTCATGTTTTTATCATTTCTGACGTCTCATAAAAGTTAAACCTTTTCTTTCTCTAAAGAACTTTGAAATAGTTATACATGCAATTTATTACCTCACATCTTGACTATTATATAGAGCTAACCAGTCTTCGATTGGACATCTTCAAATGGTACAAAAGCTGCAGCCAATCATATATCTCCCATTTTAACTTCCCTGCACTGGCTACCAGTCAAACAGAGAACCGAATTTAACATTTTAGTTTTTAAAGCATTACATGGCCTTGCTCCAGTTTATTTATCTGATCTTTCACGATATCATAATCCGTCCAGGGCACTTAGATCCGGCAACCTTGAAGTGCTTTCTGTTCATCGATCGAGGTTAAATCATCGTGGAGACCGTGCTTTTGTGATAGCGCGCCCTAAACTTAAAGCACATCTTCTTAGTGTGGGTTCCTAATGTATTATTCTAATCTTACGTATGCTATCTTATAGATTGTGTTTTTTATTTGAGCTTCCTGATCTGTACAGCACTTGGGGTGTTTTTAAATGTGCTTTATAAATAAACAATGAAATGAAATAATGTTTTGAGAAGACTAGATTCTATAAATGTTCCTGGAAGAAGGTTTGTCTGTAATGTGGAGAGAGCCTCGACAGACGTTCAAATTCACACTTGTGAACCAGAAGGAGCCGATTCTTCAATTCTGGATTTCAGATCACCTGATCTAACAGCAGCTCTTCTGTCATTAGAGATGAAGTCTGTTTACTCCTCCCTCTCGGCTCGACCAATCAAAGGCTCCGTCTCGCTCTCCGCTCCGTGCACACTCAGGTGCTCACAGGCACGACCCTTGAGGGCCAGAGCGCACGCGATGAAGGAGAAGAGCAGGCCCAATATCAGGATGTAGAAGCTTTCTCCTGCAGACATGCAGAGCGCCGGGCGTCTGGCCGTCTTCGCTCGCTGCAGGTTGTGTTCAATCACACTCATACAGGCCGCACACACACCTACAACCGCCACGCAGACGAACGCTGAGGGGAGACGTGAGGAAACACACTTTAGTCAAACATCCAGCTGTTGCACTGCTTCATTATCATCAAAGACTGCTTCTTGACTTCTTTGATCTAACTAAGAGTACAGACTTTTATACAAACTTGCTAAACATGGAACACAATGAGACAATGTTTATCTTTGGTTAACGCACGAGGGTTGTGAATTCATGAAAGTGCATCATAAAGAAATAACAATCCAAATAAAAGACGTAAGAAAAAAGATGAAATATTGTGTTTAGCTGCATGTTACAATGCACCAACATCAAAGAACTGTAAACATGCAACTGTGTTGATCAATTACTGAAACATTAACTTCAGAGGGACTTTGAGTAAATATTTTCAATAAAACATTTTGGGAATTTAAAGCCAAAGATCACAGGTTAAGATGGTACAATAATTAAAAAATAGTTTTTATAAAAAAAACGCAAAACATGGAAAACTACGAGATCATGAGACAATGTTCGAAATGTCTATCTTTGGTTAATGCACGATGTTTGTGAATTCATGAAAAAATATTACATTAAAATGTTTAATTTAAGAATAAATCAAACTAAATAAAACACTAAAATGATTCAATGTTTTGTTTAGCTGCGTATCATGTGATCATTAACCAGCAGCATCAAAGAACTGTGAATATGCAAATGTGTTGATCAATTATTCAAATATTAACTTGAACTTCAAATAAATATTTGGCTGAAATGGGTTCAGCTGACAAAAGTTTATGAATTTAAAGCCAAACATCACATGTTAGGATGATCAAATATTTTAACTAATAGATAATCACAATAGTTTTGCTAGTTAATTAATCACAGCATATTAAAACAATTGTTTTGGAATACAAGATTATTATTATTTTTACATTTATATATGCAAATGATGTATGCACATCTAATTAAATGTGCACTAATTTGCATGCATTCCCATCGGAAAAAGCCTGATTAAAAAAAAAAATTTGATCACTCCATAAATCTGAAATTATTATCAACAGAAAAAAATTAAAAGAGCATGTTTTTAGGAGTAAAATGATATATAAATCAGTGTGGATGATATATGAGTATGTAAAGTTTGCTGAATGTAAGAGACACAACTCTTTAAAGATATGCACAGATGCAAATAAATAAAGTGCAATAAAATAAACACTTAAATGTGTTTTCTTTCATGTTATGGAAGCTAAATAGACCTCAAAACTGACCAGTGCATGAAAAAACTCTAAGTTATGAAACATTCTGTGTCAATTAAAATAATTCTTAATGAGAAAATGTAGGTCTAACTAGATTAATGGACAGTTGACATGCTTTCCCGTGTTACTAACAGTGCAGTGAGTTCAGCACCTGTCAAGACGTGCAGGGAGGTCACCAGCTTCGAGTGAGTGACCGCTGCTCCGAGGAAGTCCAGCAGGAAAGAGGAGCTGGACAACAGGACAGCGCTGTAGCAGAGAACAGCTAGAGAGTACAGCAGCCACATTCCCCATCCGTGCAGCCCGCCCAACGCACCTGCAGCAGACACACGCAAGCATGCCCTGCTTGATTACATGCGTTACAACACAGAGCTCCAGTCACAGAGGTTTAAAGTAGAGATGCACCGATTCCGATTTCTGATGTTTTGTGAAACATCATGGTCGGATAATGTTGCTTACCTAAATCATATTTTGTAAATATCTTTTTCTACCGCAGTATGCATCTATACATTTCTGAGAGTTACTTTGTGTGTGCTGTCTCTCTCTCACACACTCACACACACACACACACACACACACACACACACACACACACACACACACACACACACACACACACACACACACACAGACACAGACACGCACACGCACACACACACACACACACACACACACACACACACACACACACACACACACACACACACACACACACACACACACACACACACACACACACACACACACACACACACACACACACACACACACACACACACACACACACACACACACACACACACACACACTCACACACACACACACACATAGTACATTATCAGTCGCCGTTTACACTGAATGCCATTAAAATTAGAATCATTCTCACGCGAAAACGACATGTTTACACGCGACTGTGATGTCTACTGTGAGTGTGTGCGTATCTGTGACGTCTCGGCCTGTGGCACTGGCAATAAAAGGATCGGCTCGGAGTCGGCAAGACGTGAGACTGACCGGCAGGTCACCGATCCGGGCGGTCATGAAATCATCCGATTCCGATCACTGGCTGGTCAATCAGTGCATCTCTAAAGGAATAGTTCATCCAAACATGCTGAAAATGTGTTCATCCTCAGGCCATACAAGATGTAGATGAGTTTGTTTCTTCATCAGGTTTGGAGAAATGTGTCTCAGCAATGGATGCTCTGCAGTGAATGGGTGCCGTCAACGAGTCTAATAAAAACATCACAATAATCCACAGTCCATCAGTTAACATCTGGAGAAGACAAAGATTAAACTAATCCAGCATTAAGACGTTTTAACTCAAATACAAGGAATCCATAATAACTCCTCCTCCAGTGATAAAGTGCATCTGCTGTTGTCTCTCATCTAAATACAGACACATGTTTGTCTTGTAAACGCTGCTTGATCTGTGCAGATTTCTCTCCTGATTCACCCCAGACCACTTTATCACTGGAGGAAGAGTTATTATGGATTATGGACTTGATGGATATGTTTCTTCTCCAGATGTTAACTGATGGACTGTGTATTATTGTGATGTTTATATCAGACTCTCGTTCTGGCGGCACCCATCCACTGCTGCAGAGACAGATTGAAACAAACTCATCCTGATCTCAGACGGTCTGCAGGTGTTCTCAGTCATAACCAGAGCTGTGAGATCACACCTGTGTCTGTGTGATTCTGATAAGCGTGCACCGTGAAGGCCACGCCGTAGATGAGTCTGCTGCTGGAATCAGAGCAGTTCTGGACCTGGATCCAGTTAGGGTCAGCGATAGACGTGCACAGCGACACGAGGGTGAAGCACTGGGACACGGCCGCAGGGGTCAACGCCAGGGTCATGCTGATTCCTCTGAGGACACAAGAGAAAACAGATTAGTGGATCTCCTGTAGAAACCACTCACCTTATTCACAGGCTTCAAATACACACTTAACCTCATTAACAGAGCACCTTTAGAGAAAGAGCAATGAAACAGCAGCTTTACTACTGTCAGAACCTGTGACTGTCACACATTAACGTGCAAGGGGCTAGTTATCACAATATATACACACACTAATTCTCAGATATATATACATGTATATGTGACAACTAGCCCCGGTATCTACTGTAACTTAATAATAATAATAATAATACAGCCAGTCTGACAGCGAGTCCTGCTGATAGAAAACAATGTTTCGTACCTTGACCGTTACAGTCGATGAATCCCTCGTGACATAATAAAAGCTATGATTTGACACATTAATGCAGATATTATGCGCACTGAACAAAGCGTCGATAATCTGCTGGAGCTGAGTGAAGAAGATCAGTCTGTCTGCATTAAAAACACTGCTCGCGTTATTATAATATCCAGTAAATAAAAGCGCATCGCAGCGGATTAAAACACGGCACGTCTTGAGAGAAGCGGAATCAATGTGGAAGTAAATAAAGCACACTGCGCATGCGCACGTCGACTCAAACAGCGCCCTCTAGAGGCACAACGCGCATATGAATTATGACATGACTTCTGCGTATCAGAATATCATATCTAGACTTTTACATCTGATACAAATGTGTGATTAAACTTCAAATTTCAGCTCTAACTATACTAAATTAAATCTTACTGATATTGCAATGGCTGCTGTGTGTTGACCAATACAATTTATTAACTACATTATATTTAATCACTAACAAAATAAATTAAGATTTAATTATGACTGTTATATTTTTTGGTGTACATGATTTCCTTGTTTCTCCCTTTGTAGTCCCACTTATATATATCTTTTATGATAGGGATTTTTATTTAACTAATATACTACTTTTATTGTCTAACTTTAGTATAAATGCATAAATGGGGAATTAAGCCTTTGTTTTTAATTTCTCAGATCAGAAATACCTAAAAACAATGTTATGTTTGAAAAGTCTGTACATTTTTATGTTTGATTAAATGAATTGTTTATCTTAATGTACACCCTTAGCTATAGTAAATCTGTAAAACAATTAAAAAAGACATGTGCACAAAGAAAAGCTGCATGCTGGATAATCTGGAAATTAGTGTCTCAAGACAAACGAGCATCAAACGATTATAAACCCCGCTCCTCTGATTCTCTCACTGGGTGGAGATAACATACAGATGACCACATAGCTGTATAATGAGAAATAAAGCCCTGTTTGAGCATCGTTACCAGAAAATAATCTGTTTTATTCGACAGGACAGACTTGGATGTTTCGAACAGTTAATATTTATGACTGTTTCAGTTGTTTGTGAAAAGCAAATAATCAGGTTTACAAATCATGTAATTGATACTACATCAACAAACACTAAATATTGTAGACATGAATATTACTAGGATTTTTTTCATTTTAATTATGCATTCATCCAAAGCACAATGGGGGGGGGTTAAATAAATAAAATCTCGTTCCACCCAAAACAATTCTTCTGTTTTCAAAACCAGCCTCAAGCTATTCCTAAAGTGGTTGAGACACAACTGTATGATGCTTATAAAGGAGATTAGGTTTGCTGGTAAACACTTTATTTACGAGTCCCTGAACAGCATGTCGTGTTCACACACTGGTCTGGATCTCCGGCGTCAGGTTTATGAGGCCGTTACTGGCTTGAGCGAGGTCTGAGATCGAGACTCGTCCTCTCTGTTTGATGAACTGAGCCACAGCGTTCAGCTCCTCCGGCGTGATGAAGATAAACTTCCCTCGGTCGTCGATCACTCCTGCGCAAACACACGGGTATATCAGAGCGCTGTTTCACACGCCGACTAGAATTCAGTTCAAACTCAATGCATCGGGTCATACGGAGATGAACTACTTCTCTCTTATGATTAGTGATCGACCGATAGTGATTTTTATAACCGATACTGATTATTTGCATGTTTATGTACCCGATAACCGATATTCAGAACCGATATTTATTTACTGTTATAAAGTTAACATTCTTTCATGTAAAATTTAATCTTCAAATTACAACAATAAAAACATTTTATTTATAAAAAGCATCATCAGCAACACTGATATTAACAATAAGCAAAATAATGTCTAATGTTTTCAAATGGAGAAAATAAAGGACAGAAGTCATATCAACTTCATTTTAAACTACAGTTTTAGGTTTATAATCTGTTTAATAGACTAAAGAGTGAAGAATAATTCACTGAATAATATTCTCTGGAATATTGAAATAAGCTATAACAAACAAAACATCGTATTTTATTGCATTTCTTAACTGTTTTATCAGAATTATTAAAATGTTTTTGTCTAAATTATGAAAACTGCTGACAGCGGTTTATCTATTTACACAGAACTATACTCAAACTGTGTGTGTGTGTGTGTCCACTGCTCCAGGTGTGTGTGTGTGTGTGTGTGTCCACTGCTCCAGGTGTGTGTGTGTGTGTGTGTGTGTGTGTGCTCCAGTGTGTGTGTGTGTGTGTGTGTGTGTCCACTGCTCCAGGTGTGTGTGTGTGTGTGTCCACTGCTCAGGTGTGTGTGTGTGTGTCCACTGCTCCAGGTGTGTGTGTGTGTGTGTGTGTGCTGTGTGTGTGTGTGTGTGTCCACTGCTCAGGTGTGTGTGTGTGTGTGTGTGTGTGTGTCCACTGCTCAGGTGTGTGTGTGTGTGTGTGTGTGTGTGTGTCCACTGCTCCAGGTGTGTGTGTGTGTGTGTCCACTGCTCCAGGTGTGTGTGTGTGTGTGTGTCCACTGCTCCAGGAGTGTGTGTGTGTGTGTGTGTCCACTGCTCCAGGTGTGTGTGTGTGTGTCCACTGCTCCAGGTGTGTGTGTGTGTGTGTGTGTGTGTGTGTGTGTGTCCACTGCTCCAGGTGTGTGTGGGTTAAATACAGAGAACACATTTCACTGCTGGTTATACTCTGTATAATTGTGTATGTGACAAAAAAAAACAAAGAAAAACTTTTTATTTTCTTCAATACCGATATCCGATTATGGTAAAATACTTTTATAATGCAGTGAGATGTCAATATGACGTGTGTAGAATATACCATCAATTCGACTAATTCAGACTAATTATACCTCACATGTGCCAGGGTTATTATAGTTCAATAAAAATCATAAAACAATGTTTTATTTATTTGAGGTAGTCCCCCAGGAAACACTTCTCATTTGAGTCGATTACTAAAATAGAATAAATGCAATTAAAATTCAATTAAAACTATTTAGACATTAAAAAAATACACAACAAAATGACTAAACTTTAGAAATTAAACTAAAAACTGATTCAAAGTATCAGTAAAACTATAAAAGTATCTTAATGATACTAAAGTAACACTGGGACTGACTGAAATGGGATTGTAAAATTAATATAGAAATAATGACACGTAAAAACATTCATTTTTGATTTTTTTTCTCATCAAATACTGCTGTACATGATTACTCACATAATTAAGCAGTATATAAATATTGATTTGTACATGTGTAATTTTTTGTGTTTTGTTATTATGGATAAGTTTTAAATTTGACATGTTTTTAAATTCGTTTAATTTGACGTGAAGCCACTGCATTTGCAACCGAGGTTATTTATTTATTTACATGACATATTAGCAGAGTGAAAAAAGATATTTAATACAATTAAATTAAAATGCAGTGCATCCATCAGGAATTACTGTACTGGTCTTAAGTGGTTTATTAATCATTTTACGCCATATTAAAGCATATACTGCCAATGCCAAACTCAAATAGTCTTCATAACAACACTTCAGTCAATTGCATATAATATAATGCAAATTTTGTGCTTGATGAAAAATTCTAATATTTTCCCAGGAGAGAGGTTTTTAATAAAGTCCATTAATGTATGTCCAGGACTGTAAACATGTTTTGATGCACAGTTATTATATTGAGTCACACGCACCTGTCAGGGAGCCGTCTGCGATCAGGTCCTGCAGTCTGGCGATAGCATCCTAACGTACACAAACACATTTCAACAATCCCCTACAAGCAGCAGTGCATGCTCAGAGGTCAAAGGTCAGCTATGAACACTGACCTGTGTGCGCATGCTGAAGTGGGACGCCAAATCCTCCAGCAAAACCACTTTAGAGTCCTGAACAGACAGAGAAACAGTCAAATCGACACGGTCTTCTCTACGAGACGTGCGGCTGAAGCAGGTGCTGATAATAAACAAGCCCGGCAATACATATATTAATACATTCAAAGCACAAATCAACCGTTTTCAAGCAATGCATGCATTATTTCTGAATAAAAGCATCTATTTTGAAACATATTTGAATGCAACCTAAAACTTGACTCATTCAAAGAGACCTTTATATATATAATTATACAACTATATCATGTTTAATAATAGTAGTTTGACTGTTTTAAGTCTTGAAGCATTCGTTATCACGTGCATTCAGTTCCTAATTAAAAATAAACTTAAAAAAAATGAAATATATTCCATTCATAAAGAATATAATTTACTGTGTTATCAAGAGAAGTCTATATAAAAAGTGTTTATCCAATAAACCACAAGATCTACTCTAGCTGACACCGCGGGTTAAAACAATATGTACCTAATTTTCATTATTATGTCATTTCATTATTCATTTTTAGTGCTCAATTTTCATGCATTAATTTTACATTTAGTCGTTTAGCAGATGCATTTATCCAAAGCGACTTACAAATGAAGACAATGGAAGCAATCAGAACCAATAAAAGAGCAACGATATGCTAATTGTGTACTAAATATACTAAAAATGATTAACAAACTTGAGATCATCTAAGTGCACTCAACTGTGGGACACTGTGAATATGAACTAAAATGCACTTTTAATAAACTATCTAAAAAAAATCTAAATATTGAGAAAATCATCTTTAAAGTTGTTCAAATTAAGTTCTTAGCAATGCATATTACTAATCAAAAATTACGTTTTAATATATTTACGGTACAAATATCTTCATGGAACATGATCTTAATATTCTAATGATTTTTGGCATAAAATATTTTTTGTATATTTCTATAAATATAACCCCGCGACTTATGACTCGAGGGTCATTTACATTTATGCATTTAGCAGACGCTTTTATCCAAAGTGACTTACAGTGCATTCAGGCTATACGTTTATTATCAGTACATGTGTTCCCTGGGAATCGAACCCACAACCTTTGTGCTGCATAACGCAATGCTCTACCACTGAGCCACAGGAACACGGGTCACAGATATGAATGCAGCAGCTTTAATCTGAATGTGTGTGTTACCTGGACATACTGGATGAACTCCTGCAGCAGGTTACGAGACTGAAAAACACACAAACATGAGATGAGGTGAAATGCAGAGGACGAGAGAGAGAGAGAGAGAGAGAGAGAGAGAGAGAGAGAGAGAGAGAGAGAGAGAGAGAGAGAGAGAGAGAGAGAGAGAGAGAGAGAGAGAGAGAGAGAGAGAGAGAGAGAGAGAGAGAGAGAGAGAGAGAGAGAGAGAGAGAGAGAGAGAGAGAGAGAGAGAGAGAGAGAGAGAGAGAGAGAGAGAGAGAGAGAGAGAGAGAGAGAGAGAGAGAGAGAGAGAGACGCACCTCCTGTTCACTGAGCTCCTCTGCTTCTCCCTGATCCTCGATCACGAAACACTGCTTCAGCCGCTGGTACTCCTCCTCCTCCGTCCGCTCCTGCTGCTCCTTGACCCGCTGGGACTCCTCCTCCTGGAGAGATGGCGTGTGAGTTTAACATATAGAGCAGCGCTGACACGGTCAAAACTAACGCTTGACCAACATGGACGTTTATTACAGAGAGCACTTTGACCATTGGATGATAATATGGTTTAATGCCAGCAGGAACTGAAATTGAAATCTACTGTTGCAAATAGATAAAGTGCAATAAAAGCAACAGTGAAATATGAATATTGGATGATTTCTTCCCACTAATCTGAAAGAAGACATGGCATGAGAGCATAACTGATGATGAGTGCATGAATAAACGTTGGTTTTGTCTTAATGACTGAACCAGGTGTGACCTTAAAATGAGCTTTGCAACAAATGTAACAACTGCACACTGTTACACACACACCGACTCTATGCTGTGTTTAATACTGTAAAACCTATTACAGCGGTGTGTTTTCATTATTAGAAGAACTGTTGAGCAAAGTCAAAATAAAAGTCCTATTTTCAACACGTCTAGGCCAAACAGAAATCCTTCGGCCTCGGCGATATATTGATCAAGCAGTATTTAAAAGTACCCGTTTTTGCTCCTGCAGTCTCTCCTTATCGTCTTCTTTCTGTCTCTCTTGATCTCTGAGCTCCTGCATCTTCCTCCTCTCCTCTCGCTCTTCCAGCTCGGCCTGAAACACACACATTAATGATGAAACACACACATTAATACAGCCAGACTCCCGATGCAGGAGAAAGCGGAGACTGTAACCTCTCTCTGAGCTCTCCGCACTTGTTTCTCCTCTAGCTTCTTCTGTTTCTTTGCTCCGACTTTAGCAGCGGCTTGAGGACGTTCTTCAGACGGCTGCGTGTCTTCTGGACTCTCGTCCGCTTCCACGGGACTGTCCTCTGAGAGACAGAGACCGATTAGAGACACATACAGACGTGCTCTACACTGTGAAACATGTCAAGCTCTGAGAGACAGAGACCGATTAGAGACACATACAGACGTGCTCTACACTGTGAAACATGTCAAGCTCTGAGAGACAGAGACCGATTAGAGACACATACAGACGTGCTCTACACTGTGAAACATGTCAAGCTCTGAGAGACAGAGACCGATTAGAGACACATACAGGCGTGCTCTACACTGTGAAACATGTCAAGCTCTGAGAGACAGAGACCGATTAGAGACACATACAGGCGTGCTCTACACTGTGAAACATGTCAAGCTCTGAGAGACAGAGACCAATTAGAGACGCATACAGGCGTGCTCTACACTGTGAAACATGTCAAGCTCTGAGAGACAGAGACCGATTAGAGACGCATACAGACGTGCTCTACACTGTGAAACATGTCAAGCTCTGAGAGACAGAGACCGATTAGAGACATACAGGCGTGCTCTACACTGTGAAACATGTCAAGCTCTGAGAGACAGAGACCGATTAGAGACGCATACAGACGTGTTTCTACACTGTGAAACATGTCAAGCTCTGAGAGACAGAGACCGATTAGAGACATACAGGCGTGCTCTACACTGTGAAACATGTCAAGCTCTGAGAGACAGAGACCGATTAGAGGCGCATACAGACGTGCTCTACACTGTGAAACATGTCAAGCTCTGAGAGACAGAGACCGATTAGAGACACATACAGACGTGCTCTACACTGTGAAACATGTCAAGCTCTGAGAGACAGAGACCGATTAGAGACGCATACAGACGTGCTCTACACTGTGAAACATGTCAAGCTCTGAGAGACAGAGACCGATTAGAGACGCATACAGACGTGCTCTACACTGTGAAACATGTCAAGTTGAGAAAACGTCAGTTTAAGGCAGATTTTTGAGTTTTCTCAACTTGTTTTTGTAGGAGATTTTTATTTTAACTGAAAACAACAAGTTGAGAAAACTCACAAATCTGCCGTAAACGTTGAAGTTTTCTCAACTTTACATTTTTTTCAGTGTATGCAATATTAACGCTGTATCCAACATCGCTCGTACCCTTTAATCACAGTATATTAAAATAATTGTTTTGCATTACAAGTTTTCTGAAATGTTGTTTAAATATGCAAATGAGACATTATGTAATTAAATATGGACCAATTTGCATACATTTCCAGAACATAAATCTGAAGATTTGTTAAAGTCAGCCCCCATGATTGTAAAGCGCTATATAAATGCATTATTCATTCAGGTTCTTGTTTAATTTTACTGATATATTAAAGTTTTATCACTCCATAACTCAGAAAATAATGTCAACAGACAAAAAAATTCATATTTCATGTTTTTGGGAATCAAATGTTGTATAAATAAGTGTGAATGATATTTACATTTATGCATTTAGCAGACGCTTTTATCCAAAGAGACTTACAGTGCATTCAGGTTATACATTTTTCATAAGTATGTGTTCCCTGGGAATCGAACCCACAACCTTTACGCTGCTAACGCAATGCTCTACCACTGAGACACAGAAACTATATGAAGAAACCTTCAGACTATAGAGAGGAATAAAATATAAAGTTTGGTGTGTGTAAGAGAAAACACGTTAATGGAAGAAAAACTAACAGATATGGAATTGAAATGTAGAGACACAAATAGAAGTGCAATAAAATGTGCAATAATGGAGTAAACACTTAAATGTGTTTTTTCTTTACACCGGTCTGAAAAAAGAAGCTAAATTGGTCAAAACTGATGAGTGCATGAATAAACACTGGTTTTGCCCGTAAGGAATGAACCACGTATGAGCCTAAAATCAACTTTGCAACAAATATAACGACTTGTTCTGCGTGTCTACCGTTGTCTGAGAGCCGCTGTGCGCGCTGGGCGTTCACTCTGCTGTGCAGGTTTCTGCGGCGGCGAGGCATTCCTGCTGGACGCTCCTCTGCCACCGGCGCCGGACGCACCGCGGCTCGAGCCACGTTCTGACCATCCTCACGGTCAGCCGCTGGAACACAGACAAGCACAGGAGCGGTGATCGACGTGAACACTGAATAAACACACTTCACTTCAGGGTTAATCAGATAACTCAAGATTGTATTCGTCACATACACCATTATACAGAATATCACCAGCTGTGATAATAACTCAGGTGCGCTCTAGAGACAGTGTGATTAAATATAACACAGCACAAGAGAATATACATAAATATAAGTGTGGAAAAAATACAACATGTGCAATAAAATAATGTGCAGGACAGTATACTGTAGACTTAATAAATAATAATATAAGCAAACAGGTTAGATATTATACATAGCAGCAATACGGATGATGGAGAATAATTAATATCCTACAGATTATTAAGTGATTATTAAATGGAGTCATGTTGATGTTATGAGACTGGGTTTGAGTTTAGGAGCCGGATAACTTAAATTGGTGTAATATTTACATTTAGTCATTTAGCAGATGCTATTATTAAAAGCGAATTACAGATAACAACAGAGCAATGTGTTATAACAAGACTCAGCTTAACACGTTATTATTATATAATACATATAAAGATATCAGACATTAACAGAGTTAGAGGATTTTTGCTTTTTTGTATAATAAATAATAATAAACAGATTTTTTTATATACTATATAACATTAAAAAAACATTCAATATAGTATAGTACTATACTGTTATGTATGATTTATTTATTTATCTTTTTTTGTTACTTGTTTTTATCCAAGTTTTAATATTTTAATATGATTTTACTATCCATGTATTTTCATCTAGCTGTTTATGCGTTTATATTTTTTTTATTTACTTATTTTTTATTTCTTTATTATTTTTGCTGTTAACTTTTTGACTGACATTTGAAAAAAGATTAAAGAAAAAAAAAATATATATATGTTTTTAAGGTATGAAAGTTACAACTAAAAGTAAAACTACTCTGGAATGATAATTATATTACATTAATTAGAACAATTATCTAGAAGTGGGACCATAAAAGACATACTTAACAAACAAAACATATATATTTGAGATAATATTTTAATAATTTGGCTTTGGCTTCAAGTTAGGAACCATATAAAAGCCAGTTGTGTTTGTTGCGGTTGTATTGCCTTCTTATCGAGTATTAATGGGTCTGTATTGTGTAAAATATTACATTTTAGGACAGAGGAGATTAATTCTTCAGATCCAGTGACTGCTTTAGTTTTAATGCGCCTCAGAAAGTCTCATTATACAGAAATAACACTAGCATCGTTCGACAGCTGCTGGATTTATGTCTATATTTCACTCACCTTCTTCAGTCCGTCCACGAACTTTCACAGCAAACACGATCAGAACGAGCAGAATAACCGCCGCTATAACATACAGAACCGCATCCATTTCAGGCGAGAACTAAATAAACAATTAGTTAAAAACTACAACACCGCTGTGTAGCATTAGCGGAAGTTGACGTTGCTTTTGCTAGAGCGTCACTTCCGTGTCTCAGCGCGAGCCCTAGAGGCGCGGAGGAACTTAAAAAATAATGTAATCCATAAAAATATATATATTCACAACATTTATATAATATACGATATACTAACTAACATAAAAATTAAAGTGTTTAATAACGTAATGTGATATATAATTAAAATTAACCTGATTTATTATAGTATTATATATACTTTTGTACATGTATTCTGTAATATAATATTCCCCATTAATATGCACGTTTTGGGCATAATTAATACTAGTGAAGACATTAGAGGAGATGACAAAGAATAAATCTTAAAATACTTTTAAGAAATCTAAGTTTCAAATGTTTAGAAATCCGAACAAGCAAAAAAAGTTATTAATATTAATAATAAATACAATACTCCGCAATACTCTTTCTTCTAGAAAATTATGATATCATAAAATAACTACACGTTTAGGGAGCATATTGTTTTGAAATGACATCAATGTCTTTAATAACAACCTGAAGTGTGTCGTTTAATAATCAAAACTACTAATTTATTTATATAATGTTGACGCAGATATCAGTAAAATAATAACAATAACAACAACAACATCAAGAACACAAATCATGTTTGACGTATTAATTAATACAGCAGCTGACTGAACACATGGAGTTGTTGATTTCGACTGGTTAATTAGTAAAGCAATATGAAATGATGAAGAGTAACATTAATTAGCGAGCAGGATTGGACTGCAGGACAGATTTGAGCAGAGTCATTCATGTGGAGAACTCCTTCAGAGCCCAAGCTTTGGTGGAGATTTCTCCTCGTAGTCTTGAGTACTCCTCAGCGAGAGCCTCGAACTCCTCGCCGTAGATCTGGAAGGAGGTCAGCTTGGACTCCAGCGTGTGTTTGTCCAGCTCGGAGGACTTCAGCTCCGCTCTCAGCTTCTCCCTGAAAACAATCACAGATGATTACAGAGACTGATGACTCCACCGTCTGAAGCAGTGTTTGTGTGTAGACCTGACGATAACTGTGCCACTAAAGACTGGAATACACTACACCACTTTTAACATCTGAACAGATTTTTAAAACACTAGGCATCATACACTTACCGACTTTATTAATGGTGACAAAGGAAAACTGGGCATCGTACACTACGTATCTGAAGATCATACACTATCAGACTTTAAAGTTGTTCTCATGCAGAAACGTGCGCCTTGTTGCTAGGAGACGCTGTTCCGATCACAACGAACTCACGCCGAAACGTGCACCTTGTTGCTAGGAGACGCTGTTCCGATCACAACGAACTCATGTAGAAACGTGCGCCTTGTCGCTAGGAGACGCTGTTCCGATCACAACGAACTCATGCAGAAACGTGCGCCTTGTCGCTAGGAGATGCTGTTCCGATCTAGCGAACTCACGCGAAAGCGTGCGCCTTGTTGCTAGGAGAGCGCTGTTCCGATCCTGGCGAACTCATGCAGAAACGTGCGCCTTGTCGCTGGGAGATGCTGTTCCGATCACAACGAACTCATGCAGAAGCGCGCCTTGTGTCGCTGGGAGATGCTGTTCGATCCTGGCGAACTCACGAGAAACGTGCGCCTTGTTGCTAGGACGCTGTTCCGATCACAACAAACTCATGTAGAAAGCGGCGCCTTGTCACTAGGAGGCTGTTCGATCTGTGAACTCATGCAGAAGCGTGCGCCTTGTTGCTAGGGAGATGCTGTTCCGATCACAACGAACTCATGCAGAAAGCGTGCGCCTTGTCGCTGGGAGATGCTGTTCGATCTAGCGAACTCACGCAGAAGCGTGCGCCTTGTTGCTAGGAGGCTGTTCGATCACAACAAACTCATGTAAGCGTCGCTTTGTCGCTAGGAGGCGCTGTTCCGATCTGCAACGAACTCATGCAGCGAAGCGTCGCCTTGTCGCTAGGAGATGCTGTTCCGATCACAACGAACTCACGCGAGAGCGTGCGCCTTGTCGCTGGGAGACGCTGTTCCGATCGAACTCATGCAGAAGCGCGCCTTTGTCGCTAGGGAGATGCTGTTCACAACGAACTCACGCGAAGCGTTATTGTCGCTAGGAGGCGGCTGTTCGATCACAACAAACTCACGCAGCGTGCGCCTTGGTCGCTAGGAGACGCTGTTCCGATCACAACGAACTCACGCGAAGCGTGCACCTTGTTGCTAGGAGACGCTGTTCGATCTGCGAACTCACGCGAAAGCGTGCGCCTTGCTAGGAGACGCTGTTCGATCACAACAAACTCACGAGAAGCGTGCATCTTGTCGGCTAGGAGATGTTCCGATCTGCTGAACTCTCACGCAGAAACGTGCGCCTTGTTGCTAGGAGGCGCTGTTCCGATCAACGAACTCACGCGAAGCGGCGCCTTTGTTGCTGGGAGACGCTGTTCCGATCTGTGAACTCACGAGAAACAAGTGTCTTGTTGCTAGGAGGACGCTGTTCGATCCGAACTCACGCAGAAAGCGCGCCTTGTTGCTAGGAGACGCTGTTCTGATCTGCGAACTCATGCAGAAACGCGCCTTGTTGCTGGGAGGCGCTGTTCGATCTGGCGAACTCACGCAGAAAGCGTGCGCCTTGTTGCTAGGAGACGCTGTTCGATCACAACAAACTCACGCGGCGTGCGCCTTGTCGCTAGGAGACGCTGTTCCGATCACAGCGAACTCACGCCCGGCGTGCGTCTTGTTGCTAGGAGACGCTGTTCGATCTAACGAACTCAGGCAGAAGCGTGTGCCTTGTTGCTAGGAGACGCTGTTCCGATCTGTGAACTCACACAGAAACTTAGCGCCTTGTTGCTGGGAGGCGCTGTTCCGATCAACGAACTCATGTAGAGCGTGCGCCTTGTTGCTAGGAGGCTGTTCCGATCTACGAACTCATGTAAGCGTCTTTGTTGCTAGGAGACGCTGTTCCGATCACAAGGAACTCACAGAAGCGTGCGCCTTGTTGCTAGGAGGTGCTGTTCCGATCTGGCGAACTCACGCAGAAAGCGTGCACCTTGTTGCTAGGAGGCGCTGTTCCGATCACAACGAACTCACGCAGAAGCGTGCGCCTTGTTGCTAGGAGACGCTGTTCCGATCACAACGAACTCACGCAGAAACGTGCGCCTTGTTGCTAGGAGACGCATGACAAATGAAAACACATGTGTTCTAAAATCTAAAATGCTTGATCTCCGACTGGATAGAATCAAATTCTGAAACAAAAAAAATCGTCTGTGCCATAATACACTACGTAATTTTCTGTGTGAATCTGTCAGCTGTAATCTGCAGACTGGCTCTGACTTTCCTCAACTAGCGTCAACTTGTTCAGACTGTAAAATCGGGGGAAATCAGGGCAAAAATCGCGTTGTGTATTCCAGGCTTAAGACAATATAAGCCTATATATATATATATATATATATAAATAATACTGTAATATTAATGAACAATAAAGAAAATACATCCATCCATTCTGCAAACTTAATTTAGTATTTAATATATTACATAATTATATACAAAAATAAGAATATAAAAATGTATATGTGTGTTTAATAATGTAATGTGATATATCATTTAAATTAACGTGATTTATTATAGTATTATATATATAATACTAGTGAAAGCATTAGAGGAGATGACAAATAATAAATCTCAAAACTATAAAAATAAAAATACAAATAAAAATTTCAAATGTTTGTAAATCCAAACAAGCAAAAAAGGTGATTAATATTAATAATAAATACAATACTCCTCAATACTCTTTAAATTATTAAAACCCACTGATCTATATATATTATAGATATATTCTCTATTATAGATTAGTGTTAAAACCAAATTATGATATCACAATAAAACTACACGTTTAGGGAGCAGCATTGTTTTGAAATGACATCAATATCTTTAATAACAACATTGTCAAAAAACAACATGAGACAAACATCTTCTCCTTAAAATAATCTGCACTGATGAATATTGCAAAATGTATAATTCATATTGCAGAAATGTATATTAAAGTATACAGGATTCCCACAAATCCTTCCTAACAGACAGTAGCATTATTTTAATATTATTTATATACAATTATTAGTTTGTTTTGAATTAGCATTTGTTTTTAATTTAATATAATTTTAGATTAAGTTTTAGTCATTTTGTTATGTGCTTTGCTTTTGTTATTTTTAATATTTGTATTATTTATATCAGTTTTAAATTTTTTCTGGTTAGTAATTTTAGTGCTTAAACTTATTTCAGTGCTATTTTACTATTATTGAGATACTATTATATTTATTAATACTTCGAATCAGGTTTTATTTGAATAAATTCTGTTATAATTTTAATTGTAGTTAAAGTTTGTTGCGGTTTGGTCATTTTTAGTATTTTTTGTTTTTTTATATATATCAAATTTGTATTACTTTTATTTGAGTTTCAGTTTTAATGATTTTAGTGCATCAAGTTAAACTTAATTAAAAATGAGAAACATTGTCTTTGCAACCAGGTGGTAGTTTTTAGATTTTATTTCAGTTAATTAATTTCAATATTGAAAAAGTTTTACTAATGGTTATTCAGTTATTGAAGTTTTTCATCTGATATGCATTCGTATTTATATATATTTCAATGTTATTTTTAATGGTTTTCGTTAACGATAATACCCCTAACAGTACTGCACAGATGGTGCTACTCACGTTATTGTCTTATGAGCCGCTATCTTGTCTCTTGTGTACGTGTCCAGCTGCACTTCCAGCATCTCGTCCCTGCAGGAACACACTCATCCTTATGAATATGCATATGATCTCAATATCACACTCAAGAACACAAGCAGCGATCGTACCTGATCTTCTGCAAACCAATCTCACATTTGGCCTGGAAGTACTGGATCTTCTTCTGGTCCAGATCCTTCTGAGCCTTGAGCCGGAGATCCAGAACGAGTCTCTGAAGGATGTTCATGCACTTCAGCAGCTCCTGACAAACACACAGCATTCAGAGACACTTGTATTATAAGCTTTCATTTGAAAGGTTTAGTGATTTTGTTATTTTATTGTAATACTTTAAGTTAAACTAAATTAATATGAGAAATGCTGCATTGGCAACTTCATTTAATTAACTAAAAATGTTCCCTATCGATACTACATTGCTTAAGGCAAGTTTATGTGTCAGTCGCTCCTCACCACGTGATTGTACTGATTACACAGGCGCAGTACAAGTGAAGTATCGATGTAGAGAACCTACTCTATTACTAACATAACCTCAGTTCCCTGAGATACGAGAACGAGTACTGCTGCGTATTCATCTCAAAAGGAATAATTTGATGTATGCTTCTGTATTCTGACAGCCTGCATCACTAACGAATCTTAATTGAGTTTATCAGGTGACATGAATGTGTTTCTCTGGACTCACAGACGGGTTTGAGTGCGTTCGTCTCTGTATGAATGTGTTTCTCTGGACTCACAGACGGGTTCGTGTGTGTTCGTCTCTGCATGATTGTGTTTCTCTGGACTCACAGACGGGTTCGTGTGTGTTCGTCTCTGCATGATTGTGTTTCTCTGGACTCACAGACGGGTTCGTGTGTGTTCGTCTCTGCATGAATGTGTTTCTCTGGATTCACAGACGGGTTCGTGTGTTTTCTCTGGACTCACATGACGGGTTCGTGTGTGTTCGTCTCCGCATGAATGTGTTTCTCTGGACTCGAGACGGGTTCGTGTGTGTTCGTCTCTGCATGAATGTGTTTCTCTGGACTCGAGCGGGTTCGTGTGTGTTCGTCTCTGCATTAATGTGTTTCTCTGGACTCACAGACGGGTTCGTGTGTGTTCGTCTCTGCATTAATGTGTTTCTCTGGACTCGCAGAGCGGGTTCGTGTGTGTTTGTCTCTGCATGAATGTGTTTCTCTGGACTCACAGACGGGTTCGTGTGTGTTCGTGTGTGTTCGTCTGCATTAATGTGTTTCTCTGGACTCACAGACGGGTTCGTGTGTGTTTGTCTCTGCATTAATGTGTTTCTCTGGACTCGCAGACGGGTTCGTGTGTGTTTGTCTCTGCATGAATGTGTTTCTCTGGACTCACAGACGGGTTCGTGTGTGTTCGTGTGTGTTCGTCTCTGCATTAATGTGTTTCTCTGGACTCACAGACGGGTTCGTGTGTGTTCGTCTCTGCGTGAATGTGTTTCTCTGGACTCACAGACGGGTTCGTGTGTGTTCGTCTCTGCGTGAATGTGTTTCTCTGGACTCACAGACGGGTTCGTGTGTGTCGTCTCTGCATGAATGTGTTTCTCTGGACTCACAGACGGGTTTGTGTGTGTTCGTCTCTGCTTGAATGTGTTTCTCTGGACTCACAGACGGGTTCGTGTGTGTTCGTCTCTGCATGAATGTGTTTCTCTGGACTCTGACGGGTTCGTGTGTGTTCGTCTCTACATGAATGTGTTTCTCTGGACTCACAGACGGGTTCAGTGTGTTCGTCTCTGCATGAATGTGTTTCTCTGGACTCACAGACGGGTTCGTGTGTGTTCGTCTCTGCATGAATGTGTTTCTCTGGACTCACAGACGGGTTTGTGTGTGTTCGTCTCTGCTTGAATGTGTTTCTCTGGACTCACAGACGGGTTCGTGTGTGTTCGTCTCTGCATGAATGTGTTTCTCTGGACTCACAGACGGGTTCGAGTGTTCTGCATGAATGTGTTTCTCTGGACTCACAGATGGGTTCGTGTGTGTTTGTCTCTGCATGATTGTGTTTCTCTGGACTCACAGACGGGTTCATGTGTGTTCGTCTCTGCATGAATGTGTTTCTCTGGACTCACAGATGGGTTCGTGTGTGTTTGTGTTTCTCTGGACTCACAGACGGGTTCGTGTGTGTTCGTCTCTGCATGAATGTGTGTCTCTGGACTCACAGACGGGTTCGTGTGTGTTCGTCTCTGCGTGAATGTGTTTCTCTGGACTCACAGATGGGTTCGTGTGTGTTTGTCTCTGCATGATTGTGTTTCTCTGGACTCACAGACGGGTTCATGTGTTCGTCTCTGCATGAATGTGTTTCTCTGGACTCACAGATGGGTTCGTGTGTGTTTGTGTTTCTCTGGACTCACAGACGGGTTCGTGTGTGTTCTGCCTCTGCATGAATGTGTGTCTCTGGACTCACAGACGGGTTCGTGTGTGTTCGTCTCTGCATGATTGTGTTTCTCTGGACTCACAGACGGGTTCGTGTGTGTTCGTCTCTGCATGAATGTGTTTCTCTGGACTCACAGATGGGTTCGTGTGTGTTGTCTCTGCATGATTGTGTTTCTCTGGACTCACAGACGGGTTCGTGTGTGTTTGTCTCTGCATGATTGTGTTTCTGGACTCACAGACGGGTTCGTGTGTGTTTGTCTCTGCATGAATGTGTTTCTCTGGACTCACAGACGGGTTTGTGTGTGTTGTCTCTGCATGATTGTGTTTCTCTGGACTCACAGACGGGTTCGTGTGTGTTCGTCTCTGCATGAATGTGTGTCTCTGGACTCACAGGCAGGGTTCGTGTGTGTTCGTCTCTCTGCATGAATGTGTTTCTCTGTCAGACGGGTTCGTGTGTGTGTTGTCTCTGCATGATTGTGTTTCTCTGGACTCACAGACGGGTTCGTGTGTGTTCGTCTCTGCATGAATGTGTTTCTCTGGACTCACAGACGGGTTCGTGTGTGTTCGTCTCTGCATGAATGTGTTTCTCTGGACTCACAGACGGGTTCGTGTGTGTTCGTCTCCGCATGAATGTGTTTCTCTGGACTCACAGACGGGTTCGTGTGTGTTTGTCTCTGCATGAATGTGTTTCTCTGGACTCACAGACGGGTTCGTGTGTTCGTCTCTGCATGAATGTGTTTCTCTGGACTCACAGACGGGTTCGTGTGTGTTCGTCTCTGCATGAATGTGTTTCTCTGGACTCACAGACGGGTTCGTGTGTGTTCGTCTCTGCATGATTGTGTTTCTCTGGACTCACAGACGGGTTCGTGTGTGTTCGTCTCTGCATGAATGTGTTTCTCTGGACTCACAGACGGGTTCGTGTGTGTTTGTCTCTGCATGAATGTGTTTCTCTGGACTCACAGACGGGTTCGTGTGTGTTCGTCTCCGCATGAATGTGTTTCTCTGGACTCACAGACGGGTTCGTGTGTTGTCTCTCCGCATGAATGTGTTTCTCTGGACACATAGACGGGGTTCGTGTGTGTTCGTCTCTGCATGAATGTGTTTCTCTGGACTCACAGACGGGTTTGTGTGTGTTCGTCTCTGCATGAATGTGTTTCTCTGGACTCACAGACGGGTTCGAGTGTGTTCGTCTCTGCATGAATGTGTTTCTCTGGACTCACAGACGGGTTCGTGTGTGTTCGTCTCTGCATGAATGTGTTTCTCTGGACTCACAGACAGGTTCGTGTGTGTTCGTCTCTGCATGAATGTGTTTCTCTGGACTCACAGACGGGTTCGTGTGTGTTCGTCTCTGCATGAATGTGTTTCTCTGGACTCACAGACAGGTACGTGTGTGTTTGTCTCTGTATGATTGTGTTTCTCTGGACTCACAGACGGGTTCGTGTGTGTTCGTCTCTGCATGAATGTGTTTCTCTGGATTCACAGACGGGTTCGTGTGTGTTCGTCTCTGCATGAATGTGTTTCTCTGGACTCACAGACGGGTTCGTGTGTGTTCGTCTCTGTATGAATGTGTTCTCTGGACTCACAGACGGGTTCGTGTGTGTCGCCTCTCATGAATGTGTTTCTCTGGACTCACAGACGGGTTCGTGTGTGTTCGTCTCTACATGAATGTGTTTCTCTGGACTCACAGACGGGTTCGTGTGTGCTCGTCTCTGCATGAATGTGTTTCTCTGGACTCACAGACGGGTTCGTGTGTGTTCGTCTCCGCATGAATGTGTTTCTCTGGACTCACAGACGGGTTCGTGTGTGTTGTCTCTACATGAATGTGTTTCTCTGGACTCACAGACGGGTTCGAGTGTGTTCGTCTCTGCATGAATGTGTTTCTCTGGACTCACAGACGGGTTCGTGTGTGTGTTCGTCTCTGCATGAATGTGTTTCTCTGGACTCACAGACGGGTTCGTGTGTGTTTGTCTCTGCATGAATGTGTTTCTCTGGACTCACAGACGGGTTCGTGTGTGTTTGTCTCTGCATGAATGTGTTTCTCTGGACTCACAGACGGGTTTGTGTGTGTTTGTCTCTGCATGATTGTGTTTCTCTGGACTCACAGACGGGTTCGTGTGTGTTCGTCTCTGCATGAATGTGTTTCTCTGGACTCACAGACGGGTTCGTGTGTGTTCGTCTCTGCATGAATGTGTTTCACTGGACTCACAGACGGGTTCGTGTGTGTTCTGTCTCTGCATGATTGTGTTTCTCTGGATTCACAGACGCAGGTTCGTGTGTGTTGTCTCTGCATGATTGTGTTTCTCTGGACTCAGACGGGTTCGTGTGTGTTCGTCTCTACATGATTGTGTTTCTCTGGATTCACAGACGGGTTCGTGTGTTCGTCTCTGCATGAATGTGTTTCTCTGGACTCACAGACGGGTTCGTGTGTGTCTGTCTCTGCATGATTGTGTTTCTCTGGACTCACAGACGGGTTCGTGTGTGTTCGTCTCTGCATGAATGTGTTTCTCTGGACTCACAGACAGGTACGTGTGTGTTCGTCTCTACATGAATGTGTTTCTCTGGACTCACAGACGGGTTCGTGTGTGTTCGTCTCTGCATGAATGTGTTTCTCTGGACTCACAGACGGGTTCGTGTGTGTCGCCTCTGCATGAATGTGTTTCTCTGGACTCACAGACGGGTTCGTGTGTGTTTGTCTCTGCATGAATGTGTTTCTCTGGACTCACAGACGGGTTCGTGTGTGTTCGTCTCTGCATGAATGTGTTTCTCTGGACTCGCAGACGGGTTCGTGTGTGTTTGTCTCTGCATGAATGTGTTTCTCTGGACTCACAGACGGGTTCGTGTGTGTTTGTCTCTGCATGAATGTGTTTTTTTTGGACTCACAGACGGGTTTGTGTGTGTTTGTCTCTGCATGATTGTGTTTCTCTGGACTCACAGACGGGTTCGTGTGTGTTCGTCTCTGCATGAATGTGTTTCTCTGGACTCACAGACGGGTTCGTGTGTGTTCGCTCTGCATGAATGTGTTTCTCTGGACTCACAGACGGGTTCGTGTGTGTTCGCTCTGCATGATTGTGTTTCTCTGGATTCACAGACGGGTTCGTGTGTGTTTGTCTCTGCATGAATGTGTTTCTCTGGACTCACAGACGGGTTCGTGTGTGTTCGTCTCTGCATGATTGTGTTTCTCTGGACTCACAGACGGGTTCGTGTGTGTTCGTCTCTGCATGAATGTGTTTCTCTGGACTCACAGACGGGTTCGTGTGTGTTCGTCTCTGCATGAATGTGTGTTTCACTGGACTCACAGACGGGTTCGTGTGTTCGCCTCTGCATGATTGTGTTTCTCTGGATTCACAGACGGGTTCGTGTGTGTTCGTCTCTGCATGATTGTGTTTCTCTGGACTCACAGACGGGTTCGTGTGTGTTCTGCCTCTGCATGATTGTGTTTCTCTGGATTCACAGACGGGTTCGTGTGTGTTCGTCTCTGCATGAATGTGTTTCTCTGGACTCACAGACGGGTTCGTGTGTGTTGTCTCTGCATGATTGTGTTTCTCTGGACTCACAGACGGGTTCGTGTGTTCGTCTGCATGAATGTGTTTCTCTGGACTCACAGACAGGTTCGTGTGTTCGTCTCTACATGAATGTGTTTCTCTGGACTCACAGACGGGTTCGTGTGTGTTCGTCTCTGCATGAATGTGTTTCTCTGGACTCACAGACGGGTTCGTGTGTGTTTGTCTCTGCATGAATGTGTTTCTCTGGACTCACAGACAGGTTCGTGTGTGTTCGTCTCTACATGAATGTGTTTCTCTGGACTCACAGACAGGTTCGTGTGTGTTCGTCTCTGCATGATTGTGTTTCTCTGGATTCACAGATGGGTTCGTGTGTGTTTGTCTCTGCATGAATGTGTTTCTCTGGATTCACAGATGGGTTCGTGTGTGTTTGTCTCTGCATGAATGTGTTTCTCTGGACTCACAGACAGGTACGTGTGTGTTTGTCTCTGCAGTATCATGACGTTCTCCCGGTTTTTCTCTGTAAGACTCCTGGCTCTCTTTTGTTCAGCGTCCAGCAGTTCAAGAAGTTTGGAAAGCTTCACACTCCTGAGACCCTCGCTTTCATTTTCTGAGAGAACAGATCGAATTAAAGCTCTGAAAATACCCCATCATTATCAAACCATGGCTCAGCGGTGGCGATCGGTTTACCCCGCTCCGGCTGATAGTATGTCAGGATGCTGACGGCCTTAATCTTCAGATGCTGCAGGAGTTCTGCTGGCAACCTCTGCTTCATCTCTACCAGCTCCTGAAGGACACACATGAGAGATCAGCTTTAGATATCATTCACTGCATCAGAAAACCATTCAAGCACAGTTCTGCTTCAATACAAGCTGCACTGACCAGTGATGAAGTGATCATTACAACAAGAAATAACCCGGACTGCCGTTAATATCATTTATGTCAAATTAGCTTTTATTTTATACATTTTTTCATTTTATTTTCATCTTTTATATGCTTTTGTAATTGTATTAATATTTTAATCAATAGATTTTATTTTAGCTTTGGTTTTTAATTATTTCCAGTTAGCAATTTTAGTGCTTTAACTAATTTCAACATTATTTTAGTATTAATAATATTAATATTTTGAATAAGCTGAATTGCATTTAATCTACGCTTAATTCCAGCTGTCCTTAATCTCTATGACATTTAAATACTCTGCTGTTTAGAAATGTTTACTTAATTTTTTATTATGCTTAAGGGATTATATCATCGATTACTATTCTTTTAATTTCACACTTTCCAACATCAGGGTTAGTATCATTACCTAAAACTAGGGCTGGGCGATATATTGAACGTGATTGTAATGTTCCTGTGGCTCAGTGGTAGAGCATTGCGTTAGCAGTGCGAAGGTTGTGGGTTCAAATCCCAGGCAACACATGTATTGACAAACACATGTATAGCCTGAATGCACTGTACGTCGCTTTGGATAAAAGCCTCTGCTAAATGCATAAATGTAAATGTAATGCGCATCTAGTCAGTAAAGCCAGATCCGTTACTATCAGTAAATCTCCGTCACCTGCTTTCAAATGGAGTGGCATTTAATACACAGAGCACTGACAAGCTACACAATAGGGGACACACATTGGATTTGGTTATCTCAAACTCTGCCCCCATTAGAAACCTTCTGGTGTATGATCTGGGTGTATCTGATCAATGGAGTTGCCAGTCCCTTGTTCCCAAACCAAAGAGAAGCGTCGAATGTGTTTCAGGAATTTGAAGAAGATCAATCTGGACTCCTTAGCTATTGATCTTCAGCATCTCTCCTCCGCTGATTTCTCTCCAGTCACTGAGTCAGTTGACTTTTACAATAGATCATTGATTAGTCTCTTAGATCTCCATGCTCCGGTTAGAACTAGATCTGTAATCTCTCCCGTTCAGCCCCGTGGTTTACCTGTGCGCTGTGAAAGGTGAAGGCAGCTGGACGTGTCCTTGAGCGGCATCTTAAGGTCACAGGGTTCACTGTTCACAGGCTGGCCTACAGAGAGCGTCAGAAGGCTTTCTTGAGAGATGCTAGGTCCCGATTATATTCTGGTATCATTAATAATAGCCCTGGAAATCAAAGCAGCTATTATCTACAATAAACCGCAAACTCACCCTCACTTAGATGCAACAAAGGAGAGATGCAACAGCTTTATAATTGTCTTCAGGGAAACAATAGATATCATTCGCTCCCTTCTGTCTAGTTCTTCTGCTCTGCCGGTTTACAGACCGAGACTGCTGCTTTTTTTGACGTCTCACAGCGCGAGGTTGAAGATATAATCTGAAAGATGAAACCATCAACCTGTGCCCTGGACCCGTTTCCTACAGCCTTGAATAAATCTAAACGTTGTGCCGTAAGTCCTCTGATTACTAAGGTTATCAATCACTCCCTCCAGACTGGTCATGTTCCACCTGAACTGAAAACTGCAGACCACACCTCAAAAAAACTACTTTAGATCCAGAAGTCCTTTCCAGCTACAGGCCCATCTCTAACCTTCCAGTCATTTCTACAGTGCTGGAAAAAGCAGTTGCTGCACAACTTCAGACCCATTTAAAACAAAACAATTAGTTTGAGAAATTGCAGTCTGGTTTACGCTCTTGCCACAGCACAGAAACAGCTCTGGTGAGGGTCACTGTTAGGTTCCTTGTCTGCCACTTGTATTTTCTGTTCTTGACTTCTCTTTGTAGTTTTGTTTCTTGATTCTTAGGGTTCCTCTATTGGCTGACTCAGTCCACCAGTCGACCAATCAGGCTGGAGCTACCGTTATAAAAGGGGCGGGACCTCCCCGGCTGTGGTCAGTCGTCCTGCGTTTCAGCCAGCGGGCGGCTGTCCATTTTTGTCAACCACATTCATAGTGCTCTTCGACTGAGTTGATTTGATACTCTTTTCGTAACTAGTTAATTTATGACATTTGAGTTTCGTTTAGACGCATTAAACAACAGATTAAGAACATCTGTCAATGTAGGATACTTTAATCAGGGCTCTAGAGTGCGACCAATTTGGTGCACGTGCGACCCAATTCTCTCGGTGCGACTAACAAAAATCCCAGGGCGCACTGGTGCGTCCAGCCATTCGAGAAAAGAAAAAAAAGTATCCGCGACTCAGAAACTCTGTGGTTCAACAAAAGACACCACCGTTAGGCTTATATCGTGGTCTAAACCAATCAGAGCTAGTGAAGGGCGGACCCCCCCTCTGATTGGCCGTGGTCCAGATATTCCTGTATGTGTGTGTGCGCGTTGACAAATGCGTCACGTGTGCTGCTGCAGTCAGACAGAGAGAAAGAGGTGAGTAGTAAAGATGCGTGCAGTGTTGCCAACTTAGCGACATTTAGCGCCTTTGTAGACCCCCATAGCAACATTTTGTTTTCCAAAAAAAGCAACTAGTGACAAATCCAGTCTCTCAGAGTGTCTCTGTGATCGCCGCAACGGCGCGAGATCAGCGCTTTCTCTGCATCTGCTCTGTTCAGCAAGCGCCTGAGAGGAGCCCGCTCAGTTAAAACAGATATTATTGCTTCTCTAAATGTACATGCAAATATAGAAGAAATCACAGCACAGGAATTGTCTTGTCTTATATTGTGTATTATTTGATTTCATAAGACAACGGCTCAATACAATTATAAATTAGTATTTTTGTGCAGACTAGCTTCTTGGAAGGGAGAGCTGGTTATGAATTCTTAAAGGGACATGTTTCAGTCATTATTTCATATTTATCCTGTTGACTGACAACATAAACAGTCAAATATATAAAGTAAAACAGTTTTATTGAGAATTTGGCTGCATTAAAATTAGGGATGGGTACCGAAACCCGGTATTTAATCGGTCTCGGGGCTAAATTATAAAAGACCGGAGTATCGATAAGCTCTGACGTTAACGGTTCTGTTATCGGTACTGGAGAAATTAAGAAAACACACATACATTTATTATTGCTATATATATATATATACACATTATCTTGCAAATTCTATCCCGCCAGAGTCACCAGCTGTTTTTATATGCAATAATATTCAAACTCTTGTCTATGATGCATTTTTGCTATTCCCAATTCAGATCGCGCTCACGTGGATGAGTTTAAGCACGCGCAACATGAAAGCCCTGTTTATGATAGAAGAGAACTAACCATTAAAACATGCTTACACTTTAGGCCTGTGGCTGTTATATAAACTGAGTTTATTTAATGTTTTTTTTAGCTTCTAAAGATTATAGCCGTGTTTTTTTCTAGCATAACTTCCTCCTCTTCACAGCGGCGCGCATTCGTTCCTCCCTGACCAAAACTTAACGTCAGAATCAGATCAATCGTCTGTCGATTGTTGTAAAATGCCGTCTTTACAGTTACTAAATTGCTGGACATGTTTGATAATAAAACGTTGAAAGTACAATCCACACGAGAGACGCTGTTCCTCAGGCTGAAGTGTGTGTGTGTGTGTGTGTGTGTGTGTGTGTGTGTTTGCGCGCGCGTGTGTGGCGTGCGCGGCGCGCTCCAAAACAGACAAGCAAAGTACACTTTGAGCTTCGGGCGCGTCCAAACGATCAAATACACACAAAGCATGTAAAAACGGACGGCTTGGAGAGTATTCACTTAAAACACAGTTTATATCTTAAAGTGAACGAGAACAGTTGGGAGAAAATTGTGTGTCAATATTTTGTCTCAGTGACAGATTGGAGCTTCTTCAATGTTAATCAAAGAACAAAATACAAAGACAAAATCACTCACAGCTCTTAATCTGAATAAAGTAATAGCTTTAATAAGCATTAATCTATCAATATATACAGTGAAAACTATGCAGTGTTCATTTATATTTGATCACTTTTAGATTTATTTTGTAGCTATTATTTACCTGAACATTAATGTTAGTAGACCATCATAGATAAAAAAGCTACTGAAAGCACTGTTTTTTTTTTTTTACATTTGTTTTATAGTATGACAAATGGTATATTTGTCAGTTTATTTAACTTTGTTTCTTTGTTCATGTTCTTACTTATCTTATCTTATGTATATAAACACAAAAATGCCTGCACACATGTGCATTTACAAATTTATGTTTTATATTTATTTAATGAAATATTTATTTAACATTTCAGAATATAAAGCCATGTTAATTAAGCTGCTAATCTATCATAGAAATATATATTTCATACATATATGTGTATGTATGTATGTATGTATATATATAAATAACAAAAAGTACTGATAAGAATACCGTTAAAGTACCGGACCGATAAGCAGTATCGATAAGAGTAGTAATGCCGTTAAAACCTTAACGATACCCATCCCTAATTAAAATACAGAACAGAACAGTTATTTTTTTCTTTACTTTTAGTCATTTAGCAGACGCTTTTATCCAAAGCGGCTTACAAATAAGAAAAAGTAACTAAAATTAAAAGTTAAAACTATACATATTATATACACACATTTAAGAAGATAAAGACATGAAATAAACATGACAAATGCATACAACATTTCAAAACTAAACATTTAAATGAAAATAAAGCTAAAAAAAATTCAAAATATTAAATCAAGAAAAGGTATGAGTATAAAAATGCTTCTAACATAACACTAAAGGCCTAAGTATACTTCTTTTTTGCATAGTAAGAATTGGTTATAAAAACTGTAAATACTTTTTTTTCATTATGTTTAGTGCAATTATTTGGTAGTCTGTGGTGGGATGGGGCGCAGGATTGTTTTATGGGTTTAAGGGGGGGGGGGTTTGAGAAGCACTGCACTAGAGCATCCCTTCATTCAGACACAGTGGAAGATCTGATAAGAATCAGTGTAGAGGGGCAAGTCTGGAAGATGTTGATGCTAGAGAGAGTGTGGCCAGCTGGTTTAGCCAAGGCCAAAGATCAAGAAGGCCAAACTACAGGAGTTGGCCATCCGAGGGGCATGTGACTGCAATGGAGGATAGTCCATAAGACATTGAGCCACGAGATGTTCAGTTTGACGCCCTTAAAACACTTAATTTAGATTTTATTTATCTTGAGATGTTTTAAGTTTAAATCTCAGCTCAGTGAAGCACTTTAAGCACCAACTGTCAGACTTTGTCTTCCCCTGCCTTTGTCTCCTCACCCTTATATGGTCCTTCCTGTTTCCCAGTCATTATTAGTTCAGTCAGTGTCAGCCTTGTCTTGATTATGTCCCAGGTGTCTCCAGTTATGTCTCCCTATATAAGTCTGTTCTACCCAATGTTACCTGTGGATTATTGTTAATGTCAGCGCAAACCTGTATAGATGTCCTTCCCGTGTTCCTGTATCTCCTCCGTTTGTTCTTCATTAAATACCCTGTTTGTCACAATCCTCGTCTCCTCGCTCCTGGATCCCCGTGTGTACCGTGACAGAATAATCCACCATACAAGAGCTACTCATCTTCCTTCACGGCGATGGAGTTCGCCGCCTGTTCGCCCTTAGCCGGGCGGAATCTCTCCTTCATGGAGTTCGCCGGAGAATTCTGCAAGCTCGCGGTGACGGAGCTCCACGACGCGGCAATCCTCCATCTGTTTCGGCTCGGGGCAAATTACCAGCGCCCTATGGATCTCCCAGACACCACAGGATTGTGTTGGAGAGGGATCTACCGGTGTCTGGAAGTTACCGGTCCAGCTCGAAACCAGCCCACGAGTGTCTCCGCTGGCCCCGCCGAGCTCTTCTTCGTCTTCGCTGGTTCTGCCAAGCTCTTCGCTGGTCACCAGCTCTCCAGGGCCTCCGCTGGTCGCAGCTCCGCTGGTCCCGTCCAGCTCACCATTGCCTCCGCTGGTCCCGTCCAGCTCACCCTGCACGCTGGTCCCGGCCCAGCTCACCTGGGCCTCCGCTGGTCCCGGTGCCCAGCTCACTTTTCCCTCCGCTGGCCCTGTCCAGCTCGCCTTCCACGGCTCCTGAGCGCCCCCTAGGATGGGGAGCTTCCCAAGAAAAATTTTGGGGGGCTACCCTCCATGGCCACCAGCACCCCGCTCTGGCCTCCATGGCCGCCGAGGCACCCAGCCCCGCCATGGCCTCCTCAGTTCCCGGACCCTCAGTGGCCGCCTGATCCGCCATGGCGCCAGAATCCCCGGATCCGCTTATGGCCGCCTGATCCGCCGTGGCGCGGAATCCCCGGATCCGCCATGGCGCGAATCCCCGGATCCGCCATGGCGCCTGATCCGCCTGCGTGGCGCCCTGAGTCCCCGGATCCGCCCGTGGGTCCGGGCAACGGCACCGCCCTGGAGGTCACCTGTCCGGGTCTCCAGGTCCTTGAGGCCTCCAGAGTGCCCACCCTCGCTTTCGTGTAAATGCGGCGGGACGCGCCTGTTGGAAGGGGGTAATGTCCGACTTTGTCTTCCTGCCTTTGTCTCCTCACCTCCTTATATGGTCCTTCCTGTTTCCCAGTCATTATTAGTTCAGTCAGTGTCAGCCTTGTCTTGATTATGTCCCAGGTGTCTCCAGTTATGTCTCCCTATATAAGTCTGTTCTACCCAATGTTACCTGTGGATTATTGTTAATCAGCATGCAAACCTGTATAGATGTCCTTCGGTGTTCCTGTATCTCCTCCGCTTTGTTCTTCATTAAATACCCTGTTTGTCACAATCCTCGTCTCCTCGCTCCTGGATCCCCGTGTGTACCGTGACACCAACACTTTTTCAGTAAGTTACCTTTCTTGTAGAATTGTGCTTCAAATAAAGAACTTTATGTTGACCAGATTGTTAGTTAGTCGTTTACTAGTCAATATTGCCTATATAAAAATTTGGGTGCACCTAACTTTTGTGCCAGTGCACCCAGTGCAAAAAGTTAGTCTAGAGCCCTGTTTAATCATTATCTTAATATGCTGTGTAACCCAGATTGTCTAAATCAGACCAGTAAGGCTTTTGTCTCTTGAGACCTGTTAGCATAACGTTGGGAAAAGGAGATAGTTAAGCTTATTATATTGAAGTTTAGTTTTCTTTCCTTGTTAGTTACAGGTAAGGAGTGACAGCCACCCATCTATTTTTATTACTAATGAGAGTAGTTTAGGTTGGGCGCCGAAGCTTGCAGCTTTATTTCTACATTTTTGTTTGGTAGTTAGATTAGTTGGGTTGGGGTTTAATAATTAGGGTTGTTTTGCTTTTGATAATTTCTTTGTTTTGGTGTCACTCATTCTTCTCCTTTCTCTCATAGATTCAGAACGTATATCTCCTCAATGATTGTAACTAGTACCTCTCTAAATAAATTAAACTTGTGATAACAATGCTTGCTTGTCTCCCGGACGTTTTCTTCCATGGTTTGCTTCAGTATCAGTTGTGTCTCACTTAAATGTTACGAAACATCCTCAAACATATCAAACTCGTAGATGGCAGCAGACGCTGGTTCTCCATCTCTTCTCATCCGTTTGGATTTGGCTGCAGCATTCGGCACTGTGGACCACAACATTCTTCTGTATCTTTATGTCACACCATCAGTCTGTTAACAATTAACTTAATTAGTTGCTCTATGTTCTCCCAGCTGAATCTTTTCAAAATGTCTAGATTTTTCAGCCCTTTTTTGCCCCGTGCCAACTTTTTTTTGAGACCAGGCATCAAATTTAAAATGAGCTTGTTTACTGGATAAGTGTAAAATTTCTCCGTTTAAACATTTGCTATGTTCTCTATGTTCTATTGTGAATAAAATATTGGCTCGTGTGATTTGAAAGTATTCATTCAAATTTTAAAAAACATCCCAACATTTCCGTAATTGGGGTTGTACTTATATAAATGATAGCAGTGTAATAACACTCAGAGAGGCAGTGATTTGATGAGAGGCAGTGAAGGACGCGGCACCTGTTCAGGAGGCATTTGTTTCTGGACTCTTTCTGCAGTCAGGCCCAGAATGCCGCTGTGATCTTCACTGCTATCAGAGCTGACGTCCATCTGTTTCACACACTGAGCCACCATCAAACACTGCTCCAGCGTGCTGTAGAACTGGAAACACGGTCACACGTGCTGCTTAGTCTTCTGGAGCATTCACAGCATTTACAAACAACATCACGCTCATGTACTGCTGGATCTGTTCACTGTTATGTGAGAACGAGTCTGTCTCCTCACAACAGGAGATTTAAATCTTCTCTTAGTCACTTCTTTAGTCTGTTGTGCTGCTATAATAACTCATGTTTCTGCTGGAATAAGAGCATGACGTCTGCTCTGTACTCATTCAAGCACACAGCAGCAGTCTCTGAGGTTGATGTGGGTACCTTATCCTCCGATGTCAGAGCGCTGGAGCCTGAGGCTTTACTGAAGCGGTTCTCCTGGATGATTTCTGTCAGAACCCGATGAACGCTCTCCACACGCAGCCAACTCAACCTCTGAGCGTGCAGCTCACGCTCGGCCTGTAGAATTAAAAAAAGAACAGAAATAAAAAACTAAATTATATATACAGGTACATCTAAAAAGATTAGAATATGGTGAAAAATGTCATTTTTTCTTGTGACTTATTTCAAAAAGTGAAACTTTCATATATTTTAGAATCATTACATGTAAATTAAAATACTTTTTTGTTTAAATTTTGATGATTAGAGCTTACAGCTAATGAAAGTCAAAAATCAGTATCTCAAAATATTAGAATATTTACATTTGAGTTTAAATTAATGATCATCCATACAGTATAAATCTCTTTCTCTTTGAAAGCACAATAATGGGGAACACTGCTGACTTGGCAATGGTCCAGAAGACGATCATTGACACCCCCCACAAAGAGAGTAAGACACAGAGGGGCATTACTGATGGGGGGGCTGTTCAAGGAGTGCTGTATCAAAGCATATTAAATGAAAAGTTGACTGGAAGGAAGAGATTGGGTAGGAAAATGTGCACAAGCAACAGGGATGACCGCAAGCTTGAGAATACTGTCAAGCAAAGCCGATTCAAACACTTGGGAGAGCTTCACAAGGAGTGAACTGAAGCTGGAGTCAGTGCATCAAGAGTCACCACGCTCAGACATCTTCAGGAAAAGAGCTACCAAGACACTTCTGAAACAGAAACATCATCAGAAGCATCTTACCTGGGCTAAGGAGGAAAAAGAACTGGACTGTTGCTCAGTGGTCCAAAGTCCTCTTTTCAGATGAAAGTAAATGTTGTATTTAATTTGGAAATCAAGGTCCCAGAGTCTGGAGGAAGAGCGGAGAGGCACAGAATCCATGTTGCTTGAAGTCCAGTGTGAAGTTTCCAGTCAGTGATGATTTGTGCTGCCATGTCATCTGCTGGTGTTGGTCCTCTGTGTTTTCTGAAGTCCACAGTCAACGAGACCATCTACAGAACATTTTAGAGCACTTCATGCTTCCTTCTGCTGACAAGCTTATGGAGATGCTGATTTCATTTTCCAGCAGGACTTGGCACCTGCCCACACTGCCAAAGGTACCAAAAGCTGGTTCAATGACCATGGTGTAAATGTGCTTGATTGGCCAGCAAACTCGCCTGACCTGAACCCCAAAGAAAATCTAGATGAGAGACACCAGACCCAACAATGCAGAAGAGCTGAAGGCCGCTATCAGCAACCTGTGCTTCATTACACCTGAGCAGTGCCACAAACTGATCACCTCCATGCCATGCCGCATTGATGCAGTAATTAAAGCAAAAGGAGGCCCAACCAAGTATTGAGTGAATAGAAATGAACATACTTTTCCAGAAGCCTGACATTTCTGTTTAAAATATCCTTTTTAGTGATCTTATGTAATATTCTAATTTTCTGAGACACTGAATTTGGGGTTTCATTATCTGTAAACCATAATCATCAAAATATCAAGAAATAAAGGCTTGAAATATTTCACTCTATGTGTAATGAATCTATATAATATATGGGTTTCACTTTCTGAAATGAGTGACAAAAATAACCTTTTTATGATATTCATTCAGATGTACCTGTCAAAAATGCATAGAAAAAGCTCATTTAAAATATACATTATAATCGTATACACATGCTACTAAAATAACACTGCTTCTCATCATTATTCACAAATCCTTCTTCCAGGAATAATCTACACATATTGCACTTATTATGGTAAAACTTCTGAAAATTGTATTTAAATATGACAAAATGTGTTCAACCACAAAGACTATGTTATGTTGGCAGCTGAAACCATTGTTAAAATATGTTTTGCTTAATAAATACACAACGGAGGTTATGGATATTTTAGGAAAGATAGGCTGTCAAGTCATTTAATATGAAATAAATTATAAAACTATAAACTAATTGAAAAGACTAAACAGTTAAATAGTGATGATGCCTTAAAGAAATACTGGCTAGCCTCTAAAATATTAACTTTCCATGATATATTCATTTACTTTTTAACCCATTTTTACATGTATGCATATGGCAGATGCTTTTATCCAGAGTAAGTTACACTGTATTTAAGGTAAACACTGTATTTTATCAGTGGGAATCGAACCCATGACCTGGTGTTGCGAGCACACACTCTAGGAATCGAACCCATGACCTGGTGTTGCGAGCACATACTCTAGGAATCGAACCCATGACCTGGTGTTGCGAGCACACACTCTAGGAATCGAACCCATGACCTGGTGTTGCGAGCACACACTCTAGGATTCGAACCCATGACCCTGGTGTTGCAGCACACACTCTAGGAATCGAACCCATGACCTGGTGTTGCAGCACACACTCTAGTAATCGAACCCATGACCCTGGTGTTGAGCACACACTCTAGGAATCAACCCATGACCTGGTGTTGCGAGCACACACTCTAGGATTCGAACCCATGACCCTGGTGTTGCGAGCACACACTCTAGGAATCGAACCCATGACCTGGTGTTGCGAGCACACACTCTAGAATCGAATCCATGACCTGGTGTTGCACACACTCTAGGATTCGAACCCATGACCCTGGTGTTGCAAGCACACACTCTAGATTCGAACCCATGACCTGGTGTTGCGAGCACACTCTAGGAATCGAACCCATGACCTGGTGTTGCGAGCACACACTCTAGGAATCGAACCCATGACCTGGTGTTGCGAGCACACACTCTAGGAATCGAACCCATGACCTGGTGTTGCGAGCACACACTCTAGGACTCGAACCCATGACCTGGTGTTGCGAGCACACACTCTAGGAATCGAACCCATGACCCTGGTGTTGCGCACACACTCTAGGAATCGAACCCATGACCTGGTGTTGCAAGCACACACTCTAGGAATCGAACCCATGACCCTGGTGTTGCGAGCACACACTCTAGGAATCGAACCCATGACCTGGTGTTGCGAGCACACACTCTAGTAATCGAACCCATGAACCCTGGTGTTGCGAGCACACACTCTAGGAATCGAACCCATGAACTGGTGTTGCGAGCACACACTCTAGAATCAAACCCATGACCCTGGTGTTGCGAGCACACACTCTAGGAATCAAACCCATGAACTGGTGTTGCAAGCACACACTCTAGGAATCGAACCCATGACCCTGGTGTTGCGAGCACACACTCTAGGAATCGAACCCATGACCTGGTGTTGCAAGCACACACTCTAGTGTTGGTGTTTCTAAAGTGCATGAGTTTGTGGCTCTGACCTTCTCTCGGTCCCTCCTGAGGTGCTGTGTGAGTCCGGTTCGGTCCACATGCTGAGACAGAGTCGCTAGTAACTTACAGAACTGTGGATTCTGGATCAAATCCTCCTCTGAGACCTGACTCAGAGCAAACGCTGCTAAAACTGACACACACACACACACACACACACACACACACACACACACACACACACACACAGAGAGAGAGAGAGAGAGAATGAATGAGAGAGAGAGAGAGAGACAGAGAGAGACTCGTTTATATTCATCACACAACCAGCATCATGCAGAAGCATCACTGAAGGGAAATACATCTGTTTTATAGAAAGAAGAGCAAAAGAAGTTCAAACCTTGTTGATGTAAAGTGTCTCCTTTGCCGAGAGACGAGACAAACACCGAATCTGTTCTCTGAGACATCACTGACAGCTGACAAATATCATATCCGCGTGAAAAAAAACTATTAACATCGTATTAAAATATAGAAATGTGATTTAGATTTCAAAATATTCAACAACTCAGTAACTTACCCGGATGTTTTAAATTTAGTGACCGCGCAATTTATGTTGCAGAATAATAATTAAATATAATTAGTTGTCATTACTGTGTAATTTTTAATTTTAAATGACACTAAAACTCAAGTTCCGTCGCGATGTTACTTTGTTGACATCCTCTCTTCGTTTTTACTTTCCCGCTGATTATCCACTGCGCGTGCGCGACTGTCAGCTGATTGGTTCACTGCCTGTAGTGACGTAGTTTGGACTCTCAGGTTAAACCAATGAGGTTCAGCCATTGATCACCTATATATAATAAAAGTCCCTTGTTATAAATGACGCTCATACTGAAATGCATTCAGACCAGTGAAGTCAGTTTGTGTTTTGGCATTTTCAAAATAAATATTACGAATTCGTAAAGTAGATAATGTGGTATATTTAATATATATGGTATATTTAAATATAAAGTCCATTTGCAGTTTTACCAGTTGTCTCAATTTTTATTTAAAGTAATTTAGAGCATTTCAATGCGTTTTTAGCGGCATTAAACATTTAAATGAAATGTTTTAACAGTCAATAAAACTTACTTATAATTAAATCATACTCATCTGTGCATTTCTTTTGCCTAGTGTTAATTTCAGCTAAAAAACTGAATTGAATTGTATGTTTATAGAGTTCTGTAAAAATAGAGGAAAGTTTTTCCAATGTTCAGAGCAGCTGGCCATTTACTGGAATATTATAATATTATATTTTTGTCGAATTTAATCAAGAATTTTTTTTTTTCAAATCTTCGCTTAAGCAAAAACTGCATAATTTAGCCTACTCATCTTACAAATATTGATGACATATTTTCCTTTGTATCAAATGTATGAGTAAGATTTAAACTTTAGTTCAGCTTTTCAGCCCCTCTCAGTTATTAATAGTCACTCTGCACAGACATGAAAACAATTATCACACAAAGTCATGTCCCAAATCTTTAACCTTTATTACGTGGTCTACACAATACTTTGCACAGAATGAAAAGTAACATGATTCTTGGTTTCCCCTCCAGAAGATTTAAAACCATAAAATAAATAATGTCTTACTCCTTAATACAAGTCCAACATGACTAAGTGTAAAGTCAGCAAAAGTGGGACAGATAACAAAGCACATAGAAATACTTGAAAGGGACTTCACCAATGATGAGGTGGTCTTGAAATAAAACAGCACATAATGTGAATATCAGCATTTGATTGGTCTAATGTAAATCATGTGGGCGTGGTTACCACTCAAACGCTGTTTTTAAGTCTACGGAAATCCTTAAGGTTTAAATTCTAATACAAACAATATTTCAATCTACAATATAAATGTGTATTTCATGTATTCATATGATTATTCAATGTTATGCAATAATGTGCAAGTTTCTTCATTCTATTATTATATTTTTTAGGTTTTGTTACTGTCCCAATTTACCTGAACATGTTAGATAAATTGGGACAGTAGACGGAAAAATAAGAATAGTGGTATATAAGAATAGAAATGTAAAGATCAAGTTTTTTTCAATTGTCACTGCTGTAATAAGAATCAGGCTCAAATGAAATGTCAGTTAAACTCTCAAAAACACAAAACACGGCAGGATCAGAAGACTGGAAGCTGTAATCCAGGACGGAGAATGAAGACAGGGAAGAGGAGGACCGTCCAAACGAGCATCCAGACGAACACAAGACAGAGAACAGCGCCGGAGCGGAGAGTTCCTCACAGGAGTAGAGAAGAAGCCGTAATACACAGCTCAGGAACTGAAGATCAGAGATCTGGAGGAAAAGAAATCAAACCATAGACACTAAACTGCACTTGGAGTCTCAGAAAACACAACAGGACAAAACACAACAGGACATACCACGGCCAAACCCGAAGCATAGTGTGTGCATACAACAACGGTCTGACACAAGAGGAACTTAAACAGAGGGAGAAATGAGGAACTAACTACTCCCACGAAGACAACGAGCACATGAAGATCTGTCAAAACAAAAGACAAACAAACACGACAAGGACAGAAACCTGCAGATCATGCGATTAATTATTATTATTCTTTATGACATTCATAATGCAAGTTCACTGGGCAGAGTAACAGTGTTATATACTCAAATCACAGAGTGAACTAATAAGAAATGACAACAGCAAATACGACCTAGATCTTCATGCAGCAGGAGAGTCATTGCAATGTGAATTTAACAGCTTTATTTTGGCGGCTGCTGAAAAAACAGCTAAAACAAGACTACGTTGGTGGAAGCATTCTCCCAGCCTGACCAGTTCAGAAGTGGCCAAAACCCTAAAACCAGCCTGCTGACCAGCTATTCCAGTCAACGAGCCTAGGCTGGTTTTAGCTGCTTTTTTCTGCAAGTCTCGACAAATTACGGTTTATTGCGTCGATCTTTGCATCCATTTTAAAGATTAATAAATTTTCTGTTTCCATGCAGGCTCCTTGGCTGTTTGTTGTGTGGAACATCGAAAAATAAGAAATAAAGCCGGATTCAATAAAATAAGATATAAAGAATAAAATAAAAGAGAAACCCGGATGAAAAGTGTTTAAAGTCACTGCACCGCTAATTAATGTGTGAGGCGTGTGCTCGCGAGGGGGTAAGATTTTAACTGGGGGTCTTAATTAGGTACAACAATCCTTTAAACATATTTTATATGTTAATGACCGAAAGACAGACTTACACAGTTCAGTATATCCCGCTTGAGATCCTGAAATATATTTCCTATGGGGTCGACTGGTGTTTTGCAGCGCACGAGGTTCTTCTGGACAGATGTTGGCAGAATGATGTAGAAGCGCATGATCTCAGTCATGACGTGACATCCATAAGGACTCTGTGTGGATCATAAATGATGATCAACATAAATGTTCCTGTGGCTCAGTGGTAGAGCATTGAGTTAGCAGCGCAAAGGTTGTGGGTTCAATTCCCAGGGAACACACATACTGACAAAACATGTATAACCTGAATGCACTGTAAGTCACTTTGGATAAAAGCGTCTGATAAATGCATAAATGTAAATGAGATTTATCCTTTATGATCAGTTTCAGACACCCACGGTGATCACACTTCACTCGCACTAAACCCTCAGTTTCAGTATGAATATTTCTGCTGCTAATTTAAACGTTAATAATTGCTGTGGGAGTAAATGAATGAGTTTGTTACTTACATTGATGTTTTGTTGCACGTTTTCATTCCGAAATGGTTGCTAGTAATCATTGGACTCCTGATGGGAACAAAGGCAAACAAAATCACATTAGAGAGAACCTCAAAGCTAAAGCAGAAATAGTGCACGGCTCAGACTTAATGAGCTGGAACTCAGTCTAAATATACTTACATAAAACCTCTGTATTTCTCTGTATGCAGAACAGAGCTCATTCAGTCTCTTGCAGTGACAGCCAGACATGCAGTGGACTCTTCAGCACTGAGCTCTGTCAGAAAGCAGAAGCATGGCCAGAGCAGAAACGATGACTCCAGTCAAACTCATTCAATCCTCTTTCTTTGTTCTTGGTGTGTTCTTGATATTCAGCCCTCAAAAGAGGAGATGTAAAGAAGAGCTTTGGAATGCCTTTATTTCATACCTCAGAAAAGTCCTAGCTTGCTGTGGTGGTGGTGGTGGGGGTGTTGACTTACTGGCAATTTGTCGTCACCTTGTGCACAAACCTTTTTTTCTGTTTTTGTTATAGGAACTATATTGCTGACAATTTGATGTCAGCAATAACTATCTATCTATCAGTCTGTCTGTCCGTCCGTCTCTCTATCCATCTATCTATCTATCTATCTATCTATCTATCTATCTATCTATCTATCTATCTATCTATCTATCTATCTATCTATCTATCAGTCAGTCATTATATTGTTCTATCATCCCACCAACTAAAATAGATTAAATACAAATCTATTATCTTTGATCTGTGTGAGTGAATTTTGAAGAAAGAATGAACTTAAACAATAGGATCTGTTCACTCTCATGTGAGAATGAGTCTGTCTCCTCACAACAGGCCTCACTGTCGTGAGATTTAAATCTTCTCTCAGTCACTTCTGAAGTCTGTTGTTGTAATGATGAGTCAACAGAGTGGGGATCCATTTGCAGCTTTAATAAGAGTTAACACAGTCGTACAGGCAGTGGTCAACGGTAACAGGGATATCAGAGGAGAGACAAGAGCAGAGTATCAAGGCAGGCAAGAGGGTCAAAAGGCAGGCAGATATCAATCCAAAACGATAGAAACAGTCCAGAGTCAAAACACAATGATCAAACAGAGAAAGATGAGAACGCTCAAAAATGTCAGCCGGGGCAATACAAGACTTCACGATGAGTGTGTGTGTGTGTGTGAGTGTGGATTAAGTAGTCCCATAGATGAGCATCAGGTGAACTGGTAATCAGAGTCCTGGTACAGGATGATGGGAAATGGATTTCGGAGAGAGACGTCAATACTCGGGTGATGGTGACCTCTGGTGACGATCAGGGGGAACCACAGAGGCTGGATTTGTTACAGGCTCCTGACGTGAGAAGGCAACCGACACCGGGGTCTTCCACAAGGACGAGGGGCAGGTTTGTTCGGATGGGTCCTGTGAAAGTCAGTGGTAAATGATGGGTCAAGAATGTCCTTGGCATCGACACAGGACCTTTCCTCCGGTCCGTACCCCTCCCAGTCAACGAGATATTGCAGAACTCCTCCCCAGCGCCAAGAGTCAAGAATCTCCTGAACCTGATATGCCACCTCACTGTCAATGGTGAGGGGAGGGGGCCTTGGTTCTGGGCCTCGTCTAGGTCGTCCGCCCTTCTCGGAGCACCAGCAGCCTTGAGCAAAGAGATATGGAAAGTGGGTGAGATACAATATTGAGGTGATAAAGCTAAACGATAAGAAACAGGAGTTATTGGTTTAATGATTTTGAATGGACCCATGTACCTAGGACATAGTTTACGGCAGGGTAGTCAGAGCCGAAGGTCCCAAATGGAGAGCCAAATCCATGATCCCGGGACATACACAGGGTTGGGACTTCGGTGACGGTCAGCTTGTTCCTTCTGTCTTCTGATAGCAAGTTGGAGATTAGTATGAGCCTTGTTCCAGGTAATTTCACTCCTTCTTAGCCAGTCATTGACTTCAGGTAATTCTGAGGGTTCCCCGGACCATGGAAAGAGAGGTGGTTGGAATCCAAGTACACATTAGAAGGGTGTGAGTCGAGTAGATGTCTGGAGAAGCAAATTTTGTGCATATTCTGCCCAGAACAGATATCTGCTCCAATCAGCCAGGTTACGGTGACAGTAAGATCTTAGAAAACGAGTGACCTCTTGATTGAGGTGTTCAGTTTGTCCATTAGATTCGGGATGATAGCCAGAGGTAAGGCTGATGTTTATATTGAGGAACCTGAAGAAGGCTGTCCATACACGGGAGGTGAACTGGGGGCCTCTGTCAGAGACAATATAATCTGGAAGTCCATAGAAACTGAATACATAGCTGCACAGACCTCTGCTGTTTCTAAGGCTGTGGGTAGTTTGGGTAAGGGTATTGACAGGACTTGGAGAAGCGATCAATGACCGTGAGAATGGTGGTATTGCCTTTGGAGTTGGGAAAGTCAGTGATAAAGTCTATGGTAATGTGGTACCAGGGTCTCTGAGGAACGGGTAGTGGTTGTAGCAAACCTGCAGGCATCTGTTTAGAGGATTTGGAAGTGTTGCAGTTTACACGATTCTTGATGAATGCAATAACGCCAGTGCGAAGTGTGGACCACCAGAATTTATTTGAGAGAAGTTGGATGGATGCAGTTATTCCCAGATGTCCGGAACTGGGAAGATCATGAACCTGTTGAATGACTGGGGTCCTCAAGGAAGGAGGTACAAATGTCTTGTTGGGTGGACATTTAGTAGGTATGGGATCTGTTCCCTTCGTCTCCGCGATCTCAGTCATGACATCTCACTGCACCGGAGCTACAATGAGAGTGGTAGGCAAGATGGAATCAGGTGAAAGAGGCTGAAGTGTTGACTCAAATTGGAGAGAGAGTGCATCTGCTTTGTTTTTTTTGGAACCAGAAAGATAAGTTAATATGAACTGAAACCATGTGAAGAAAAGAGCCCATCTAGCCTGTCTGTGATTGAGTCTCCTTGCGCTGTGAAGGTTTTCCAGGTTGTGATGGCCAGTGAGAACTGAGAAGGGAAATCTGGATCATTCAAGCCAGTGTCGCCACTCCTCAAAGGCTGCCTTCATTGCTAGTATGGTTTCCCACATCATAGTTCTGTTCGGCTTGATTTAGCTTGCGTGAGAAGTAGGCACAGGGGAAAAGCTTGGGTGGACTGCCATGACGTTGTGAAAGTACACCTGTGCTGGAGGCATCTATCTCTACCACAAACTCACGTTCAGGATCCAGGTGATGTAGTATGTGTGCAGTGGAGAAACGTTCTTTGAGGTGATCAGACGCTTGGTCAGCTGTTGGTGACCAGAATAGGCGACTTCCCTTCTTTTTTGTCATAGATGTTAGAGGGCTATGTATTACATACTTTATTATTGCAGTGCGTCTTTACGGGAAGAGCTCAGGAAGCTTTTTCTTCTCTAAATACTCAGGATTCAGAAAACTATGATTGCGTGAAATCAGCTGTTTTGAAAGCTTGTGAATTGGTACCGGAAGCATATAGACAGCGATTTAGAGGTTGGCAAAAATCTGAAAAACAAACACATGTGGAATTTGTGAGAGAAATTCAAACTCATTTTAATCGCTGGTGTACTGCTTCTGGTGTCAAAACTTTGAGTGATTTAAGGGAGCTGGTAGTGTTGGAGCGGTTTAAAAATTCAGTGCCACCTCGTATTGCTACTTATGTTGGTGAGGCTAAAGTTCGTACAGCTTATGACGCTGCAGGTCTTGCTATGAATTTGCTTTAACGCGCAAAAATCAATTTGGACAAAAAAAATTCAAAGATGGTAGACGCGAACCGTATAAGTTTGCATATGATAAGAGTAGGGAAAATTTTGATCTCTCCAGGACAAGATCGTTTCGTTCTCCTGGGAAAAGTGATTTAGCAGATAGTTGCAATTACTGTCAGGCTAAAGGCCATTGGAAAAATGAATGTCAAGAAAGCAAGAAAATAAGAAATACTGCTTTAGGAGCGAAATCTGTCCCTTGAACCAGCTGTGGAAAATCACTGTAAAAATCAGAAATCTAGCTTTTCACCTTTTATTACAGAGGGTTATGTTTCAGTAGTGGGCTCTAAAGAGAGTAAACGAGTGAAAATCCTCAGAGATACGGGTGCAACGGAATTGTTTATTTCTGAGAATGCCCTGCCCTTTCTAGTGAATCGTATACTGGTAGTAATGTCTTAATTAGAGGAATAGGACTGAATGTAGTATATGTTCCTCTACATAAAGTGTTGTTGGTTTCAGATTTGATGCAGGAAGAGGTAACACTTGGTGTACGTCCCTGTTTACCAGTTGTAGGGGTTGACATTATTCTTGGAAACAATTTAGCTGGAAGTAGGGTTTGGTCAGTTGGTTTGCCAGGTTTGGTGGTGTCTCCCTCTTTATCTGTTTCAGATGGGTTTGATGAAAGTGCCAAGAGTTTTCCAGAAGTGTTCGTTTCTTCGGTGGTGACTCGGGCTGGAAAGAAGTCTTTATCTGTGACTCAGTCAGATGTTAAGAAAGAAGGTAAAATACTGACTGAAACACCATCAGTTCTGACTATCTCACGTAATGACCTGGTGAAAGAACAACGAGAGGATACATCGCTTTTTGATCTATTTGACAGAATTCTTTCTCCAGAGGTGCTGTCAGATAAGCCTTCGGGGTATTATCTAGATGGAGAAGTGTTAGTCAGAAAGTGGGTGCCTCATTGTAAGGACTTTGTTGGAGACCCAATTGTTCAAGTGATGGTTCCAAAGAAAATGTGTGATCTTGTTTTGAAAACAGCGCATGATTCTTCAGGCCATTTGGGTGTTACAAAAACATATCAGTTGATTCTGAGAAGTTTCTTTTGGCCTAAGCTAAAACGAGATGTGTCTACATATATTAAGACCTGTCATACTTGTCAGGTGACTGGCAAGCCAAACCAAACCCTGAAACCTGCACCACTTTTTCCAATCCCAGTGGTAAATCAACCATTTGAATATTTGATTGTGGATTGTGTTGGTCCATTACCTAAGTCTAAGGCAGGTAGTAAATATTTGCTTACAATAATGTGTCAGACAACTAGGTTTCCAGCTGCCTATCCGTTAAGTTCAATTACTACGAAGATGGTGTTAAAAGCCTTAACACAATTAATTGCTCTGTTTGGGATTCCTAAAGTTATACAAACGGATCAAGGCTCAAATTTTACTTCGAAAATATTTGCTCAAATATTAAAACAGTTGCACGTTAAACATCAGAAAGTCAGTGCTTACCATGCTCAAAGTCAGGGGGCCCTAGAACGCTTTCATCAGACACTGAAGTCTCTGTTTAGATCGTATTGTACACAAATGAAGGGCGACTGGGAAGAGGGTTTGCTCTGGCTTCTTATGGCTGCTAGAGAAGCTTCTCAAGAAAGCACAGGGTTTAGTCCAAATGAGCTGGTGTTTGGACATTCTGTGCATAGTCCAATGTCACTCTTGTCCGAGGATTTGAAGGGTATTGATCCTCCAAAACATTTGTTGAATTATGTTAGTGACTTTCGCAGGAGATTGTATGAATCTTGGGAACAGGAAAAAATTTAGATGGGACATTCACAAGATAGAATGAAGCCGTTATTTGACCGTCGAGCAGAGGTTCAAGTTTTTCAGCCTGGTGATCAGGTTTTTGCTTTAGTGCCGGTCGTGGTTTCTCCTTTTCAGGCAAAATTTGTGCGGTGTTACGTCAGGTTCAGATTTGAATTATTTGATTGAAACTCCTGAGAGGAGGAAGAAGAAACGTGTTTGTCATGTGAATCTTTTAAAACCCTATGTTGTACATGATATTGTGGAAAACCCTAATCATTTTTTAACTGTTGAGAATCCAGAAGGATTCCGAGTGGAAACTGTGCTTTTGGCTAGCACAGGAGAAGAAACATCTTTAGAAGTTGTTCCTACGATGCCTGTTTCTGATGATGAAGGGCTGGATCCTGGTGAATCAGTTACACAAGGTTGTTTAGCAAATACTGAAGCCCTAAGGAATTTAGGGGTGATGTTGAAGCATCTTCCTGATGTTCAACGTTTGGATATGTCTGATCTAATAAATTACTATGTTTTTCTCTTTCCTGATACTCCCACACAAACGACTTTAATTGAACATGATATTGATGTGGGAGACGCTAAACCTGTTTGTCAGCATTACTATTGCATTCCTTTAGAGAAAAAGCAACAGTTGGAAACTGAGATTGCGTATTTGCTGGAAAATGGTTTGGCTGTGCCTTTCTTTTCAAGTTGGGCATCTCCTTGCCCAAGAGCTGGTGGCTCTCATCGGTTTTGCACTGACTATAGGAAGGTAAACGCATTAACTAAACCTGACTCTTACCCTTTGCCTCGAATTGAGGATTGCATTGATCAAGTTGGGTCTGCCACCTATGTTAGCAAATTTTATTTGCTAAAGGGTTATTGGCAGGTGCCATTAACCTCTAGATCTCAAGAGATCTCTGCATTTGTAATTCCTTCAGGCCTATTTTCCTATAAGGTTTTGAGTTTTGGCTTGAGAAACGCCCATTGAGTTATTGCAGGTTTGGAAGGTTGTGCAGTTTACTTAGACGATGTAGTTGTCTATAGTAACGACTATAGTATAGTGACAGTAGTGATAGTATAGTGACACCTGGTTGGACCATAAATGTCGGATTAGAGCTTTGTTTGATTGTCTTGCTGCTGCTAACCTCACAGTAAATTTGAGCAAATGTGAGTTTGCTAAGGCCGCTGTCACTTACCTTGGGAAAGTAGTAGGTCGAAGTCATGTACGTCCCATTCAAGCTAAAGTGACCGCAATTGATAGATTTCCTATTCCTACTACAAAAAAGGAATTAATGAGGTTTCTTGGGATGGTTGGGTTCTATAGGGGGTTCTGTCAGATTTTTTCTACTGTGGCAGCTCCTCTTACCAAACTTCTTTGAGATCAAATCAAATTTGAGTGGACCTTGGTGTGTCAGAGACCATTTGAGGATGTTAAATCACTCCTCGCTGTTTCTCCAGTGTTAGTTGCACCAAGGCTGGATAAAGCTGTCAAATTACAGGTTGACGCTAGCAATGTGGGAGCAGGAGCTGTTTTATTGCAGACCTCAGAAGATGAGAACCCAAACCAGTGACACTTGAGATGGTGTATCTTTCTACAAGGATATCATCTGGATATAAGACATATTAAGGGTACCGACAATGTGATTGCCGATGCTCTATCATGAGTATAATGCGTGTTACTGCAATGTTTTTAGCTTTTTCCTTTTCTAGTTTTCTCTCTCCATCCTATCTTTTCTCCTAGGCGCTGAGGTTGATGAGTATTATGGGGGGAGGAGATGAGTGGATTCTGGAAGATGCTGACATCATTGTTATTTGGGAGTATATGTATTGAAGAGTTGTGTGTGTATAGTTATGTCTGTATATTTTGTGGATGTACATCCCAGTTTAGTTAGTGGGGGTTTTCTGTTGGGGATTTTTTTTGTTTTGGGTGGTAATTCTGAGTGGGGGTACACTTCAGTATTCTGCAGCAGTCCTGGTTATGGGATTGTTGTGGATGCTGAGTTTAGTGTTTAAAAGCTGCCCCGAGCTCGGCAAGCCACTGAAGACTAGACAGGTTTAAGGTAGTGTTTGATGTTAGTTAGGAGGTTGGGATGTACACTATTTTGAATTATTTTTGTTTTGATGATTTGTATGAGGGGTTATTTTTAAGGGGTTGTGTGACGTGCCTCTGGGCCCGTTCTGCTTTAGCCGGCTGTGGGGCGGGACTTGGGGGTGTTAATCATCAGGTGAAACAGCTGCAGAGAACTTTAAAAAGGATTTTGGACCTATGTGTGAAGCTCTCTGTTACCCTCTGGTTTTCGTTATGTTAGGCTATTCCAGAGGTTCTCAATTCCAGTCCTCGCGCCCCCCCGCTCTGCATATTTTGCATGTCTCTCTTTGTTAACGCACCTGATTCAGATAATCAGCTTGTTAGAAGTGCGCTCCATGCATGAACTGTGTTTCGATTGACATACTCCCTACACAGGGTCCATTGCTCCCTACACAGGGTCCATTGCTCCCCACACAGGGTCCATTGCTCCCCACACAGGGTCCATTGCTGCCTACTCCTGAGCAGGAAATCCGCTGAAGTTTACTTTATTTGAACATTCATTCATGGATTTGCTGCGCAACGTCTTCACGCACGGACGAGTGTGACATCATATACCTCTGTAAATATATAAAATTTTAATTCACGTCTTGCACACTTCAATGCACTTTGAATGGAATATATCGTTAAGCGAACTGGAATCATGGCGGAATATCCTGTGATGTCCACTTCGCAGGGCGCTTACGTTCGAATAGAACAAACATCTGAAGCGTTAAGAGTAACATACGAAATATGCAGAGCGGGGGGGGGCGTGAGGACTGGAACTGAGAACCGCTGGGCTATTCTGTTGTGATTATTTGTTTGCTTTATGCTTTAGTTTAATTTGGGATTTATGTTCTGCAGGCCTGTCGGTTATGTTGGATTGTGATTATTATCTTACGTTAATTTAGTCTTTATTTTACTTTCCCTTAGTGTCGTTTTTACATTTACTTATTATGAGTTGTAAACTTTATGTTTATAAATAAATACATGTTGCTTCATTTTACGTTCTCGTTGCCTCCCTCGTTTGTCACGGCTCTGAGCCGGCCGTGACAAGCATGTCATGGAATACATAATTTATGAATGTTTGAAAGACTGAGGGACTGTTGACAAGCCTGAATGGCATAACTCAGTACATTTACATTTACGCATTTAGCAGACGCTTTTATCCAAAGCGACTTACAGTGCATTCAGGCTATACATTTTGTATTGCCAGTATGTGTGTTCTCTGGGAATCAAGCGCTGCTAACGCAATGCTCTAACCACTGAGCCACAAGAACACTGTGAGAAGTAGGCACAGGAGAAAAGCTGTACTCGTACTGCCCAGATGTGGTGGAGAAAGCCGTCTTCCACTCATCCCCCTCTCTGATGCAAATCAAATTTTAAGCATTGCGTAGGTCGAGCTTAGTGAAATATTTGGCTGAACGAAGCTGTTTGAGAGCTGGAGGGACCAGAGGCAGGGGATACCAGAATTTAACAGTTATATAATTTAACCCTCTATAATCAATACAAGGCCGAAGAGTCCCATCTCTCTTCTGACAAAGAAGAATCAAGCAGACGCAGTAGACTTGGAAGGAGCAATGAAGCCTTTAGCTAGTTCCTACTCTATACAAGTTCTCATGAACTCAGTTTCTCTCGGTCTCTCTGTGAGAAAGGAAAGATTAGACCCTTGAGAGCTGTGGTGCCTGGGAGTAGTTCGATTGCACATTCGCTGGACCGATGTGGGGGAAGTTGAGTAGCTTTGGCCTTGCTGAATGCTTCAGCTAGATCAGCATAGTCTGAGGGAATGTCAGTTGAGGGATCCATTTTGACGGTGGCTGCTTCAATTAACGGTGGTTACAAAATCTGAAGACACTGTGTGAAACACTTGGGTGACCAGTGAGTGATTTTACCCTCCTTCCATGAGATCTGGGGCTCGTGGAGTTGAAGCTAGAGGAGTCCAAGAACAACTGGATTGTTGGGAGCTTGTATGATGAAGAAACGAAGGATTTTTGAATGCATGACGCTGGTGGTTAAGCAGATGTCATTGGCTGACCAGCACCCAGAGGTCTCCCGTCTAGCGCTGCCACTGGAGATTTACAGGGCATGAGAGGAAGGTCATGACTTTTGGCAAAGTCAGCATCACTAAAATTTCCTGCAGCTCCAGAATCGATTAAGGCCATTGTCTTAATCACGCAATCATTAAAGGCTAGTTTAATAGGCACTTTGACACATATTGAAGAATTAAATGACTGACTCACCGCAGAGGAAGAATGCTGCTTGGGTCTGGTTGGACAGAAGATTTTCACATGACCGGTCTGGCCATAGTAGAGACAAAGATTTTGACGATACCGGTGATCTCTTTCCTCAGGAGAGATGCGTGCATGTCCCACTTGCATGGCCTCTTGCTCAGGCACAACTGGAGGGCTTAGTGATTGGAAAGTAGAACCCCTGCTGGGTCCCCTGGAGCAAATCATATTGTCGATGCGAATGGCAAGATCAATCAGTTGATCCAAATTTTTTCCTCGTCTCGACAAGCGAGTTCAGTCTGCAACTCCGGGCTCAATCCCCTGCAAAAATGCAGCTTTAAGGGATCATCAGGCCATCCAGTTTGTGCAGCCAGTGTGCGAAAAGCCAGAGCAAACTCCGCTGCTGTATTTCTCCCTTGTTTAAATGTGAGAATCTGTTCACCCGCTCCATCTCCTCCCTCAGGGAGGTCAAAAACTGCTCGAAAGCGCTGCAAAAAACTTTCAAATGAAGTAAAGGCTGGACGATTGAAATTCCACACCGCGGTAACCCAGTCTAATGCTTTACCAGGCAAAAGAGAGCATAAAAACAATATGACTTTCTTCAGTGGGATATAACAGGTTGTTGTGAGACAAACAAGGAGCATTGTAGCAAAAAACCCTTACATTTAGCTGGGGTGCCGTCGAATTTCTCCGGGTAAGCTAAGCGGGGACTCAGACAGAGATACCCGTAGTGCTTGTAAAGTCATTACCAACTCCTCCGTGAGAGACGAGAGGCGTGCTAGCTGTTGTTGATGAGCGACCAGCACGTTGGCCTGAGCAGAGACTTCAGTAGAGAGTCTGTAGACTGCTGCTGGATCGAATTCTGGCGAAGTCTTCTGTAATGATGAGTCAACAAAGTGGGGATCCATTTGCAGCTTTAATAAGAGTTAACACAGTCGTACAGGCAGTGGTCAGTAACGGTAACAGGGATATCAGAGGAGAGACAAGAGCAGAGTATCAAGGCAGGCAAGAGGGTCAAAAGGCAGGCAGATATCAATCCAAAACGATAGAAACAGTCCAGAGTCAAAACACAATGATCAAACAGAGAACGCTCAGAAATGTCAGCCGGGGCAATACAAGACTTTGCGATGAGTGAGTGTATGTGTGAGTGAGTGTGGCTTAAGTAGTCCCATAGATGAGCATCAGGTGAACTGATAATCAGAGTCCTGGTACAGGATGATGGGAAATGGAGTTCGGAGAGAGACGTCAATACTCGGGTGATGGTGACCTCTGGTGACGATCAGGGGGAACCACAGAGGCCAGATTCGTTACAGTTGTGCTGCTATAATAATTCTTATTATATAATGCTATAATGTTTCTGCTGGAATAAGAGCGTGACGTCTGCTCTATACTCATTCAAGCACAGCAGCAGTTTCTGAGGTTAAGTACCTTGTCCTCCGCTGTCAGAGCGCTGGAGGCTTTACTGAAGCAACGATTTTCTCCTTTTCTCCAAGACGATTTCTCTCAGAACCTGATGAACGCTCTCCACGCGCAGCCAACTCAACCTCTTAGCGTGCGGCTCGCGATCGGCCTGCAGAACACACACCACAGCTATTAACCTCAACTAAAACTAGAGCTATTACAACAGTATTCCTGTGACTCAGTGGTTAGAGCATTGCGTTAGCAGGGCAAAGGTTGTGGGTTCAATTCCCAGGGAACACACACACTGACAAAACAAATGTATAACCTGAATGCACTGTAAGTCGCTTTGGATAAAAGCATCTGCTAAATGCAAATGTAACCATTCTGTTCACTGAAATGAAGCTGCAACACAATAACATAAATATTAGATCAGAAATTACATTAAATGACAATTAGAAACATTGCCTTTGCAACTAACTGAATAAGTTTAAGTACTACGAACTGGAAACAAATAAAAACTGAAACTGAACTAGCTGAACTGAAGTGAACTAATACAAATAAATTAGTAAAATAAAAACTAATTTAAAAAGAAGACAAAAGAACATAGCAAAATTACTATAAATTAAATATAAATATACAAAATACAGTTATATTAAAAAGCTAATTTAAAATATTGATATGCACTATAGTATACTAGTATACAAATACTACTAAAGTAATACTGCTTCTCATCAGCTGTTTTATTCACAATTCCTTCTTCCAAATGTAATCTACACACTTTTTAACCCTTTTTTGGGGGAAAAAACAGCTAAATGTATTTAAATGTGACAAAATGTGTTAAACAGAGACTATGAAGACTATGCTATGTTGGCAGCTGACAGCGCTGTCAAAATATATAATATTTAATAAATACACAAAAGAGGTTGTGGACATTTTAATGAATGATCGTTTCTTAAAAAAGACGGTTGCTAACAAGTTGCTAAATGGAACTACAGGCGCTGTCGGAGACATTCAATGTCATCACGCCAAACAGTTTACAGTATTTTCCAGTTGTAGTATAATTTGTAATACAATTCATTTTAGAATAACCAATGAATAATTTCCCGCATTTTACATAGTTGTTCAACAATGTTTTTTAGTCCCAAAATGCGACAAGTCTTCGGAGGAAGATGCTCGTTTTATCACTTACTGATGTGGAGACTCTGGGTTTGTACCATAAGGTAAACTCATATTACGATTATTGCATGTAAACACCACATTTACCAGCTTTACATGGTGAAAGTGAAACTTTAATGATGCATATAGTGCTTAAAGCCATGTTAAAGTTAAATGTTTATGGCCACGTGACGCTGTTAAGTTAGAAAGCATATATATTGAGGATTTCCTAGAAGCAAGGATAAAATAACATATTGTGTACCCACCCTAACAAAATGAGCTGAAATGTGGTGCTGAGTTCACTAAAATAAGTTTCATCTTACCATATACAAAAACTTGCTCACTCTGCTGTTATTTAAAAGATTAAATACACAGGGATATGTTTTTAATTCATATTAATCAAGGAAGTATTGGCTTTTAATGCACCATATTTTGAAATGTACAGAAATATGTGCTTTCATATGTCCTTCTGTTATGATTATTTAATTTATTCATTGTACTATTTATAACTAATGTCTCATTTCAGTTTTAGTTTGGCTCTAGTTTTGTATTTATTAAAATTCATATAACGTTAAAAATAAGTTTGAGAAAGTTGTCGGGAGCACGGTACTGGTGAAGTTAAATAATTTTGTGAAGATTCTCTTGATGGACAAAACGTGTAAGTTTCATGAACTATGTTGCAAATGATGTTGAAACCACAGAGAAGAAACAAGCCATATTGTTAAGTTGTGTTGGAGCACAGACGTACACATTGATGAGGAATTTGCTGAGTCCAGACAAACCAGGAGCAAAGAGTTTCGAAGAATAGGTGAGTTTACTGAAAAACACTTTAATCCAAAGCCAAGTGAAATAGTTCAGAGGTGGAAGTTTAATTCAAGAAACAGATGCCATGATTAAAGCATAATAGAGTATGTGGCTGAATTAAGAAAACTTGCACAAGATTGTAATTTCGAGATACACTCACAGTAATGCTGAGAGACAGATTAGTGTGTGGTGTTAATGATGACAGCATACAATGGAGGTTACTGGCTGAGGATGTGTTAACGTTTGAAACTGCACTGAAGAAAGCTCAGGCTATTGAAACCGCCAAAAAGGATATGCACAGAGAGAAAGGAAATCGAGTGAGTAGTTGTCAGGGAATGAGAACTCAGAATCCAGTTGCAAGTGAATAGAAGTTAAATGACAAACAGTGAGAGATGAAGCACGGTGAGTAGCTAGAAGGTCTCAAGCAGACGAGCCGATCTCCAAGGCACAGAGACTGTGAAGCACTGATCCGATCCAGCCCGATCTCAAGGCACAGAGACTGTGAAGCACTGACCCGATCCAAAACAGCAGGATTCCAAGGCAGGAAATAAACAGGAGACAGAGAACTGGAGAGAACAAACTGGCATGAAAAACAACGATCTGACAACATGCACAGCAAGCGAACCAGATAAAGGCAGCGGATAGGCACAGCAGGCGACCGTGCTGATTAGCTAATCAGCACTGAGGTTGCCGTAGCAACGCTGACAAGCAATCAGACAGGTGACAACACGCAGACACACAGAATGAACACACAGATCCGTGAACCGTGACAGTACCCTCCCTAGAGCGCCTCCTGGCGCTTCAAGGGGAACTTACCTGACGATTGTAATCATCAATAAGTGAATGATCCAATATGTCTCTAGCAGGAACCCAACTCCTCTCCTCCGGACCGTAACCCTCCCAGTCCACCAGGTACTGAAATCCGCGTCCCCTCCGCCTCGAGTCCAGAATACGTTTTACCGAATAAGCAAGTTCCCCATCTACAGTCGCGGCGGTGGGGAACTGGGGCCGGCGGATTAATGGTAGAAAGAAAAACTGGCTTTAATTTGGAAATATGGAAGACGGAATGAATTCTCCTGTACGCAGGAGGAAGTTTAAGGCGAACTGCCACCGGACTAATAATCTTGGTGACAGTAAACGGGCCAATGAATTTAGGAGCAAGCTTATTACAGACGGAGGAGAGGAATGTTTTAGATGAAAGCCACACTTTTGACCAACGACGAGCGGGAGGCTTTGACCGGTGGCGATCGGCCTGGGCCTTGGTGCGTGACCCCACCTGGAGGATAGACTCTCTAGCCCTCCTCCAGGTGCGGCACCTCTGGACAAAGGCGTGGGCAGAGGGACCGCGACTTGATTCCATACTCTGAAAGATAGGTGGCTGGTAACCTAAGCTACACTCAAATGGAGACAGGCCCGTGAGCGACACTGGTAAAGAATTGTGTGCGTACTCCACCCATGAAAGTTGCTGACTCCAAGAGGAAGGGTTCTGAGACACCAAACACCGCATCACACGTTCTAAATCTTGGTTGGCCCTCTCTGTCTGACCATTACTCTGGGGATGATAACCAGAAGAAAGACTAACAGTTGCCCCCAACAAGCGACAAAATTCCTTCCAAAATTTGGAGATAAACTGAGGCCCCCTGTCAGAAACCACGTCCATCGGGAGGCCATGAATGCGAAAAACGTGGTCAATGACAGCAACCGCTGTTTCTCTGGCAGAGGGTATTTTGGGCAGAGGGATAAAATGAGTTGCCTTCGAGAACCGGTCCACCACGGTCAAAACTACCGTGTTACCCTGGGAGGGCGGAGTCCCGTAACAAAATCTAGCGAAATGTGGGACCAGGGTCTCGAAGGAACTGACAGCGGTTGAAGGAGTCCAGCAGGGGGCCGATTGGAAGTCTTAGAAATAGCACAGACTGAACAGGACAAAACAAAAAGTCGAATGTCACGGGCCATAGATTGCCACCAGAACCGTTGTTTAACAAGAAAAATTGTACGATTAACCCCTGGATGACAAGCTACCTTGGAACAATGACCCCAACGGATGACATCGGACCGCAAATTCTCTGGCACAAACAAACGACTTGGTGGGCATCCAGGCGGAGGTGTTACCCCTTGTAAGGCCATACGGACCTTCGATTCGATCTCCCAAGTCACCGCAAAAACCACAATTTTCTTGGGCAAGATGAGCTCGGGAGACAACGGGCGCTCGGATTGGTCAAAAATGCGGGACAACGCATCCGGTTTAATGTTCTTAGAACCTGGACGGTAAGAAATAGAAAAATGAAAGCGACCGAAAAATAAAGCCCACCGAGCCTGCCTAGAGTTTAACCTTTTAGCAGACCTGATGTATTCAAGGTTCTTGTGGTCTGTCCAGACTATAAAAGGTTCCCCCGAACCTTCCAACCAATGACGCCATTCTTCCAAGGCAAGCTTGACTGCCAGCAACTCTCTATTACCAATGTCGTAATTTTTGTTCGGCAGGGTGATAAGCGGTGAGAAAAATACGCAAGGATGCATCTTGTCATCCGAGGAAGAGCGCTGGGAGAGACCAACCCCCACCTCTCCGACCTCCACCACGAACTGACGAGAGGGATCAGGGGCAACAAGAATTGGAGCTGAAACAAAGCAACTCTTTAGTTTGGAAAACGCAGCTTCAGCCGAGCTGGACCACCTGAACATCGTCTTAGTGGAGGTCAAGGCAGTCAAAGGGGCGGCTAGCTGGCTGTAATTGCGAATAAAACGCCGGTAAAAATTGGCAAAGCCCAGGAACCTCTGCAGGGCCTTGCGGGAATCTGGGGTTGGCCAATTTACCACAGCCTGAACCTTGTCGGGGTCCATGCGCATTCCCTCGGACGACACAATGTAACCTAAAAAAGGGACCGACTGTGCATGAAAAACGCATTTCTCCGCCTTGACAAAAAGCCCATTCTCTAGCAGCCTCTGAAGCACTACCCTGACGTGCTGAACATGTTCCTGGAGAGACCGAGAAAAAATCAATATGTCATCCAGGTAGACATATATGAATTGATCGACCATGTCTCTCAGCACATCATTGACCAGTGCCTGGAAGACCGCGGGAGCGTTAGATAACCCAAACGGCATAACAAGATACTCAAAGTGCCCCCTGGGGGTATTAAAAGCGGTCTTCCATTCATCCCCCTCCCTTATGCGAACCAAATAATAGGCATTACGAAGGTCCAACTTTGTGAAAAAGGAAGCACCCTGCAGACTCTCGAAGGCTGAAGACATCAACGGCAAAGGATACGTATTCTTTACCGTGATGCTGTTCAACCCTCGATAGTCAATACAAGGACGAAGAGACCCATCTTTCTTTTCCACAAAGAAGAACCCCGCACCTGCAGGAGAAGAGGAAGGACGGATGATCTTGGCTGCCAGAGAATCAGAAATGTATTTCTCCATGGCCTCCCTTTCAGGAGTTGAAAGCTTAGTATAACCTGCCCTTAGGCGGAGACATACCTGACAATAACTCTATTGCACAGTCATAAGGACGATGCGGAGGAAGAGAAGCAGCCGAGACTTACTGAACACTCCCTTCAGGTCAAGATACTCAGCGGGCACGTTAGACAGATCCATATGTTCATCCTGTAACACAGAACAAGACACAGAAGGACATGCAGACAACAAACACGAAGCATGACAATATTCACTCAGGAAGAAACAGTGTTCTGGCGCCAGTTTATGTTGGGATTGTGGCGTGAGAGCCAGGGTGCCCCAAGACCACAGGAGCTAAAGGAGAGTCAGTCAGGAGGAAGGAAATAGTCTCAGTGTGGTTACCCAAGTGATGAGGCTCACCGACTCAGTGACATGGGTGACGGGTGGAAGAGACTGACCGCAGAGAGCACTGACAAAGATGGGCGAGTTGAGCGGAACCACAGGAACTCCAAATTGAAGCGCAGTCTTGTGATCTAAAAAATTGCCCTCCGCTCCAGAATCGATTAAGGCTTTACATGTAAATGCAGCACGATCCACAAGTAATTGAACAGGAAGAAGAGTAGCAGCAGAAGAAGAGGATTTCTCGAAGACGACTCCACCCGTCAGTAACCTATCTACTGGCGGGCTTTGGCTTTACCGGCACTGCGCCGCAATATGACCCGCCGCACCGCAGTATAAACATAGTCCCTGATTCCGCGTCTCCTTCTCCTCCCGTGAAAGATGGGCTCTGCCCACTTGCATGGGTTCAGAATCAAAAACATGACCGACCGTACCCATACTGGAAAATCGGTCTTCAGTATTAACAACCGGCATCTGTAGAGCTCGTTACGGCGTTGCAATCTAGCGCCCACCGGATCGCCAGATCAATTAACCCGTCAAGAGAGGTAGGTAATTCTTGAGTATAAATTTCATTTATAATACGGTCGGCCAATCCATGCCTAAACATGTCCCACTGCGCTTCATAGTTCCACTTACATTCAGCCGCCAAAGTGCGAAATTCGATGGAGTAATCCGTCACCGATCGATTCCCTTGACGTAACTCAGCCAATTTCGCCGCCTCCCTGCCAGATGCAGCCCGATCGAACACCTTCTTGAGTTTCTCTGAGAAGGACTGGAATGAAGAACAACAATGGTGCTTCTGTTCCCACACCGTCGTTCCCCAGAGAGCTGCTCGTCCAGTTAACAGAGTGATCACAAAAGCCACTTTGGAATCTTCTGTGGGAAAGGATGAAGGCTGGAGAGCGATGTGAAGAGAACATGTAACCAGAAATGAACGACATAACAGGGGCTCACCGGAGTAGACCGCTGGAGGCGGTAGGCGGGGCCCCACTGTTGAGTGGGTTCAGTTTTAAACTGTCGGAACTGAGTGGTTAACTCCGAGACCTGTGTTACCAGTGCCTGTACGGCACGACCGGTAGCCATGATCTGTTCCTCTTGCTGTTCCATGCGAACTTTGCTGCTGGTAAGAATGTCTCTCAGCTCTGAGGCACTTGCTGGATCCATCTCTGGTCAGATCGTTCTGTCAGGGAATGAGAACTCAGAATCCAGTTGCAAGTGAATAGAAGTTAAATGACAAACAGTGAGAGATGAAGCACGGTGAGTAGCTAGAAGGTCTCAAGCAGACGAGCCGATCTCTAAGGCACAGAGACTGTGAAGCACTGATCCGATCCAGCCGATCTCCAAGGCACAGAGACTGTGAAGCACTGACCCGATCCAAAACAGCAGGATTCCAAGGCAGGAAATAAACAGGAGACAGAGAACTGGAGAGAACAAACTGGCATGAGAAAACAACGATCTGACAACATGCACAGCAAACGCGAACCAGATAAAGGCAGCGGATAACGCACAGCAGGTGCGACCGTGCTGATTAGCTAATCAGCACTGAGGTTGCCGTAGCAACGCTGACAAGCAATCAGACAGGTGACAACACGCAGACACACAGAATGAACACACAGATCCGTGAACCGTGACAGTAGTACTGTTTTCAAGGTGGACACTGAAGAAAGAAGTAATTTAAAGGGTGCAGGAATGTGTTATCGATGTGGTGGAACTAACCATATGTCAAAAGACTGTAAGTTTGCCAAGGAAAACTGTTATAAGTTTGGTAAAACTGGACACGTGAAAAGAGTGTGCAGAATGGAACCACAAGAAAGTGCTAGTAACAAAGGCAAGAAAACTGTGACACAGGAGAGAGGAAAACATTCAAAGAGGGCTAATCATCTGCAAGAGGAAGAGCTGTGTGAAGAAGTTTTCACCATGTATAGTATACAAACAGCCCAGTCTCATGTGCCTCCCAAGTTTTACTTGTATTTCCAGTATTTCTCACCCATCTTCTTTGGACACCTAGACTTAAAGGCATGAACTGCTTTCTCAGAAGGTTTTTTAATCATCTGATTAGTGATCAGTATTAGATTAGTAATGAGTATCCTGTGAAGTTCGAAGTTGACACTGGGTGTAGTGTAACTGTGTTCTCACAGGTGGAATATGGCAAACTTGAAGTAAAAGAACAAATACCTAAATTGAAACCAAGTTCTCTCAATTTGAAGACGTATACAGGCCAATCAGTAAATGTTCTAGGAACCAGTAAAGTTCAAGTCAAGCATAACGGATTAGTTAAAGACCTCCCGGTTATCGTGGTGGCAGGATCTGGTCCTAACTTGTTGGGAAGATCATGGCTTGCTGAGTTGGACTTTCAAGAAGAGGTATTCAGTCAGCGAGCAAGTGAAGAAAGCACCGGTATTGTAACGAATGACAGGTCAGAGGCGAGAGTAGATCCACTAACAGCTTTATTAGTACAGGGTCAAACAGGCAAATATCAAGCAGGGTATCGAGAGCAACGTGGACAAGGCAGAGTCGGAATCAGAGGCAGAGCAATGGGTCAGGGCAGGCGGCAGACAGAGAGGATTACCAGAAAGCAGGCAGGGTCAGAGAGGCAGGCAGCAAACAATCTGGAGAGGGAGTCAACAGTCCAGGTAAAACACGGAAGACAAACTAGGAAAACGCCGGAAATGTTAGTCAGGGGAAAACAAGACTTTGCACTGGGTGAGTGTTTGTGTGCTGCTTTATGTGAGTGAGTGAATGAGGTGCAGGTGTGTGAGGCAATCAGGGTTGATGAGTGAATGGTGACAGCTGTGTGATTGGTGTAATGGTGGACGGGAATGTGTGTGCAGTGCATGATGGGAGATGTAGTCCATGGGTGATGTGCAGTTGAAGTGAGTGGCAACCAGATTCATGACAGAGCCCCCAAAGAGTGGCTTCCAGACGCCCACACACACACACGGCACAATCCAGGAGGGCGGTGGAGCGGAGGTGGAACCGGGAGGAATGGAGGGCCAGGTCCATGTGGGGACAATGAGACAGGAGCCCACCAGGGCAGGGCGGACGAGACAGCAGGGACGTGAAGGGATACTGGGTAGACCGCCAGACGTGAGGTGACTCTAGCAGGTCGGGCGGAGGCGTGGGGTGACTCTGGCAGGTCGGCGGAGGCGTGGGGTGACTCTGGCAGGTCGGGCGGAGGCGTGGGGTGACTCTGGCAGGTCGGCGGAGGCGTGGGATGACTCTGGCAGGTCGGGCGGAGGCGTGGGGTGACTCTGGCAGGTCGGCGGAGGCGTGGGGTGACTCTGGCAGGTCGGCGGAGGCGTGGGGTGACTCAGGTCGGCGGAGGCGTGGGTGACTCGCAGGTCGGGCGGAGGCGTGGGGTGACTCGCAGGTCGACGGAGGCGTGGGGTGACTCTGGCAGGTCGACGGAGGCGTGAGTGACTCTGGCAGGTCGGCGGAGACGTGGGGTGACTCTGGCAGGTCGACGGAGGCGTGGGGTGACTCTGGCAGGTCGGCGGAGGCGTGGGGTGACTCTGGCAGGTCGGCGGAGGCGTGGGGTGACTCTGGCAGGTCGGCGGAGGCGTGGAGTGACTCTGGCAGGTCGGCGGAGACGTGGGTGACTCTGGCAGGTCGGCGGAGACGTGGAGTGACTCTGGCAGGTCAGGCGCCCACCAGGGCGGAGCAGATGACAGGCGCCACCAGGGCGGAGCAGGCGTGACAGGCGCCCACCAGGGCGGAGCAGGCGTGACAGGCGCCCACCAGGGCGGAGCAGGCGTGACAGGCGCCACCAGGGCGGAGCAGAAGAGACAGACGCCCACCAGGGCGGAGCAGACGAGACAGACGCCCACCAGGGCGGAGCAGACGAGACAGGCGCCCTCCAGGGCGGAGCAGACGAGACAGGCGCCCTCCAGGGCGGAGCAGACGAGACAGGCGCCCTCCAGGGCGGAGCAGACGAGACAGGCGCCCTCCAGGGCGGAGCAGACGAGACAGGAGGCCTCCACAACGGAGCAGGTGCCCTCCAGGGCGGAGCAGAAATCCCTGGCCGAGACTGGGACCTAGAGGAAATGGAGACACAAGAGGCAGAGAGAGCACATTTGGTTTCAGGGACCGAGGCAGGAAGTTTAAGCGGCCATGGTAAATCTGGGGCCTCGGGCAGCCATGATGGATCAGGGGACCTCATGGGCCATGGAGGGAGCTCCTCCATGAAAGTTCTGTGAACTCCACCACCTCGAGGGGGCACTCTGGAAGCGCTGAATCTCGGTGGCTCTCAGGCAGCTCTGACTCTCTTGGGCACTCAGGTGGCTCTGACTCTCTTGGGTGCTCGGTAGAACTGGACGGAACCAGAGGAGGCATCGATGAGCTGGGCGGGACCAGCGGAGACGAAGGTGAGCTGGGCGGGACCAGCGGAGACGAAGGAGAGCTGGGCGGGACCAGCGGAGACGAAGGAGAGCTGGGCGGGACCAGCGGAGACGAAGGAGAACTGGGCGGGACCAGCGGAGACGAAGGAGAGCTGGGCGGGACCAGCGGAGACGAAGGAGAGCTGGGCGGGACCAGCGGAGACGAAGGAGAGCTGGGCGGGACCAGCGGAGACGAAGGAGAGCCGGACAGGGCCAGCAGGGGCTCTGGGGAACCGGATGGAACCAGGAGAGGACCCGGAGTGCCGGACTCGGCGAGCTCCTGGATCGGAGCGGCCTCTGGAGCGGACTCGGCGAGCTCCTGGGACGGAGCGGCCTCTGGAGCGGACTCGGCGAGCTCCTGGGACGGAGCGGCCTCTGGAGCGGACTCGGCGAGCTCCTGGGACGGAGCGGCCTCTGAGCGGACTCCGAGCTCCTGGGACGGAGCGCCTCTGGAGCGGACTCGCGAGCTCCTGGGACGGAGCGGCCTCTGAGCGGACTCGGCGAGCTCCTGGGACGGAGCGGGCTCTGAGCGGACTCGGCGAGCTCCTGGGACGGAGCGGGCTCTGAGCGGACTCTGCGAGCTCCTGGGACGGAGCGGCTCTGAGCGGACTCTGAGCTCCTGGGACGGAGCGGGCTCTGAGCGGACTCTGCGAGCTCCTGGGACGGAGCGGGCTCTGGAGCGACTCTGCGAGCTCCTGGGACGGAGCGGGCTCTGAGCGCAGACTCTGCGAGCTCCTGGGACGGAGCGGGCTCTGAGCGGACTCTGCGAGCTCCTGGGACGGAGCGGGCTCTGAGCGGACTCTGCGAGCTCCTGGGACGGAGCGGCTCTGGAACACCCACAGTGAAGGAAGAGCCAGCATACAATAAAGCATAGTCCATAAGACCCTTAAACTGCCAGTAAACTCCCACCAGGAAACAGAGATTTGTCAAACCGGATTTGCTGTGTTCATTGAGCCCGAAATAAAACAAGTCTTTGAACAAGATTTCATCATACAGCGGTACCTCAATAGACAGCTCACCAAACTGGTGAACGTACTCCTTGACAGACAGGCCTCCTGGCAAAGATGTAGGAGTTGTTCTATGGAGTCCATGGTTAGGCTGGGTAGCCGAAATAAAGCCGCTGGATCTGAGGTGGCGAAGTCTTCTGTAACGAATGACAGGTCAGAGGCGAGAGTAGATCCACTAACAGCTTTATTAGTACAGGGTCAAACAGGCAAATATCAAGCAGGGTATCGAGAGCAACGTGGACAAGGCAGAGTCGGAATCAGAGGCAGAGCAATGGGTCAGGGCAGGCGGCAGACAGAGAGGATTACCAGAAAGCAGGCAGGGTCAGAGAGGCAGGCAGCAAACAATCAGGAGAGGGAGTCAACAGTCCAGGTAAAACACGGGAAGACAAACTAGGAAAACCGCTCGGAGATGTTAGTCAGGGGAAAACAAGACTTCGTGACTGGGTGAGTGTTTGTGTGCTGCTTTTATGTGAGTGAGTGAATGAGGTGCAGGTGTGTTGAGGCAATCAGGGTTGATGAGTGAATGGTGACAGCTGTGTGATTGGTGTAATGGTGGACGGAATGTGTGTGCAGTGCATGATGGGAGATGTAGTCCATGGGTGATGTGCAGTTGAAGTGAGTGGCAACCAGATTCATGACAGGTATTTTAGCGATGACTAATCTGAACGTCTCTGATTGGTCATTGCATGCATAAGCTCAACAGCATCGTCTGTGATTGGTTATAATGCAGCCCTGTACAAACACGTCTGTCTCTGGCTCAGCGAACACAGATTTCAATTTAGCAGCTGACGCACTGAACGATTTAATCACGCTAGTGTGATTGTATCAAATATAGAAAATATTATTCGGCAATGTTTTTGTCTTTTTGAGCTGCATTCAAAATCCACTTGATTAAAAAATCTGAGGGGGCACGCGCCCCTCACTTTGAATGGGTTTGAAGCCTCTGGTTGTTGGTGAAGTGTTATTTTGGTTTCCGATCACCAAGATGGCGGCCGCAACAAAAAAGTCACGTGACTGATACCCATGAATATGCTTGCTGCTTAAGGCTCATCTGGTTATTGGAAATGCTATTTCTTACGCTTCTCTGACTGTTGCAAGTCATATGCTTGTTGCTGGAAGATATCTAGTGTATCGGTAAGGGACTTTGACAACGCTCAGTCAGACTGAGGACACGCAACACAATGTGTGCAATGTCAAAATGAGGCAACAAACCTGTAACTGATATCATCATATTGTTTTACTTTGTTATTCTATTTGTGATATGCTCTTATCCATGCCTGTACAGCACTTTGGTTTTCTAAAAAAGTGCTTTATTTTAGGTCAGGTAGAGTCTGAGATCTCTGACCCAGTTAATTTGCTCACTTCCATGGCTGCGGTACACTGTGTTCGCTGCAAGCTGGCAACCTAGCTGCCAAACTCTATTGTGTTTTCTACACCTCTAATCTTTTTCATGTAGTGTATTAAGGGGCTTGCTGCTCGTCTTAACTGTTTATAAAGAAGAGAACACCCCTTTGCTGCTATATCTGCAGAGGCATGTTTCTCTCACTCCTCTATAATGGTCTATTTTTGATGATTTATGAGGTTTGACTGAGGAGTGGGGGGGTGATCGAGCAATGTAAATACTGTTACCATTAAAAAATTACATTCAAACAATTATTTATTACATTTAATATAATCAATATCTACAAGTAACACCCTTTCTTTCCATTAACGTTGTTCTTCAAACATGAGTTCATGAGATGTGACTCTCACTGCAGTAACTAGTGCATTCGCACATGTGGACAGATCTATACAAAACAATATAATGTCATTTAAAATGGTACAATTTTACAGTAATGTAAACAAACATGTGCAGTGTGCTGAAGAATGTCATCCCTGTTACTCTGTGCATATGTAACGGATGTAGCTATGCCAGTAAGGGCTGTGTGTAAAACCTCACTCTCCTGACCTCAAAAAGAGGCGCTCTAGCGACTGACGCTAGAGGCTGTAGCCTTTGGCGTTCCTTGTTAGAGCACCCGCCTCCCGCACCGGAATCCCGGGTTTGAGACCCGCTCCGACGAGTTGTGGCAGTATGTGGACCCGGGGGGGTTACACATAGACATTTTGAGGGGCTGGTGCTCAAGGTGACAAAAAGGGCACTTCTCATTGAATTTTTTTTCTAAACAAATGTTAAATATAATAACACAACTCTGACTTACTTACCAGTTTATTTTAATTCCCTCACACTCACCCAATTGTTTCATTTTTAAACAGATGTCTACTAAAATAATCCGTTCACATCAGAGCACATAGTCTTCTTTAGCATTCAGTAATTGTATCATAAGAACAAGCAACAACAAGCGTGCATTCTATCTAAATCTATGCAAATAAGCACATTTAAATTATTTAACGCCTGAATTAAAATGGCGATTCTGTAGTTTTTCCATTAAGTTAGCCTGTATGCCCATAATATATTGCCTTATCTAAATTTTATCTAACTTATTACATGGTAGCACATGAGTCATGCATGTTAGCAAGACAAATGAACTATGTTTGCCTTTTGGACAATTAGCTGTAAATTCAAGGCACAAATAGCTTAGTCTTTTGTTCATCACCTCAACTGGTAAGGAGGGAGGTTCTCTGTCTGTCTGTGATGTGCATGTGCCGATCAATGAGTGCTCAACATTTCCCGACCCGACCTGATATTTAGATGTGTTATTTGTTTGACAGGGAAAGTTGTGCGCAAACAGAAACACACACACGCACACAGCCTATGCATTCGTTTATAAAAAAGCCCAAGCCCCCTTTGACGTATTTGTGCACACACTGCACCCTGAGCTGCATCCGGCCGTCACCGCAAGAGATGCAAGTGATAACCGCTAGAAAAGCGCGCTCTGAGGGATCCGAATCACAGTGTTTTACTCTGTTTCAACGCCTGCAGATCGAGCATAAAGCTGTTTCTCCGGTTTCATCGCATCATTCATTAGGACGCAACACGTCAGTCAGGACTGCAAACGGTTGGGTAATGATGTTAATGTATATTGTGTATATTTGTTCATTATCAAGCTGCAATTTAGTGGATATACGTGAGGGTAATTTAGTAGCAGCGATGCACCGAACCGAAACAGAAAGTCCCACCCGGGAAAAATTGTGATATAAGTGGTCATATCATACTTTTTAACGATGTTTGAATTAACTTGAATTTTTGTCTGACTCAAGTAAATATGGGTGGACAGATTTTGCACCTGCACCTGTGATCGGCTTTATATTAAACATCCTGAGTATTTTATCAAGTGCTTGCGAAAACAGAAATAATGTATTGTTTTTAAATGTTAAAGAGATGCAGAACAGACTGCGGTTAAAATAGTTAATGTTTGACATTATTTCATATTGGTGAAAATGTGACATTACATTCCCCATTTGTATCACATGCATGAATATGTTTCTTTAAACAACACCAGCATTTTCAATTTCAGAAATTTCTAGAAAGGCTTTTTAGACATATAAATCCTATAAGAAAAATCTAATCCTTTTGCACATTTTGACATTACATCAAATGTGAAATGTTGCTAAAAAATCACAAATTTCATGACAAATTTACATTCTATTTGTTTTTGTTTTTTAAATAGAGTAAAACTGCATGGCATATTGTAATTCTATTAAACTCAAAGATTATTTGCTCTAAACATATGAATCCAACTGTAAAACGTTCAGAATATTATTCTTCATATAGCACAAGACTTTTTCTAAAGATGAGTTTTTGGCACTGAAAGGAGATGCGCTATAGCCTACGCGCTACACTGATAAAAATGATTGTGTGGTGAAGTAAATAGTACAGAAAAAACTAATGTACTTTCTACATTAATTTCGTTCAGGCAACAATTTAAATAAAAGAGTCAATTCAATATTAGTACTCAATTTAAGCTTGTAGAATTTAAAGTTTGAACTTGTAAGTCTGTTTTACTTGGAATTGTTTGTTATTTTTACAAAAATTTAAGATAACTTAGTTAAGTAGATTGACTTAATTCCATATTTAAATTTTACTTAAAAAATATGCGTGCAAAAAAATGTAACTTATTTTTTTTTCAGTCTATGAGCGCTGGTGTTTAGTTAACACCTTTACATTTTATACATTACAGTTTTTACGATCACTATGACAATATTTTCAATACTTCTAACAATTTTCCTAAACTCTTAACACAGTTAGCACAACATCCATTTGTGTAGATGCATTCAACACATTTCTTGTTGCTTTGACACATCATTTAAATGTAAAGTCGGCAACAACAAAGCTCAAAAATTTGTCAAAAATGTATTTAAATAACTTTCGCATAGTGTGTGAGACGTTTCGAGCATGCAGGCTCTTCATCAGACAAATGAACAACACTGATGTGCCACTCTTTATACCTCCAGGTGAAAACGGTCACATGACATAACACATTATCATAATAATAATACACCAACAAAAACAAAAAACTAAACGATATCATGTTCAATCAAGAAATAGAAAAAAAAGGAAAGCAGCACTTGTAAAACTATGCAAAACACACTTATGAAAAACAGCGGTCATTTTCTGCAAATCTACGTCAGAGATGGGAGCTTCCGGGCAAGCGGGTTCTCTGCAGCTTGTTGTGACTTGTCAGGATTGTAACGCGTTCTCAGTGATTTGCTGGTATGTGCGTGATTTCATGCTCAAGGTCAGTGTTGGGGGGTAACGCATTACAAGTAACGCGAGTTACGTAACAATATTACTTTTTTCAAGTAACTAGTAAAGTAACACATTACTTTTTAATTTACAAGAAAATATCTCAATTACTTTTTTCTCCATTTATTGATGGCAGTGCGCTGTGTGAACATGATCTTACTGTAGATCTAATCTAGACTTAAATGTGAATGTGTATTAATTCATCCCACTCGCAAAAAAACAGATTCAGTATTCATCAAAATTAAGTAAAACAGTGAAATACAAACTCAGAATATGACGCAAACCTGCAATAATTAAATATGTTAAACAACACAAATATATCTAATCTCATTTTATTAACCGATGTGTTTGCTGCTGATCTTTGATGATCAGTTCAATCATAATAATAAACAAAAATTACTTTAGATAAACTAACAATCTTTTGTTTTTAATTGCTGAAGAGTGTTGAACTTCTCCTGTGTTCTTCTGTACAGACGTGAATTACTCGTCCTTCAGTCTGAGGTTTATTCATTACACTGTTTGGTGTGAAAGCTTTTATATTTGCTATAAATATAACAGCTGTTGCCATCAGATCTTTACATTATTGTTTGATGCAAAATAACTCACAAAATCTAATGAAGAAAATGTATATTTTCATGGATTTATATATCTTCAATTTTGAAAGTCCACTTGGAAAATCATATCTGGTCATTTGAATAACGTTGAAAATCGTTAAACGTCAAGAATGGTAAATAAAATTTGATATTAACAAACATCAGGAAAAATAGGAAACAACACGATGTTTTCCTCTTTGAGTTTGTCCTAAAAGCATACAGTTAGGAGGAGTCCTGTGATTTTATTGTTATTTGCTATGTTACTTGGCAATATTTTAAATACTTTATAATTTATTTATTATATATATATATATGCAATTATTGTCATCTGCGTGGGAGTGATAACTCCTATTTTAAAATATCTAAAATCAGTCGATGCAGTACTATAAAAAAAACTATCCTCTCAATATGTATGATTCCTCTTATTTTGGTACCATATATATATATATATATATATATATATATTGGAAAATCAGCTGTTTTCAATGCATTTGAATAACTGATAATCCTTTGATCGATCCTCAGAGAACACCTGGATTGGAGATGAGACCATTCCTTCAAATCCAGAATCATACTAAAACGACACCTTCCACGATGTTTTCACTCTCTTGAGTTCAGGTCAGAGAACACCTGACAAGAGAGAGAGGAGGAGGAGAATCACTCCAGATCTTCAGATTCACAGCTTCTTCTTAATCTTAGCTCTTAGCATACCCGGGTTCAGATCAGAGAACACCTGACAAGCCACTGATATATATATATATATATATATATCTTGAGCAATTCACATCTTCAGTAGCAAGTGTAAATGTCTTTTAGATCAGAGAAATATCTTATTCGAGATCAGAGACCATAAAAAAAATTATAACATGCATTTTCTTCAGTTCACTCTTCATTTTCTACCATATATATATATATATATATATATTTTAATCCAGAACAATCCAGATCTTAGATTCACAGATTCTTCTCTTCAGTTCACCACTCATCTTCTACAGGGTTCAGGTCAGAGAACACCTGACACGAGATCAGAGACCATTCCTTCATCCAGAATCACTCCAGATCTTCAGATTACAGATTCTTCTCTTCAGTTCACCTCACTCATCTTCTACAGGGTTTCAGTTCAGAGAACACCTGACACGAGATCAGAGACCTTCCTTCATCCAGAATCACTCCAGACTCTTCAGACTCACAGTATCATTATGAAATTCTACAGGGTTCAGGTCAGAGAACACACATGGGACACAGATTACCATATTCCTTCATTCAGAATCACTGAAACCTCCTTCCAAACTACTAGCCCTCTTCAGTTCACTTTGTCTACAGGGTTCAGGTCAGAGAACACCTGACCGAGATCAGAGACCATTCCTTCATCCAGAATCACTCCAGATCTTCAGATTCACAGCTTCTTCTCTTCAGTTCACCTCACTCATCTTCTACAGGGTTCAGGTCAGAGAACACCTGACACGAGATCAGAGACCATTCCTTCATCCAGAATCACTCCAGATCTTCAGATTCACAGCTTCTTCTCTTCAGTTCACCTCACTCATCTTCTACAGGGTTCAGGTCAGAGAACACCTGACACGAGATCAGAGACCATTCCTTCATCCAGAATCACTCCAGATCTTCAGATTCACAGCTTCTTCTCTTCAGTTCACTCACTCATCTTCTACAGGGTTCAGTTCAGAGAACACCTGACACGAGATCAGAGACCATTCCTTCATCCAGAATCACTCCAGACTCTTCAGACTCACAGCTTCTCCTCTTCAGTTCACTCGTCTTCTACAGGGTTCAGGTCAGAGAACACCTGACCCGAGATCAGAGACCATTCCTTCATCCAGAATCACTCCAGATCCTTCAGATTCACAGCTTCTCCTCTTCAGTTCACTCACTCATCTTCTACAGGGTTCAGGTCAGAGAACACCTGACCCGAGATCAGAGACCATTCCTTCATCCAGAATCACTCCAGATCTTCAGATTCACAGCTTCTTCTCTTCAGTTCACTCACTCATCTTCTACAGGGTTCAGGTCAGAGAACACCTGACACGAGATCAGAGACCATTCCTTCATCCAGAATCACTCCAGATCTTCAGATTCACAGCTTCTTCTCTTCAGTTCACCTCACTCATCTTCTACAGGGTTCAGGTCAGAGAACACCTGACACGAGATCAGAGACCATTCCTTCATCCAGAATCAGTCCAGATCCTTCAGATTCACAGCTTCTTCTCTTCAGTTCACTCACTCATCTTCTACAGGGTTCAGGTCAGAGAACACCTGACACGAGATCAGAGACCATTCCTTCATCCAGAATCACTCCAGATCTTCAGATTCACAGCTTCTTCTCTTCAGTTCACTCATCTTCTACAGGGTTCAGGTCAGAGAACACCTGACACGAGATCAGAGACCATTCCTTCATCCAGAATCACTCCAGATCCTTCAGATTCACAGCTTCTTCTCTTCAGTTCACTCACTCATCTTCTACAGGGTTCAGATCAGAGAACACCTGACACGAGATCAGAGACCATTCCTTCATCCAGAATCACTCCAGATCTTCAGATTCACAGCTTCTTCTCTTCAGTTCACTCACTCATCTTCTACAGGGTTCAGATCAGAGAACACCTGACACGAGATCAGAGACCATTCCTTCATCCAGAATCACTCCAGATCTTCAGATTCACAGCTTCTTCTCTTCAGTTCACCTCACTCATCTTCTACAGGGTTCAGGTCAGAGAACACCTGACACGAGATCAGAGACCATTCCTTCATCCAGAATCACTCCAGATCTTCAGATTCACAGCTTCTTCTCTTCAGTTCACTCACTCATCTTCTACAGGGTTCAGATCAGAGAACACCTGACACGAGATCAGAGACCATTCCTTCATCCAGAATCACTCCAGATCTTCAGATTCACAGCTTCTTCTCTTCAGTTCACCTCACTCATCTTCTACAGGGTTCAGCTCAGAGAAGACCTGACAAGAGATCAGAGACATTCCTTCATCCAGAATTACTCCAGATCTTCAGATTCACAGCTTCTTCTCTTCAGTTCACCTCACTCATCTTCTACAGGGTTCAGCTCAGAGAACACCTGACAAGAGATCAGAGACCATTCCTTCATCCAGAATCTCTCCAGACTCTTCAGACTCACAGCTTCTCCTCTTCAGTTCACCTCACTCATCTTCTACAGCATAGGTCACTAACAATCCCACACGGACCCGAACCTACAGCCAAAATATTAGGTTATGATCTAAAACGGGCGCTTCTATTTCACACAGACCAATTGCATGCGAGTTAAGCCATCCCGTGATACCACTCAGCCAATCAAGTCTGGTAAACATTGCGACTCGACAGAGTGCAGAGGGATAGTAACACATGAAAAGATGATAGAAGATAGCGATACATGTAGAAAACAAAAGGAGAGATACAGGCGACTGCGCCGGAGAAAGTTGAGAAGTAAGGCGGAGAAAGGGAGAAAAAGTCGTTCTCCAAAAGTGGAGGAGTGGGATATAAGAGCGGTAGAAACTGGTGATATTCTAAAACTGTTAAATTGTTAAGATGTGTTGAGATTAATTATTTGTAAAATTGGTTGCGATAGTTGAGTCAAGATGTAAAACAGAAAATGAGAAATTCAAGCTTTTCCTCCCTTTATTTTATTTGTCTGAAGTTAAGCACTTTATTTGAACGTACACAATTTTCACATTTTATTTATTTTCTCTCATTTTGAAATACAGCCCTACTTTTATTTTGTTAATGAAAAAAACATACATATCTACAGTCATACATATATGTTCAGTTCTATGTAACATGACAATAAATATTGTCAACACGTTTTTGAATTGTTATGGATTAATTTGATTAGGCAGGCAGGTATTTATTACATGCAGATGCTGAAACAACAACTAGGCTACTTATAAATATATAAAAGCTATAAAATATATAAGCTATCACACTAAATAGTAAGACATTATGGTTTTCCGGACCTTTGCTTCAAGAAATTTTCTCTAACTGGACCTCTGTACATTTTAGTTGAATACCCCTGCTCTACAGGGTTCAGATCAGATAACACCTGACACGAGATCAGAGACCATTCCTTCATCCAGAATCACTCCAGATCTTCAGATTCACAGCTTCTTCTCTTCAGTTCACCTCACTCATCTTCTACAGGGTTCAGATCAGAGAACACCTGACACGAGATCAGAGACCATTCCTTCATCCAGAATCACTCCAGATCTTCAGATTCACAGCTTCTTCTCTTCAGTTCACCTCACTCATCTTCTACAGGGTTCAGGTCAGAGAACACCTGACACGAGATCAGAGACCATTCCTTCATCCAGAATCAGTCCAGATCCTTCAGATTCACAGCTTCTTCTCTTCAGTTCACTCACTCATCTTCTACAGGGTTCAGATCAGAGAACACCTGACACGAGATCAGAGACCATTCCTTCATCCAGAATCAGTCCAGATCCTTCAGATTCACAGCTTCTTCTCTTCAGTTCACTCACTCATCTTCTACAGGGTTCAGGTCAGAGAACACCTGACACGAGATCAGAGACCATTCCTTCATCCAGAATCAGTCCAGATCCTTCAGATTCACAGCTTCTTCTCTTCAGTTCACCTCACTCATGTTCTACAGGGTTTAGGTCAGAGGACTGGAATGACCAACAGAACCATTTTTGTGTTGTTTTTGAGGTTTGTGTTTGGATTATTGTACGGTTGGAAGATACAAACATGGCCCATTATAAGATTTCTAACAGAGTCAGTCACTTATTGATTTATTATCTGTTGGTATTTGATAGAATCATGATGCCATGTGTCTAAACAAGATGTCCGGGACATCCAGCAGAAATATAGGCCCACAAGATCAAAGATACAGCAGTATATTTCATTGTACACATGGGGTACTTTTTATCCCTGTGTTCACCAAACCCGTCTTGAGTGTTTTCTGCTAAATAGCTAATTTTTTAGTTACATCTGACCATAGAAGCCAGTCCCATTTAAAGTTCCAGTCGTGTTTGACAACTAAATATGCTGGAGATTGTTTTTGGTGAAAGTTTTTTCTTTTCTTGATTTTTTTCTTGAAACCCTCCCAAACATCCTCCTGATGTAGGTGCACGAAATATCTTTCAGTGTATAAATGTCTTTCTGCATCCAATCTCTTGAGAAAAATGATGCACCACCAGAAAGAATATGATTATTATACTAAATAGGTGTATGGGTGTGCCAATTATGTGTATGTTGAATACATTTTTCCATCAGTTTAAAATTGACTATTGTTTTGGCAATAATTGGATCAAAAGCATCCATACATTGTTTGTTGTTTAGCCCAGAGAACAGTATATCTTGTAACCTATATGTAACGGAAGAAGGAGGCGGAACCGCGAACATTTAACACATTTAATAATAAAATAAACAAACACAAATGGCGGCAGCCTCATGGACGACTGCCGCACAAAACACAAACTAAAATTCCAGGCCTGGTCCTCTCGTCTTCCACTGTCGTCACTCCTCATTTAACCCTTCCAAGCTCCTCCGTGGGACTGAGACGGTGAGTGGTGCAGGTGTCGTTCATTACCAATTACTCCACCGGCCTCGCCTCCGTTCCTGGCTCGGCCCCGCCCACTCATCACACTATATTTATCTGCTAACCTAATTTCAATCTCTCTCCAAGGAACCCTAGAGAGCGGGTCAAGCCAAGCATTGATGCATTTTATTTGAAAAGCCCTATGATATAATTACAAGTTTGAAAGAGCTAATCCCCCATTATCTTTTGTCGCTGCAGAGTTTCAAATTTCAATCTAGGTTGTTTCCCATTCCAGATGAATTTACGAATCATAGAATAAGTTTGTTCCAAAACTTTTTAGGAGCAGGTAATGCGATCATAGAATTAAGAAAATTGATTCGTGGCAAAACATTCATTTTAACACTCACTATTCTGGCATGTGGTGATAAGGGCATCGAGGTCCATTTTTTTTGGAGATCTTGCTCCACCCAAGTTAGAGTTTGGGGATAGTTGGCATCTGGAATAGCCTGCAGGGATAGTTGAACTACAATGCAAGTAGTGTACAATGCAATGCAAGTAACTAATGGAAGTTTGAATGGGAACATTACATTGAGTCTAACGTTTTTAGCCGTGCAATTAAGTGGAAGCAAAGAGGATCTATCCCAATTGATTTTGTACCCGGAAAGCATACTGAACTTTTCAAATACCTTCAGTATCCGGGGAAGCTTGTAGGTTCAGAAGAATCGCTTGTCGGTCCTGGTACCGTAGCACGCAAAAGATTAAAGTGCGGCATTTTCCAGAGCCGTATATTCTGTGAGCTCGGTCGATCTAAATCGGACCCTTCTTCTTCAGTGATGGTATCCAGGTGGGGAGCATCTTTTGAAGGAAACCTATTGGGTCATCCCCTTCTCTGCCCTGCCGGAGCCCCACCACAGCAAAGAGTCCTGTTTTCTGTTTCCTTGCATTGAGCTGACACTATTTCAAGTAGAAAATTCTGACTGTCGAGTATTAATAAATTAGTTAAATTGCAAAAGGAAGGGGTTTGGACGGAGGATCAGTATCTCTCAACCATCGCATGTATGGGTCACGTGACCACCCCGAAAAAATCATTTCATGATGACATTTCCCCCCATTTTAAATTCTTATTCTCCAATGAAAGGTTAGATTTTTGTGAATTTTTTAAATAATATATCAAAAGGATTAACAATGAAGATTTATTTCCACAGCCTTCTTTGATCATATTTACCAACAATTCTGACCACATGTGTGTATATATTATATATACTGTATATTAGGGGTGACCCTGAATAGTTGAAGATTCGATGCTTCCATAGGAGGAGCCTGATTCGATATTTGCGGGGTGTTATGATCATGCCATTTTGGCTACATGGGGGTTTATGTTTCAAAATGTATGATTTCATATAGAACTACCGGTTTTCTCCCAATAAGTTGAAATTATTAAGAAAATGTTGTAAATATGAATCTGAAAAGAAAGAAGCTTTAAATAAATATTTTAACTTGTGTGAATAAATCCAAACCACCCCTATATATTTAAGTTTCACTTTTCATGATCCGTGACCGACAGGAGCATCTTGGCAGCAGGGTTTTAACTTTAACAAGACTCAAACTGACACAGCTAGACAAAGTGAAAGACTGGATTTCTTTCGATCAGGTAGGGTACAATTGATTTCAAAACATTTCAGCTAGTTTATATGTTGTTCGCCCTTCACTAGCGAAGATGACCACGACTTCTTCAAATCGTTTTGGATGCAAAGATGGCTGATGAGTCCAATTCTCGCTCTGAAAGTTCGGTTTCAGAATGGACAGGCAAATGCTGGAGCCGAGTTTGTCAGAGATGCAGTGCCAAGTCTGCTCTTGTGATGCTGGCACTTCTGCTGCTGTTCTGTTATGCGACTTGTCTCATACCCCGACACCCCTGATCTGACCAAGGTGCGCCAAGCAGAGCGCTCTTGCACAAGATCTTCCTAGGAGTCGAGGCTGATGTTGCAGCATTTCAAGGACGCCTTCAAGCAGTCTTTGTAGCGCTTTCTTTGTCCCCCTTGGGAGCACTTGCCCTCCTTCAGCTCTCCATAAAAGAGACGTTTTGGTAGCGTTCTTCAGACATGCGACAGACATGACCTGCCCATCTTAGCTGGGAGCACTTGAGCATGGCGAAGACGCTCTCCCTCTCTGCTCTTTGGAGTACCTCTGTGTCAGGAATTTTGTCCTGCCATTTGATGTGCATGATCTTTCTGAGGCAGCACATGTGAAAAGAATTGAGCTGTTTGGCATGTCGATTCTACACTGTCCAGGTTCCACAGGCGTACAGTAGGGAGGGTAGCACGACTGGGTGATATACTTTGAGCTTGATTTTCATGCTGATACCTCTTCTTTCCCATACTCTGTCATAAAGCCTGCCGAAAGCAGAGCTTGCCCTGTATATCCGATAATTGACTTCCTCATCAATGCTGACATGACGGGACAGTGTACTGCCAAGGTAGACAAATTTGTCTGCCACATTAATTTTCTCGCCGTTGATGGTTGGTTCAATGTATGGTGTTGCAGGGGCTTGCTGAAAAAGCACTTTGGTCTTCTTTGTGCTTATTGTAAATCCGAAGTCATCACAGGCTTTGGAGAATTTATCCATGCTCCTCTGCATGTCAAACTGAGTGCTGGCATTTAATGCACAGCCATCAGCAAAGAGAAATTCTTACGGGCGGTGGCTTCCTGGTCTTTTGTCTTGCCCACAGTCTCCGCAAGTTAAACAAATTTTCACTGGTACGGTATCTGATACCGACACCAATGTCATCGTCACGAAATTCGTCTGTCAGCATAGCGGAGAACATCATACTGAAGAGTGGGGCGAGGACGCATCCCTGTTTGATGCCATTTGTTACTGGGAATGGCTCAGAGTATGCATCACCATCATGTACGCCTGCCTGCATGCCGTCATGGAACTGCCTAACCATTGTGATGAACCTGTCAGGGCAGCCAACTTAGACATGATCTTCCAAAGACCTTCTCTGGAGACAGTATCAAAAGCTTTTGTCAGGTCCACAAAATGGTGTAAAGGCTGACGTTCTGCTCCTGGCACTTCTCTTGCAATTGGCGTGCAGCAAAGATCATATCTATTGTCCCCCGGCTCTGCCGGAACCCACACTGACTCTCAGGTAGCATGCCAAACTCCAGATGTTGATTTAAGCGGTTCAGCAATATCCTGGCTAGAATCTTCCCTGCGACGGATAGCAGAGAGATGCCACGGTGGTTGTCGCAGTCTTTTCGGTCCCCTTTATGCTGTGACGCGTGTCCGAGCACTCATCAGCGTCGCCCTGGGAACGAAGGAGGAACACCTGCGCACCCTCATCACTGGCAGACCGGCATCAGCTGAGGCTCATCAGGCACTGCCTTTAAAAGCCCCTGTAGCGGGCATGATGAGGAGATCTCCAGAAGACTCCGTGACTAACGCTATCCTTTCTCCTTCCCCAGAGAGCAGTATATGACCGGTCTGCCTGAGCACAAGAGCACCACACCGATCCACAGCACCTAGGACGCACAAGGAGTGATTGGCAGCACAACACGGAGCACCACGTTTGGCACCTGCACCCCTTTTTAATAAAACCCACCCTCCGGGGTTCTTTTGTTGAAGTCCGCTTGTCGTGTGATCCTTCACCCCGTCACAACGCTTATAAAGATGAACAATGGAAGCATCCTTGAGCTCCTGTGGGATTTTCTCTTAGTTCCACATGGATTGGAATAACTCAGTAAGTTTCCTGTTCAACTGTGGACTGCCAGATGTGTACATTTCTGCCGAAATCTGAAGAAGATCTTCACATGACCTGTGAAGGCGATGTTTTTCTTCTAGCAAAGATAGAATGCGCTCGTTGTTGTCATCAAACCAATCCTGGTGCTTTCGTGTGGTGGGACCCAACACTTCCTTGGCTGTGGCATAGACCGTGTCTCTAAATGTGATCCAGTCTGAGTCAACATCTTGCAAGTCAAAGTTCAGAAGTTCCAGCTTGCGATCCAGCTTTTCTGCCAGTGACTGTTTAACCTTGGCACACTTCAGCTCAAAGACATTCAGTCTCTTTGGAACCTTCTTCCCCTGCGCCCTTCTTGGAGGCTGGACATAATGGACATAATCGCAGCATTTATCCAATGACCATCTAGTTTCGAAGCACTGAAAAAAACTGTTCAAATCAACCCCATGGAAGTCAATAGATGCTAGGCTTCAACGGGAAATGCACTGTGATGCTACGAGAATGTACGGGTCCAGCCGACCTGCTATATGTAGCTCATTCTGAACCAACTCTTTGAGATGAACGTGTTCTAACTCATTATTAGTCAATAAAATGTTAACACAATAGTACATATTTGGCTATTAATTTTTTTGACATTATAGGGGAAGACAAGCTTCCCTTGCAGTCTAAAGAAATCCCCACTGATATACAGTATATACATATATATATATATATATATATATATTAAAAACTGTCACATTATCAGGATACTAATGATTGTTTTGCTCTAAGCAGATTGGACAGGGACAGTGAACGTCTTCTGTGAAGTGGAGAAATTAGTCGAATGACCACCATGAATTCCAGGTGAGTTAAAATTCACATGCTTTTACAGGAGGGTAAATTATTAACTTTTTTATTTTTATTTATGTATTTATATATTACATTTACATTTAGTAGAGTTGTTTTCACTTAATGTAAATAACACATATCTAAAATGCTGCTGTTGTCAATTAGAGTAAATAGTCCATATAACTATTTTCACTTTAAATAGCATCTATGACAGGAGTGTCCAAAGTCCTGCCGCGGGTCAAATACAGCCAGTGGATGAATTTCAAATGGCCCACAGCTTGTCTATTGAAATGTAGGCTGATAACAATTTGATAACTTATATGCGCTGTCATTTCTTTAGCACACCGAAAGCAGAAGAGCACTACTCAAGCTCAGATCGAATGCCTTTACTCGCGGGTCTCGACCACTGAACAGCGCTGTGAGAAGCGTTCGAGTTTGGAGTAGAGCTCTCTGATACAAACCACAGACTCTGCGGTGATTTAAACACGTTTAAAGGCAGATGAATCCGCACTGCCGTTCTCAACAATACTGATGCGGAAAATAGGAGAATCACTGTGACAACAATGCAGTTAGTACTTTTCAATCCACAAATTCATATTTACAGTGGATTTACTGTAGTAACACTAAACCTACCTAGTTAATACATTACTATTAATCACTCGTTAAGCAATTTATTTCCAGTTTTACGACGATACATGTGATGAGAAAAGGAGAAAAGCGAGTTTGGGCAAAGACGAATTCGAACCCCGTCGATCGTGTCATAAGCTAATCTTCAGAGCATTACTCTCCAACCTCCACCACTGCAGATGCTCAATTACACTTGTCCACGCAGTTGAAATCATCATGATATAAGTGTGTATTTCTTGACTTTTTCCTCAGAATTTAATGACTTTTTTCTCGTTTAATGAGTTTATTCTCAACATTCTCAACTTTTTGTGTTTTTCAAATTTAATGACATTTTCTCTTAATTTAACAAATTTTTCTTGTAATTTAACAAATTTTTTCTCAACATTATTTAAACTTTTTTCTTGTAATTTTTTAAAGTTTGTGATAGCTATGTTGTTAATTTTATCCCGCCGTGCTCCCCGTCTGTGTAATTAATAAATGTGAATTTATTATGCACAGCATAATCAGATGACTGACTTTGAAACAGAGTATGTTTTCTGTAAAGATAAAGATAACAGGCTTGTACTAATCGTGGAATGTTTATTTGCAAAGGCTAGCATTGCTAAATGCTGGAGCTTGAGCTCTTGAAGCTCCGCCCTCTTCTCCTTGGGAGCAACAGCCCATTTGCATTTAAAGCAACATACTCAATATCAGCGCATTTTTGTCTTATACCCTTAAAGTGGCAATTTTAACAAGCTATAAAAATGTATCTGTGGGGTATATTTAAGTAAGACTTCACATATACGCTCTGGGGACGTCAGCAACTTATTTTAAATCTTGTAAAAAGGGGCATAATAGGTCCCCTTTAAAGTGACATTACCTTTTCAAGTTGTAAAGGTAAAGACAAGCTTAAACAAAACGAGAACACCAAGGAGACAAACCCGGCACAATCACACACATCTACATACATTCAACAACTGACAAAGAAGTAACAAGGGCTATATATACACAGGGGGTACCAAGCTAACGAGACAATTAGACACACCTGGCGAGACTAATCAAGGGGAAAGACTACAAACTGACTACCACTGAAGCACAGGAAACACTTCAAAATAAAAGTCCATAAACAAACAATGAATGAATGAATCAAGTTGAAATTATTTATAATTATTAATAACACTTTTAAAAATGCATCTCCTTGCAGTTGTAAGTCCACTGACCTGCATCTCATGGTTTTAACTGCAGAAAACATGAATGTCAAGTTCAAACTAAATGTGCATTTGCATTCCATTACTCTGCTTTTGATTTGGATTTTTAATTTAGATATGGACTACAAAAACGTCTCAGCCATTATGACATTTTTTTGTAAAAAATTCAGTACCTCACATATAAGCACCACGTTATTAAATCAATGTGTCCATTTTTAAGGAAGTTCAACACAAAATGTCTGCATTTTGATGGGTGTTTGAATTTATTCTACACACATTTCTGACATTTGCCTCCATATTTAATTTACAGACAGCCAAGAATTCCACCACGCAGACCAAGTCTGATTCAAAGAGGTTCTCCAAAGCGATTCTGTCTAAGTACAGAGAGAAACATGCTCGATGAATCTGGGAAAGTTAGAAAATGGACTTATGGTGTAAAAGACACTAGTAAACAAAACAAAATCATTCTGCTGGTGGGAGAAACTGGCTCTGGCAAGACGACTCTCATCAACGCCATGGTCAACTACATACTGGATGTGAAGTTTGAGGATGAAATATGGTATGAAATCACAGAAGAAGAAGCCAGAGACCAATCAGAATCCCAAACCTCTGAAATCACCATGTATGAGGTCTATGCTGAAAAGACTCCTGTATCTCTCACCATCATTGATACTCCAGGATATGGGGACACTAGAGGACTAGAAAAAGATCTGGAAGTTGCTATGAATTTAGCCAATCTGTTTCAGAACAATAATGGAGTTCGTGAAGTCGACGCTGTGTGTTTTGTGATTCAAGCATCTAGGAATCGTCTTTCAGACAGACAGTATTACATTATCAGTTCAGTTTTGTCTTTGTTTGGAAAAGACATTGTGAACAACATTGTGTTTTTAATCACACACGCTGATGGTATGAAACCCAAAAATGTCCTTGGTGCCATTAATAAAGCTAGAATCCCCTGCAGACGAGACAAAAACGGCCAACCTGTTTATTTCTCATTCAACAATCGGCAAGCTGATGACCGTCAAACTGAGAAACGGTACATTCGTGCTCAAAGAGACGCCTGGGAAGACAGCATGGACGACATGAAGCAATTCCTTCAGTCTCTGGACATAAAGAACAGAAGAAGTTTAGAGTTGACTTCAAATGTCCTGATTGAGCGAATTCGATTTGAAGCAAACATCTGCAACTTAAAGCTGCAAATGGAAGAGATGGAGATGAAAAAGGCTGAACAAGTTCAGATTCAAGAGGCAATAATACAAAACAAGAGAAATATTGATGAGTGTAAAAACTTTACCTTTATATTAAAAAAGATGATTAAAATGAAGGTGCCCACTAAAAGTGCATCATGGAAGAATAGGAATGTGACGACCTGCACCGTCTGTGAGGAAAACTGCCACGAGTTTGGCTGCTGGTGGGCTTTTAATCCCAGCAAATGTGAAGTCATGAAAAACGGCTTCTGCACCGTGTGCAAAGGGAAGTGTCATCAGAGCCGACACGTCAAAGAAAACTATAAATACATCATCAAAAACTCCAGCGTAAAGGTCGAATTTGACACCTTCATAAAAAAAATTGAAATAGCTGAAAATAACTCCAAGACGTATTCAGTTATAAAGGCTAGACTTGACAAAGATCTGCAGGAGATTAAGGACCAAAGTTCAATTCTTCTGTTCAATGCTTACAGGACCATCAAGCATCTGTCTCAGATTGCATTAAAACCAGACTCTGCTTTCACTCTTCAGCATCTCAACTTCTTCATTCCCAGAGTGAAGGAGGCTAGGAAAGAAGACTGGGCCAGAGAGCTGGAAGAAATGAGGAGAAACGCTGAAGCTGAAGAATCAAATAAAGATGCTCTGAGTTATCTTCAAGCAGGTCTGGGATATATTTTAGTCAGCAATGAACAGGACAGTGCATACAGGGCAGCTGATGAATCAATACCAATGAAGAAAACTGTTTACAATAAGAACTAAATGCAGGTTCTCTTTCATAGGTAACTCTCGTGCGTAGCTGGCTTTACGCATCGGAACGCCTTCCGTGACCGAGTCTGAGCCCATATAGAATCACGCCAATTCATTGGCTGATGGCGCGACGCCTCTGACGCAATGGACGCCGTCAGGTCATACTGGCGACGCGCCATCCACTCCTCAGATTTCTCTGCCTTCACGGCGGTTACATCGCCCTTCGTTGTTGCGATTTCTGACCCAACCTGCGATTATCCATTTGCACTTCGCGACTGCTTTAGTGGAACTTTGTTCTCCTCGCGGTGAAGTGCCATGGAATTTCGCCGCTGTATGCCACCGCGGCACGCTGCTTTCATCGCGCCGCGAAGACCCACACAGTAAGTGTATTTTGTGTTTGGGTTTTCGCATGCACGTGAGGCGGTTTATGGGACCTCTAACTGCAAAATTTGTGACGATTTCCGTCTCATAACCCTCCGCTCTCGGCTTGAGGATTATGAACGTGAATCCTCCAAATTTTCCCCGCGCATCGAGCACCAACGCCGCCTCGTGAGATCGCGGTCTCGTGAGGCCGCTGACCTCAGAGCCGCGAGCTGGGGTTCGGATGTCGAGCTCGAGGAGATGGAGAGTGAGCAGACAGGCCTCGCCTTTCTCTCCCTCCCTCCCTCTCCCGATCACAAGACGTGCGAATTCGCCGGTCAATTTTTGCCTGATTTTCAGTTTCCTAGCCCAAAAGCACGTGATTTCGTCTCTTCGGGCTAGATGATATTCTGCACACGGCAGCCTCCGACTCCGGATTTTGGGCCTGCTTTAGCAGATGCGCTCCCGCCCTAGCGGCCAGGAGGCGCGGCCTTCAGCGGCCTACTCTGAGCTCGTGGGCGTGCTTGCGCGCCATCGGCTTGCGCTGGATTGGCCCGATGAGCCCCCGCGAGTCTCGCATGAGCTCGACGATCGCTTCCTCATCGGGCGCCGCACTCCAAGCTTGAAAGGAGGAAGCTGCCATTTTCAGTGATCTGCATCGTGAGATCTCCAGTTCCTGGAAGCAGCCATTTTCCTCTCGCCTTACTAACGCGGCAGCCGCTGACTTCACCAACCTTGTGGGTTCTGTGGAGCAGGGTTACACCACCATGCCGGTGATTGAGGATACTTTGGCCTCACATCTTTCACCTTCTTTGGCTCCTTCTTGAAGTCCCGCCTCCTTCCTTCCAAGCCGTGTGGGACCACTTCCGCCCTTATCGGAAGTCCTACATCGCGGCCGGTCAGGCAGGTATGGCCCTTCACACAATGGCCATCCTTCAGGCCTACCAGGCGGACGTCCTGAAGGAAATGGACGAAGGACCGCTTAACTCCTGAAGCCGTGAAGGAGCTACGAAGAGCCACTGACTTGGCTCTGAGAGCCACCACACCGCGCCGTGGGGCGCTCATGGCGGCTTCGGTGGCCGCAGAACGCCATCTGTGGCTCAACCTGACCGAGATTCGGGAGAGGAAAAGACGTTTTAATGGCGCACCCATCTCACAATCTGGGTTGTTCGGGGAGGCTGTTAGCGCTGTAGTGGACAAGTTCCGCTCAGCCAAAACTCAGTCGGCTGCTCTCAATCAGTTCATGCCGAGGAGAGCAAGGGACTTTTCAACTCCCTCCTCCTCTGTGCCTAGGGAGCAGCAGCCCCCCAGGAGGGAGCCCCCTAGCGGCGGAGCCCAGGCCACGCGCCTTCCCCCCACTACGGTTTGGGGAGCCCGCGGCCGGTCTTCTTCCCGCCAACAACCACGCAAGCGGGTTAACATGAAGCGGCCCAACAAGCCTGCCGCTTCGGCTAACCCGGGTCGTTCCTGACCTCCGGGTCGGAATGAGGAGAGTCGTTTCACCGTTACGGGGCGAGGCCAGACCGCAAAAGCGTTTCTGCCCACCCCGAACGCGCTCTCCTCACTTAAATCTGTCACAACCACCCTTGAGGCTTGGTGTGCAGATCCACCCTCATTTTCACTCGGGCTGGCAGTTGGGGGACGCTCGTCTTTCCCCTTTGCAGCCCGTCCATTTCGCCCGAGCCGCATGTTAGGAGACACAGCTGTTTCTCTCCTGCAGTGTACGGAACCCGTGCCGGCCACCCGCAGCACTTCTCTCTCCGTCATCCCGAGCAAGGGACGCCGAGGGCTCTCCTTCACGGTGGAGGTGCCGCTGCTTCAGGCCTTCTCGACACCCCATCTCAGGTATGTCTTCCCTTGCACGACACTATGATTCCTCTGTCACACTTCCTTCACGAATGGGAGGCGTTTACCGGGGGTATCGCTGTGGGTTCTCCGCACAATTTGAACCGGTTACACTCTTCAGTTTGGGAAAAATCCCCCGTTTGACGGGTTCACCTGACAGTAGTAAACAGCGCCGCCAAGGCTTCTGTTCTACAACAGGAACTTTCCTCCCTCCTGCAGAAAGGAGCAATAGAGGAAGTACCGCAGTCGGAAGTTGAGCGAGGTTTCTTCAGCCGCTACTTCCTCGTTCCAAAGAGGGACGGCGGCTTAAGGCCTATCCTGGATCTCTGGCGTTTGAATCTTTCCTCTACAAAGGGAAGTTCAAAATGCTGACGATGAGAACCATCATGTCTCAGGTCCAGGAGGAGACTGGTTTGTCACCATTGACCTGAAGGATGCGTATTTTCACATCCAGGTCGTTCACAGACACAGGAGATTCCTTGATTCGCCTTTGGAGGAAGGCTTTCCAATACAAGGTTCTGCCCTTCGGCCTGGCTTTGGCCCCGAGGACATTTACCAAATGCATGGATGCTGCACTGGCCCCTTTGAGGCTCCAGGGCATCCGTGTACTGAACTATCTGGACGACTGGCTCATTCTGGCTCACTCCAGGAGCTAGTGAGTCGTCACAGGGATATCGTTCTCGGCCACATCCATTCTCTTGGCCTCAGGTGAACGCCAAGAAGAGTGTGCTCCTCCCATCTCAACGAACTGTATTTTTAGGAGTTCGTTTGGATTCCGTTCAGATGCAGGCCCGTTTGGCTCCTGCCCGGATACCAGTTTTTACAGCATGTTTGGCCCGCTTCAAGCTAGGCCATCATGTCTCTGTAGGTACCTGCCGAGGCTGTTGGGCCTTATGGCAGCCTCCCTGTGTTGCCCCTAGGGCTGCTTCACATGAGGCCATTCCTTTGGTGGATGAAGGAGCTGAGGTTACACCCCACTGTACCAGCTACTCGCCTTGTCAGAGTGTCGCGCAGTTGCTGTCGGCGCCTGTTAATGTGGCGAGACACCGTCTTTCTCCGGAGCGGGTGAGAATGGGTGCGATCCACCGTCGCCATATGATCACGACGGACGCATCAATGACAGGCTGGGGCGCGGTCTTCAAGGAAGGCCGGCGAGTGGAGAGTGGAAGGAAGAGTTCCTCTTTGGCATATAAACTGCCTGGAACTCAGGGCTGTCTTCCTGGCTTTGAAGTATTTTCTCCCGTTCTCGAGAGCATCATGTCATAGTCAGGACGGACAATATGGCGGTTGTGTCCCACATAAACCGCCAAGGAGGTTCAAGGTCGCGCACCCTGGACAGGCTTGCGCGCCATCTTCTCCTTTGGTCTCAAGACAAGTTCCTCTCTTTGAGGGCGGTTCACGTTCGGGAGTACTGAACCTGGCGGCCGATTTTCTGTCGAGACAGAAGCTCAAGCCGGGGAATGGATGTTGAACCGTCAGGCGGTATCCCAGATCTGGGATCTGTTTGGCAAAGCGGAGGTGGACCTCTTTGCTTCTCAAGAGTCATCCCAGTGCCCGCTCTGGTTTCTCCCTGAATTTTCCGACGACTCTGGGCATAGATGCGTTCGCCCACCCATGGCCGAATGTCAGTCTGTACAGCGTTTCCGCCAATAAAGCTGATTCCGGCAGTACTATGCAGAGTGAAGGTGGCGGTGCCCGTCTCCTTCTCATAGCCCCATTCTGGCCTCCCAGACTTGGTTCTCGGAGCTAACTCCCCTCTTGTATCGGCCTCCTTGGGAGATTCCGATCAGGCGGGACTTACTGTCCCAGCTTCAGGGCAAGATCTGGCATCCTCAGCCGGAGCTCTGGAAGTTGTGGGTATGGCCCATACAGGGCCAAGGGCTGTGATTGATGGTTTGCCTGCCGAGTTCAGGAAACCATAGCCAGTGCCAGAGCCCCGCTACCAGGAAGCTATACTCTTCCAAGTGGGCGTCTTTGAATCGTGGTGTTTGACTCGTGCAATCGACCCAGTTAACTGCCCTGTTGGTCCAGTGCTGGAGTTTTTGCAAGAAAGGCTGACAGCGGCGGCTGCTACCACCCTTAGGGTTTATGTAGCGGCCATTGCAGCTCGGAGAGAGCTGGATGAGATCCCTTGGGGAGACATCGGTTGGTCTCCGCTTTCATGCGTGGGGCCAGGCGCCTTAGGCCTGTTCGCCCCACGGCAGTTCCTTCTTGGGACTTGTCAGTCGTCCTCGAAGGACTAGTGACGGCCCTTTGAGCCCTTAGAGTCAGCTTCGGATCGGATACTGACTCTTAAGGTTGTTCTTTACTGGCGCTTACGTCACTGAAAAGAGTTGGAGATCTGCAGGCTTTTTCTGTCAGTGAAACGTGTATGGACTTTGCCCGGGTCTAGTCAAAGTTACCTGCGGCCTAGGCCGGGTTACATTCCCAAGGTCTTGTCCACGTCGTTTCTCAAGTGGTCACTCTTCACTCTTTCCATCCCCTCCCTTTGCTTCAAGTGAGGATGAGAGACTCCACATGCTCTGCCCGGTCAGGGCATTGAAGCTGTATGTGGATCGCTCAAGGTTTGGAGAAAATCTCCCAGTTATTGATCTGTTTTGGCGCTGGTGCGCGGGCTTGCCACGTCAAGCAGAGGATTTCTCACTGGGTGAGAGACGCCATTTCGCTGGCTTATGAGGCGGGAACTCCTTCACCTCTTAGTCTTGGGCGCATTCTACTAGGGGCGTAGCCTCCTCTCAAGCTCTTTTAGAGGGTACCCTGGAGGATATTTGTGTTGTGGCAGGATGGTCCTCTCCGCACACCTTTGTCAGGTTTTACAACCTTGACGCGTTGATACGGCTCCAGGTTCTCAGGTCCTGTCTGTTTGAACCGACCGTATGTTGTTGGTTCATTATTGGGCCAGATAGGCAGCGTTTTTAGCTTGGCGTGTTTGGTATATCGTTCCCGATGCGTAAAGCTAAAGCTACAGCGTAGTTACCTATGAAAGAGCGTCTCGGGTTACTCCGTAACCCTTGTTCTCTGAATAGGAACGACCAATTCATCGCAAGCTCCTCACGCTGCCGACAGGGTTCTTTTCGGCAGAGAAATCTGAGGAGTGGATGGCGTGTTCGCCAGTATGACCTGGCGACGTCATTGCGTCAGAGACGGCGTCGCGCCATCAGCCAATGAATTGGCGTGATTCTATATGGGCTCAGACTCAGTCACGCGGAAGGCGTTCCCGATGCGTAAAGCTAAAGCTACGCAGCGTCTCGTTCCCTATTCAGAGAACAAGGGTTACGTGAGTAACCCGAGACGTTTCTCTTTGTAGATCTGAAGATAACGTTCATTTAACCATACTAACAAGTTCATCCCTGTTTTAATGTTTATGGCTTGATAACATTTTAATCTCCTGTTCATGTACTGTAATTACACTGTAAAATTATATATTACATTTCTAGGCACTGGAAAGTAGCTTAAATATAAAATGTCACAAGCACAAACAGATATTTGTTTCTTCTACATTTTACCTTCATCATTTGTAACCAGTTGAAATCTTTTCATGTTTTATTTCTTTTTTTAATTGCCATTTCCCTCAGATTAACTGTCTGCTTGTCTGTCTTTATGGTGCTTGTCTTAAACTTGTTAAATAAAACTTTGTGTACTATCATAAAAGTTTAACGTTTTTTTGAGTTCACTTACAATGCATTTTCGTTCCACTGATAAATTTAGTGTTGTCCAGGAGAGTTTGTGTTCCTCCACAAAAGTTTTGTGTTCAAGTCACAATGTGTTTGCTTTCCCCTTAGAAAGTTTGTGTTCAGTCTCAAGAGTGTTTAATTCCTGCAAGAACTCTTTGCTCGCAATGAATCGAGTTTAGCAAACTAATGCAATGTTTCTCTGAGAAAGGCAAAACTTTTGCAAACAAATGCTGAGTTTCTTAGGTGAATGTGCAACTTTTGCATTATATATAAATACATTTGACTTGGCTCATATGCATGCATACACTGTAAACAGAAATGCAAGGGGGAAAAAATATTTTAGATTTTTAAGTGAACAAATTATTTCACACGATAACTGTATGTAGGTAATCAGTAAATGAGTGTGGCATTTAAATGGCTGGTTTCTTAAATGAAACAAAAGAGTTGTTTTTGAATGTAATATAGAGAACTGTGTTTAGAGTTTAGCAAAAAGCTTGTTTTAGCAAATTGAGTTTATAGCACATGATGTGCTTGTAGTTTTGCAGACTTGGTCTAAAGATTAGGTATGAGTGAATGTTTCACTAAGTAGGCTTGAAGTCTAAGCAATATTTAAAAATGTAATTTATAAATTGCTTTAATAAAAGCATCTGCTAAATTATTAAATGTGAATGTGATCATTCTGATAATGCAGAAAGTTTTGTGTAAACAGGATATCTCTTCATTTCCGTGGTTTTTTTTTTACTCTGCAGATTAATGTTTGCACAAGAAAGACATCCTCATTGCAATACTTGCAGATTTAAAACTGCATTTAAGTTTATAGACCTCATAGCAAGTCACTTTTAACGACTTACTGAATGTCAGTATTTGTCAATGTTTACTATATAATTTATTTATTAAGTATTACATTTATCATGTGTGATACAAATGGTCTACATCAGTGGTTCTCAAACTTTTTACACCAAGTACCACCTCAGAAAATATTTGGCTTTCCAAGTACCACCATTATGACCAACATTAAAATGCAGTATAAATGGCTTCCCACTGCTCCGGGTGTGTGTTCACGGTGTGTGTGTGTGTGTGTGCACTTTGGATGGGTTAAAGCAGAGCACAAATTCCGAGTATGTCACGTCACTTTCAGTAGCACTATACTGAAAATAAATTACCAAAAAATAATTACCAAGTCAGTTTTAATCCTTATAAGGATATTTATTATTGTCAGCCTCTTAAAATATAGTAAATACACAGTTTGAACATGAACACTGCACCGTGCTTACTTCCACGTAAATAAAAAACGTAATTACTAAATTAAAATATATTGTACCTAAAAGTTAAATTAAAACTGTACTGTACTTAAATGTTAAAAACTATACTTAAATAAAGATTAAATGAAAATGTATCATACTTACTTAACATTTAAGTACAGTAACTTGGTTTTTATTTACATTTACATTTATGCATTTAGCAGACGCTTTTATCCAAAGCGACTTACAATTACATTCAGGTTATACATTTTCATTAGTACATGTGTTCCCTGGGAATCGAACCCACAACCTTTCGCTCAGCTGACGCAATGTTCTACCACTGAGCCACACAGGAACTTAACTTTAAGTAGCTACAATACATTTTCATTTAATCTTTAAGCACAGTACAGTTTTTATTTCACTTTTAAATAAGAAAGTACTTGATAAAAAAAAACACAGGCTGTATATGAAGAGCTCTTTTCCAAAACGCTATAAATCCATTTTAATAGCTTTCATGAAAATGACATTTTTTTACCTAGACCCATACATTTTGTTAATATTCAATTTATCCTGTTAAAATGGTCTGAACATGTTAAACAATGATTGATACCCCGGTCCGCACCATCAGCGGGTCTCGAACCCGGGTTTCGGGCGATCTAACAACGTCAGTCGCTAGAGCGCCTCTTTGTGAGGTCAGGAGAGATACATTTTAAACAAGGAAAATAGTGATTTGGCATGAAACATTGATGGAGCAGTGAATAGGTTCATGATGTTTACTATTTATTTATTTTAGTGTGATTAATTCCACCTAGCATTAAAGTTTTTAAATATACTTTTATATTGCAATAATTTCACATTCAATCTTCAAATTAATGTAAAAAAACAACAAAGGCTTTTAAAAAGATTTAAAAATCGGTTTAATGGAATCTTTTTGTATGACGGACGGAAGTCATCACTCAGAAGTCAGTAAGAGCTTTATTACCAAGTATGTTTACACACAAGGAATCAGTGTTGGGGGTAACGCATTACAAGTAACGCGAGTTACGTAATCAGATTACGTTTTTCAAGTAACTAGTAAAGTAACACGTTACTTTTTAATTTACAAGAAAATATCTAAGTTACTTTTTCCAAAAAGATGTGTGCACTGTGTGAACATTATGTTACTCTAGTTCTAGACTAAATGTGAATGTGCATTAATTCATCCCACTCACAAAAAAAACTAAAACTAAACAGATTCAGTATTCATCAAAATGATTTAAAACAGTGAAATGCAAACTCAAAATATGATGTAAACCTGCAATAATTAAATATAAAAAAATATATATATATATCTAATCCCATTATTATTAACCAATGTGTTTGCTGCCGACCTTTGATGATCCAGTGCAACCATACTAATAAGCAAAAATGACTTTATATAAACTAACAATTGTGCTTCGTTGTTTTTTTTATTGCTGAAGAATGTTGAACTTCTTCTTCTGTGTTCTTCTGTACAGACGTGATTTACTCGTCCTTCAGTCTGAAGTTTATTCATTACACTTTTTGGTGTGAAAGACTTTTACATTTGCTATAAATATTCAGAAACACATTCATGCAGAGACGAAACACACACAAACCCGTCTGTGAGTCCAGAGAAACACATTCATGCAGAGACGGACACACATGAACCCGTGTGTGAATCCAGAGAAACACATTCATGCAGAGACGAACACACACGAACCCGTCTGTGAGTCCAGAGAAACACATTCATGCAGAGACGAACGCACACGAACCCGTCTGTGAATCCAGAGAAACACATTCATGCAGAGACGAACACACACGAACCCGTCTGTGAGTCCAGAGAAACACAATCATGAAGAGACGAACACACACGAACCCATCTGTGAATCCAGAGATACACAATCATGCAGAGACGAACACACACGAACCTGTCTGTGAATCCAGAGAAACACAATCATGCAGAGACGAACACACATGAACCCGTCTGTGAGTCCAGAGAAACACATTCATGCAGAGACGAACACACACGAACCAGTCTGTGAATCCAGAGAAACACATTCATGTAGAGACAAACACACACGAACCCGTCTGTGAATCCAGAGAAACACATTCATGCAGAGGCGAACACACACGAACCCGTCTGTGAATCCAGAGAAACACATTCATGTAGAGACGACACACACGAACCCATCTGTGAATCCAGAGAAACACATTAATGTAGAGACAAACACACACAAACCCGTCTGTGAATCCAGAGAAACACATTAATGTAGAGACAAACACACACGAACCCGTCTGTGAATCCAGAGAAACACAATCATGCAGAGACGAACACACACGAACCCGTCTGTGAATCCAGAGAAACACAATCTTGTAGAGACGAACACACGAACCCGTCTGTGAATCCAGAGAAACACAATCTTGTAGAGACGAACACACGAACCCGTCTGTGAATCCAGAGAAACACATTCATGTAGAGACGAACACACGAACCCGTCTGTGAATCCAGAGAAACACATTCCTGCAGAGGCGAACACACACGAACCCGTCTGTGAGTCCAGAGAAACACATTCATGCAGAGACAAACACACACGAACCCGTCTGTGAATCCAGAGAAACACAATCTTGTAGAGACGAACACACACAAACCAGTCTGTGAATCCAGAGAAACATTCATGCAGAGACGAAACACACACAAACCCGTCTGTGAGTCCAGAGAAACACATTCATGCAGAGACGAACACACACGAACCTGTCTGTGAATCCAGAGAAACACAATCATGCAGAGACGAACACACATGAACCCGTGTGTGAATCCAGAGAAACACAATCATGCAGAGACGAACACACATGAACCTGTCTGTGAATCCAGAGAAACACATTCATGCAGAGACGGACACACATGAACCCACCTGTGAATCCAGAGAAACACATTCATGCAGAGACGAACACACACGAACCCGTCTGTGAGTCCAGAGAAACACATTCATGCAGAGACGAACACATACGAACCCGTCTGTGAGTCCAGAGAAACACATTCATGCAGAGACGAACACATACGAACCCGTCTGTGAATCCAGAGAAACACATTCATGCAGAGGCGACACACACGAACCCGTCTGTGAGTCCAGAGAAACACATTCATGCAGAGACGAACACACACGAACCCGTCTGTGAGTCCAGAGAAACACATTCATGCAGAGGCGAACACACACGAACCCGTCTGTGAGTCCAGAGAAACACATTCATGAGAGGCGAACACACACGAACCCGTCTGTGAGTCCAGAGAAACACATTCATGCAGAGGCGAACACACACGAACCCGTCTGTGAGTCCAGAGAAACACATTCATGCAGAGGCGAACACACACGAACCCGTCTGTGAGTCCAGAGAAACACATTCATGCCGAGACGAACACACAGGAACCCGTCTGTGAATCCAGAGAAACACATTCATGCAGAGACGAACACACACGAACCCGTCTGTGAATCCAGAGAAACACATTCATGCAGAGACGAACACACATGAACCCGTCTGTGAGTCCAGAGAAACACATTCATGCCGAGACGAACACACACAAACCAGTCTGTGAATCCAGAGAAACACATTCATGCAGAGACGAACACACACGAACCCGTCTGTGAATCCAGAGAAACACATTCATGCAGAGACGAACACACATGAACCCGTCTGTGAGTCCAGAGAAACACATTCATGCAGAGACGAACACACACGAACCCGTCTGTGAGTCCAGAGAAACACATTCATGCAGAGACGAACACACACGAACCCGTCTGTGAATCCAGAGAAACACATTCATGCAGAGACGAACACACATGAACCCGTCTGTGAGTCCAGAGAAACACATTCATGCAGAGACGAACACACACGAACCCGTCTGTGAGTCCAGAGAAACACATTCATGCAGAGGCGAACACACACGAACCCGTGTGTGAATCCAGAGAAACACATTCATGCAGAGAGAGACGAACACACACGAACCCGTCTGTGAATCCAGAGAAACACATTCATGCAGAGACGAACACACACGAACCCGTCTGTGAGTCCAGAGAAACACATTCATGCAGAGACACACACGAACCCGTGTGTGAATCCAGAGCAGGCACGTGCAGAGGGGGGGGCGGAGGGTGCTTGAGCACCTGCCCCTTTGCCACATGATGCCCAAAGTGCCCTTTATCAAGGCAATTTTTTATTTATTTTATTTTATTAAACACCCTTCTGTGAAGGCCTGCCCAATCTAACTATTAGTAAATTAATGATTAATAATTTAGGCAGAAATAAAATCACCCACATGATAACCTTTCACCTGATGACCTCATCCGAGCGATCCCTCGCTCAGGCACCACTTCAATATCGTCCGCGCCCACGGTTGCAGCTTAAGTAAGTGGGGTTCTCAGCGGAGTGGTATGCTTGTTTACTTATCATTATTATTATTTTACAAGAACAACGTGAGAGAACATGCATTGCACAGCTTTTGTTTAAATCGCTGTGTTTAGCCTGCAGCAAACGCCACTTCTAACGTTATACACAGCAGCAAAACAAAGGTGCATGTGTTCACGGAGAAAAGTTTCATGGGCGTGGAAGGGTCTGGTCTTTTAATGTCATTTGACTAAAATCTATTCATACTTTTACTTTTATTGTTACAGTATTTACAGCATCCTGCATCACTATACATTGCTGTTATGATATTTTGTGCACAGCCCTATTTAAAGCCTTGTTTCATGTGCCCCTTTTATATTTTGAGCACCTGCCCCCCCAAAGGTCTCTGCTCGGCCCTGATCAGAGAAACACATTCATGTAGAGACGAACACACACGAACCCGTCTGTGAGTCCAGAGAAACACATTCATGCAGAGACGAACACACGCGAACCCGTCTGTGAATGCAGAGAAACACAATCATGCAGAGACGAACACACACGAACCCGTCTGTGAATCCAGAGAAACACATTCATGTAGAGACGAGCACACACAAACCTGTCTGTGAATCCAGAGAAACACAATCATGCAGAGACGAACACACACGAACCCGTCTGTGAATCCAGAGAAACACATTCATGTAGAGACGAGCACACACGAACCCGTCTGTGAGTCCAGAGAAACACAATCATGCAGAGACGAACACACACGAACCCGTCTGTGAGTCCAGAGAAACACATTCATGTAGAGACGAACACACACGAACCCGTCTGTGAATCCAGAGAAACACATTCCATGTAGAGACGAACACACACGAACCAGTCTGTGAATCCAGAGAAACATTCATGCAGAGACAAACACACACAAACCCGTCTGTGAGTCCAGAGAAACACATTCATGCAGAGACGGACACACATGAACCCGTGTGTGAATCCAGAGAAACACATTCATGCAGAGACGAACACACACGAACCCGTCTCTGAATCCAGAGAAACACAATCATGCAGAGACGAACACACACAAACCCATCTGTGAATCCAGAGAAACACATTCACGCAGAGACGAACACACACGAACCCGTCTGTGAGTCCAGAGAAACACATTCATGCAGAGTGAATGCACACGAACCCGTCTGTGAATCCAGAGAAACACAATCATGCAGAGACGAACACACACGAACCCGTCTGTGAATCCAGAGAAACACAATCATGCAGAGACGAACACACACGAACCCGTCTGTGAATCCAGAGAAACACATTCATGCAGAGATGGACACACATGAACCCGTGTGTGAATCCAGAGAAACACATTCATGCAGAGACGAACACACACGAACCCGTCTGTGAGTCCAGAGAAACACATTCATGCAGAGACGAACACATACGAACCCGTCTGTGAATCCAGAGAAACACATTCATGCAGAGACGAACACACACGAACCCGTGTGAGTCCAGAGAAACACATTCATGCAGAGCAGACACACACGAACCCGTCTGTGAATCCAGAGAAACACATTCATGCAGAGGCGAACACACACGAACCCGTCTGTGAATCCAGAGAAACACATTCATGCAGAGACGAACACACACGAACCCGTCTGTGAGTCCAGAGAAACACATTCATGCAGAGACGAACACATACGAACCCGTCTGTGAATCCAGAGAAACACATTCATGCAGAGACGAACACACACGAACCCGTCTGTGAGTCCAGAGAAACACATTCATGCCGAGACGAACACACACGAACCGTCTGTGAGTCCAGAGAAACACAATCATGCAGAGGCAGACACACACACGAACCCGTCTGTGAATCCAGAGAAACACATTCATGCAGAGCGAACACACATGAACCCGTCTGTGAGTCCAGAGAAACACATTCATGCAGAGACGAACACACACGAACCCGTCTGTGAATCCAGAGAAACACATTCACACAGAGACAAACACACACGAACCCGTCTGTGAATCCAGAGAAACACAATCATGCAGAGACGAACACACACGAACCAGTCTGTGAATCCAGAGAAACATTCATGTAGAGACGAACACACACGAACCCGTCTGTGAGTCCAGAGAAACACATTCATGTAGAGACGAACTCACACGAACCCGTCTGTGAATCCAGAGAAACACATTCATGCAGAGACGAACACACATGAACCCGTCTGTGAATCCAGAGAAACACAATCGTGCAGAGACGAACACACATGAACCCGTCTGTGAATCCAGAGAAACACATTCATGTAGAGACGAACACACGAACCCGTCTTTGAATCCAGAGAAACACATTCATGTAGAGACGAGCACACACAAACCTGTCTGTGAGTCCAGAGAAACACATTCACACAGAGACGAACGCACACGAACCCGTCTGTGAATCCAGAGAAACACAATCATGCAGAGACGAACGCAAACGAACCCGTCTGTGAATCCAGAGAAACACATTCATGCAGATACGAGCACACACGAACCCGTCTGTGAGTCCAGAGAAACACAATCATGCAGAGACGAACACACACGAACCCGTCTGTGAATCCAGAGAAACACATTCATGCAGAGACGAACACACACGAACCAGTCTGTGAATCCAGAGAAACATTCATGTAGAGACGAACACACACGAAACCGTCTGTGAGTCCAGAGAAACACATTCATGCAGAGACGAACACACATGAACCCGTCTGTGAATCCAGAGAAACACAATCATACAGAGACGAACACACACGAACCCGTCTGTGAGTCCAGAGAAACACATTCATGCAGAGACGAACACACGCAAACCCGTCTGTGAGTTCAGAGAAACAAAATCATGCAGAGACGAACACACACGAACCCGTCTGTGAATCCAGAGAAACACAATCATGCAGAGACGAATACACACGAACCCGTCTATGAGTCCAGAGAAACACAATCATGCAGAGACAAACACACACGATCCCGTCTGTGAGTCCAGAGAAACACATTCATGCAGAGTGAGCACACGAACCCGTCTGTGAGTCCAGAGAAACACATCCATGCAGAGTGAACGCACACAAACCCGTCTGTGAGTCCAGAGAAACACATTCACGCAGAGTGAACGCACACGAACCCGTCTGTGAATCCAGAGAAACACATTAATGTAGAGACGAGCACACACGAACCTGTCTGTGAGTCCAGAGAAACACATTCATGCAGAGACGAACACACACGAACCCGTCTATGAGTCCAGAGAAACACATTCACACAGAGACAAACACACACGAACCCGTCTGTGAATCCAGAGAAACACATTCATGCAGAGACGAACACACACGAACCAGTCTATGAGTCCAGAGAAACACATTCACACAGAGACGAACACACACGAACCAGTCTGTGAATCCAGAGAAACATTCATGTAGAGACGAACACACACGAACCCGTCTGTGAGTCCAGAGAAACACATTCAAGTAGAGACGAACTCACACGAAACTGTCTGTGAGTCCAGAGAAACACATTCATGCAGAGGCAGAACACATGAACCCGTCTGTGAATCCAGAGAAACACAATCATACAGAGGCAGACACACACGAACCTGTCTGTGAGTCCAGAGAAACACATTCATGTAGAGACGAACACCACGAACCCGTCTGTGAGTCCAGAGAAACAAAATCATGCAGAGACGACACACACGAACCCGTCTGTGAATCCAGAAACACAATCATGCAGAGACGAACACACACGAACCCGTCTATGAGTCCAGAGAAACACAATCATGCAGAGACGAAAACACACAAACCCGTCTGTGAATCCAGAGAAACACATTCATGCAGAGACGAACACACACGAACCCGTCTATGAGTCCAGAGAAACACAATCATGCAGAGACGAACACACACGAACCAGTCTGTGAATCCAGAGAAACATTCATGTTGAGACGAACACACACAAACCCGTCTGTGAGTCTAGAGAAACATTCATGTGAGACGAACTCACACGAACCCGTCTGTGAGTCCAGAGAAACACATTCATGCAGAGACGAACACACACGAACCCGTCTGTGAATCCAGAGAAACACATTCATGCAGAGACAAACACACATGAACCCGTCTGTGAATCCAGAGAAACACAATCATGCAGAGACGAACACACACGAACCTGTCTGTGAGTCCAGAGAAACATTCATCGTGCAGACGAACACACATGAACCCGTCTGTGAATCCAGAGAAACACATTCATGCAGAGACAAACACACACGAACCCGTCTGTGAATCCAGAGAAACACATTCATGTAGAGACGAACACACGAACCCGTCTGTGAATCCAGAGAAACACATTCATGTAGAGACGAACACACGAACCCGTCTGTGAATCCAGAGAAACACAATCATACAGAGACGAACACACACGAACCCGTCTGTGAGTCCAGAGAAACACAATCATACAGAGACGAACACACACGAACCCGTCTTTGAGTCCAGAGAAACACATTCATGCAGAGACGAACACACACGAACCCGTCTTTGAGTCCAGAGAAACACAATCATACAGAGACGAACACACACGAACCCGTCTTTGAGTCCAGAGAAACACAATCATACAGAGACGAACACACGAACCCGTCTTTGAGTCCAGAGAAACACAATCATGCAGAGACGAACACACGAACCCGTCTTTGAGTCCAGAGAAACACATTCATGCAGAGGCGAATGCACACGAACCCGTCTGTGCGTCCAGAGAAACACATTCACGAGAGGCGAACACACACGAACCCATCTGTGAGTCCAGAGAAACACATTCATGCAGAGGCGAACACACACAAACCCGTCTGTGAGTCCAGAGAAACACATTCACACAGAGGGAACACACACGAACCCGTCTGTGAATCCAGAGAAACACATTCACGCAGAGACGAATGCACACGAACCCGTCTGTGAGTCCAGAGAAACACATTCATGCAGAGACGAACACACACGAACCCGTCTGTGAGTCCAGAGAAACACATTCACACAGACGAACACACACGAACCCGTCTGTGAGTCCAGAGAAACACATTCATGCAGAGACGAACACACGAACCCGTCTGTGAGTCCAGAGAAACACATTCACACAGAGGCGAACACACACGAACCCGTCTGTGAATCCAGAGAAACACAATCATGTAGAGACAAACACACACAAACCCGTCTGTGAATCCAGAGAAACACATTCACGCAGAGACGAACACACAAGAACCCGTCTGTGAGTCCAGAAACATGCACTGAAGTTTGCATCTCTGTTTGGGACGACCTACTGCTTTGAGCAGTTCTTTTTAAAACTGACTCTTGCAAAGACTCGATTCTGCTCAAGACTGACTGACCCAAACTTGGAAAACCAGCTGCGAGTAGCATCGTCATCACTGCCATCTGACATTCAATTCAAGATTAATTCAAGATTATTTGTATAGCGTTTTAACGATACAATTGTTGCAAAGCAACTTCACAGGAAATTAAGTTTCTAAAATAGATTTAAATTTGTTGAAACTCAATATAATTAACTTATGGCAATATTTGGTTAATTCAGTATAATCGCTGATGTTTGGCTTCCTCTGAGGTCCTCCGAGGGATTGTCATCATCTCTTCTCAGGTGTTCGGTCATCTCAGATCATAGAAGGGTTGGATCCAGACTGAAGCGTGTGTTATTATGGGATGTTAATCCAGAAACAGAGAAACAAATAAAGACAATTAGCGTAGCTGTTGTTCCATTCAAGAACAACCCTGAATGAAGTTATCTGTTCAACCCAAGCTAAAGCATAATAATGTGCGTTTGATCAGATATACCTGCAGTACAAGATTGTGAGATGCATTATATGAATGCTTGGCTAAAGAGATGTATCTTTAATCTAGATTTAAATAGAGAGAGTGTGTCTGAACGTTATCAGGAAGGCTATTCCAGAGTTTGGGAGCCAAATATGAAAAAGTTATACCTCCTTTAGTGGACTTTGCTATCCTAGGTACTACCAAGAGTCCAGAGTTGTGCGATCTTAGGGAGCGGGTTGGAGTGTAGCGTGATAGAAGATTAGTTAGGTACGCAGGAGCTAAATCATTTAGGGTCTTATAGGCAAGTAAAAATATTTTGTAATTGATACGCAACTTAATAGGTAGCCAGTGCAGAGACTGTAAAATTGGAGTAAAATTTCTAAATCCATTTATGGTAAGTGTACGTGTAGTGGTTACAAATAATAATAATACAATACACAGACTCAGAAAGTGAAGCAGCAGCTCTGTGCCCTGTGTCTTTATTGACATTCGTATCTTCCCTCACCAGGCGGTGAGGGTGCTACATTTTGGAGGCCCCAGCGAGGATGAACGCAGTGTGAGTTGGCTTCCAGTGACGACAGCCGCTTCCAGTGCCATTCAGCCTATTACTCAGCCCAGGTGACCAGTGGAGTGAAGACGTCCGGTGTCCGTGTCGATACCAGGAGCATTGCAGGTTTTCCAGCAAGCTATGGACTTTTCTTCTCACTTTGCACACATCAAAAATCTGAGTAAACCATGGATCACTTAGAGGACTTGAAGCTTGAGGTGACAGGAGCTTTATATGCTCTTTCAAAAGAAAATCTTCTCAAATTATTTAAGTTTCTAAGAATTGACTGTGAAAATGCCATCAACCAAAGCCGTTCATTTCTTATTTCTGTGATTTTGAGACACATTGAGAGAGAGGCATTATAGGAGATAGAAGATGCTGGTATGTCAGAGCTTTTGTGCCTAAAAGATAAAATCAGTGAAATTCAGAGGGTTAATGGAAACAGTGATGCAGAAAAACACACAACACAGACATTTAAGAGATTGAATTTAGACCCAGTAGCAGAAACTACAGAGCAGGAAAAACTGAAAAAGGAAATTGAAACACTACAGTTAGCGCTGCAAAAGTTAATCGAGCAAAAGCAAGAAGCAGCAAATCACACATACCAAAACACTAGCAGTAGCACCCAACAAAACATAAACATACCACCAGTGGTGGACAAAGTACACAGATCAAGTACTTGAGTAAAAGTACAGATACGTATAGTAAAATATTACTCCAGTAAAAGTAAAAGTACTGCTTTTTCAATTTTACTCAGTGAAAGTACAAAAGTACTCAATTTTTATGTACTTAAGTAAAAAGTACTGATAGACAGATTTATTTTGCAATTTTATATAGACTACTTTATTTAATTTTATATTAGCACATATTTTTATAATCCTACTGCCCAAAATACCTGGGTTTTCCCCAAAATAACCACTATATAGAGTCAAGATATATATTTTGTTGATATGGACTACGTTGATGAGAGTGATGTAGATAATGTTCACTGTGAAGCTTACACTGCCATGTACCTGAGAGAAAACAGATTTCACCATCTAATTTTCACCACAATCATGCAGAGACGAACACACACGAACCCGTCTTTGAGTCCAGAGAAACACATTCATGCAGAGACGAATGCACACGAACCCGTCTGTGCGTCCAGAGAAACACATTCATACAGAGACGAACACACACGAACCCGTCTGTGAATCCAGAGAAACACATTCATGTAGAGACGAACACACACGAACCCGTCTGTGCGTCCAGAGAAACACATTCACGCAGAGACGAACACACACAAACCCGTCTGTGAGTCCAGAGAAACACATTCACACAGAGACGAACACACACGAACCCGTCTGTGAATCCAGAGAAACACATTCACGCAGAGACGAACACACACGAACCCGTCTGTGAGTCCAGAGAAACATTCACACAGAGACGAACACACACGAACCCGTCTGTGAATCCAGAGAAACACATTCATGCAGAGGCGAACACACACGAACCCGTCTGTGAATCCAGAGAAACACATTCATGCAGAGACGAACACACACGAACCCGTCTGTGAATCCAGAGAAACACATTCATGCAGAGACAAACACACACGAACCCGTGTGAATCCAGAGAAACACATTCATGCAGAGACGAACACACACGAACCCGTCTGTGAGTCCAGAGAAACACATTCACACAGAGGCAGAATGCACACGAACCCGTCTGTGAGTCCAGAGATACACAATCATGCAGAGACGAACACACACGAACCCGTCTGTGAATCCAGAGAAACACATTCATGCAGAGACGAACACACACGAACCCGTCTGTGAGTCCAGAGAAACACATTCATGTAGAGACAAACACACACGAACCCGTCTGTGAGTCCAGAGAAACACATTCATGCAGAGACGAACACACACGAACCCGTCTGTGAGTCCAGAGAAACACATTCACACAGAGACGAACACACACGAACCCGTCTGTGAATCCAGAGAAACACAATCATGTAGAGACAAACACACACAAACCCGTCTGTGAATCCAGAGAAACACATTCACGCAGAGACGAACACACAAGAACCCGTCTGTGAGTCCAGAAACATGCACTGAAGTTTGCATCTCTGTTTGGGACGACCTACTGCTTTGAGCAGTTCTTTTTAAAACTGACTCTTGCAAAGACTCGATTCTGCTCAAGACTGACTGACAATTTTATATAGACTACTTTATTTAATTTTATATTAGCACATATTTTTATAATCCTACTGCCCAAAATACCTGCGTTTTCTCCAAAATAACCACTATATAGAGTCAAGATATATATTTTGTTGATATGGACTACGTTGATGAGAGTGATGTAGATAATGTTCACTGTGAAGCTTACACTGCCATGTACCTGAGAGAAAACAGATTTCACCATCTAATCTTCACCAGTAAGAAAAAAGTGTTTTAGAACTTGTTGTTTTGCAGAACGTCAGTTATATATGACATGAGAATTAGGCCTGAAATTAGGAAGAACATTTTAAGGAAAATCTAATTATATTTTCATAATGATTTTTTTTCTTCTCAAACCTTGTCTGTGGTGTAAAAACACCCCTGGCCCAATGCCCCCAGAGGGCATCACTTCCCACTCTGATAATTACTGTAGTTACTATGTCCTGAACATCACATCCTTTCTTTTTCCCTCAGATGGAATCTATCTAGGTGACTGAATAAAGATATTTGGACTTTATATCTAAAAATTTCCTCAACTTAGCACCAGCAAGCTTGCAATATTTACTTATTTTCAGTATGGTTATAAATAAACATTCATATCTGTCTACTCGGCTAGTTGATCTGAACAATATAAAAATGCATAACGTTACTGTTGATAAACAATATAAAAACAGACGTCATAGGTCTAAATGCATAGCATTTTAATAAAACTGCTAACGTTACAGTAGCGGGGAATATGAACGTGCGTGAGTTATTTTATTTAATCGGTGTTATTTTAATGTTTTGTTTTTTGACCTAAAACATAACGTTAGAGACACTGATGTTGATCTGTCTGCATTCAAGCATTTCAGTGGGCTTAATAGATCACCCTTTACAGCAGATTTAGTTCACTGACAGTTTTGACCTAAATATTATTTTCAGTTACAATAATTAATCCTAAAAAACGACATTAGTAACTTACTTTTCACAGCATCAGTAGCGCGCGCTCACGAGATCTCCCGGTTCTTTACGTGTGAGTTCAGTTCACTGAAGACTCGCTCTAAACGGATCATTTGAATAAGTGACTCGACTCAAGAACAGCTGCAATCGGATCATTGCCATTCGTGAATGAATCGTTTGTTGCGATTTGCGAACCGATTGAACAGGTTCATTGAAAATAATCAGTTTGTTCATGAATCAGACGCTTCTGCGTCTCGGAGCACGTGATGTATCACGTGAGTAACGATATGTTTTATGAAATGTAGTGAAGTAAAAAGTACGATCTTATGCTTTGGAATGTAGTGAAGTAAAAGTAAAAGTTACTCAAAATAAAACTACTCCAGTAAAGTACAGATACTTGAAAAATGTACTTAAGTACAGTAGCAGTAGTTGTGCCGTTGCAACCACCACTGCATACCACAAAGTCCTTTTGCACTTCAAAGTCTAAATATACAGCAAGATACAAGCACACACCTGCACCCAGTGCCATCTCGACCAGTCATGCTTCCCTGGAATAGAGAGTTTAAAATATCAGGGCAGATTGGTGAGCATGGACAAAAAGACAAACTCACCTTTTCTTGTGCGGTGTCTTGATTTGAGGCAAAAGATCCTGTTTGCTTCCCAGGAGGCATAATCTAGTTTAAAATATGACCCGAATCTTGTTCAAAGCATGTTTCTCCACACTGTTCTTACTGGTTTACAAAATTATAATATCAGAAGTGACCTGCAACCTTACTTGACGAGAACTAATGTGAGTGATGAACTTCTCTTGGACAAGGTCAATGTTGCTTGTGCAAACGAAACGTCAAAACAAGCGTCAAAACAAGAAAAAGCTTCTATTCCACCAGCATCCCACCAAAGTAAATCCTGTGCAAGTTAATGAAGTTGCTGTTGAAAAGAAAGCAAAAACACAGTGTCACAAAAACACAGAGAAACTTGAACCTGACATTTTGAGTGAGTTAAAAGAAATGCGGTCTGACATGGCATTGTTGAAGGATCTCAGTGTGGAAGTGTCTCAAATTAAAGAATCCATACGACAGCCCCAGATCATGTCCACACAGTGCTCCCCCTATGTGAGGGATCAAACCAGCATGCAACCATCTCAGTCTCTGTACCCGCCTCCACGTTACCTGCAGCCCTATGATAGGAGAAGAGGATCATTCCAACAGCAACAGTGTCTCCCTGCACAACGCTACCACCCTCCTCAAGTCAATTTGCGGAAATGCTTGGCATGTCAGCAAAGTGGATTGGATGTGTACTGTACTCATTGTTATAGATGTGGCAGTAGCGACCATTTTCTGGCAGGTTGCAGAGTGCGAGGGCCGATGATGTACAGAGACCAGTCGTTAAATGAGACGGGGTCACAACCGCGGGACAGGGAGTGATCTTCGGTACATTGAAGTCCCCACAAATCTGTATATACTGTGGTGTCGTGAATCCTGGCCTCATCTTGCGACAATGTGCTGCTTGTAAGCAAACACTGTATTGCTCCAAAGCCTGTCAAACTAAACACTGGACAGAACATAAGAGACAATGCAAACAATTTTCAATGTTAATATCAATTCTGCCATGCTTGAAAGGAAACCAAAAGCAAAAAGGTCTACTTGTACTGCTTTTGTAGGGAAGCAGTGTCTTGTACCCTGTTACATTCAAGGCCATCTTGTTGATGCATTATGGGATACTGGATCTCAGGTCTGTATAGTGGATGAAAGGTGGAAGAGGGAACACTTACCGAGTATCAGACTGAGAAATGTGGCTGATGTAATTGATGCGCCTGAAAGACTCCGTTTAGTGGCAGCAAATGGACAGAATATACCATATGTAGGATGGATGGAAGTGACTTTTGATTTAGCATCAAATGATGAGGAAACAGATAAACTGGTCATACCCAGATGGTGATGATGGGCAGTCAGCTTTGTCATCCGATCATCGGATATAATGTGATCGAGCAAATGGTGAATGACAAGGGAATAACTCAGCCAATGACAATGTTCCAGAGAACAACTTGTCCTAGTCCAGCAGTAGAAACAGTTCAAGCTTTCATCAAACAAATCCATGCCGAGACACCATGTGAATATACTGTTAAAACAACAAAAGAGAATGTTCATGTGCCCAAAAATACATCAGTACAGGTGGAATGTAGAGTGCAATCTCACCGACCAAAAGAAGATATATTGCTTATCTTTGAGCCTGATGTTAACCCACAATGGACAGAGGGGTTGGAGTTCTGCGAAACAATAGTGACCCTGCAGAAGCATACTTCTCCACACATAATAGTCAGTGCACAAAATCCCACAGATCATGACCCAATGTTAGTGGGAAAGACGGTCATAGGGACAGTACAACCAGTACAGTCTGTGTATCCAACAGCTGCTTTTGAGAATCATGGCTTACATTCTCTGAGGATCAGTCAAATAAAAACTGAAGCCAGCCATACCTCTGAAACCACATGGGTTCCGCCAGTCAACTTGAGCCATCTCAGTGAGCCTGAAAAACAAATTGTTCAACAAATGTTAAAAGAGGAAGCAGCTTCATTTTCCAAAGAAGAGACGGACATAGGTTGCATTGAAAGGCTGCAACTAGCCATCTCACTGAAAGACACTACTCCTGTTGCACGTACTTACCAGTCAGTGCCTAAACCCCTATATCAAGAAGTGAAAGACTATTTGCATGATCTCATTGCACAAGGATGGATACAAAAATCTAACTCACCATACGCCTCACCTATAGTATGTGTCCGAAAAAAGGATGGTACCTTACGCCTGTGCATTGATTACAGAGAACTGAACCGGAAAACACATCCTGACAGGCAGCCCATCCCCCGTGTACAAGACATAATGGACAGTCTGGGAGGAAACTCCTGGTTTTCACTTCTTGACCAAGGAAAAGCGTATCATCAGGGCTTCATAGCCAAGGAAAGTAGACCATTAACAGCCTTTGTAACACCGTGGGGCTTGTATGAGTGGATCAGGGTACCTTTCGGCCTGATGAATGCTCCTTCAGCTTTTCAGCGCTTCATGGAGGAATGCCTGGATGAGTTACGGGATAATATCTGCGTTCCCTATCTGGATGACACATTAGTTTTCAGCAAAACCTTCAACAATCATGTAGAGGATGTGAGAAAAGTCTTGCAAAGATTAAGGCAGTATGGGATAAAGTTAAAGCCTAGTAAATGTGAGATGTTTAAGTGTGAAGTGCGGTACCTTGGGAGGATTGTGTCTGAAGAAGGAAGTAAGATGGATCCGGCCGAAACAGCTGCTGTGAGAGACCTGAAAGAGAAAAGACCTAGTACAGTCGGGCAACTGAGATCAGTCATGGGCTTGCTGAGCTACTATCGACAGTATATAAAAGATTTCTCAAAGATCGCGGGACCTTTGTATGACTTGCTGAAACAAACAGAGACTAACAAAGAGGATCTCAAAGAGACAAGGAATCAAAAGTGGAAAGGAAAGAATAGGGGATTGCCTTCTCAAACGCCAATTGTGTGGACAGACAAGCACCAAGAGATACTGGAGGGACTGATAGACTGTCTGGTTGAGCCTCCTGTCCTTGCATTTCCCGATCTCTCACAGTCGTTCGAACTTCATACTGACGCATCAAATCAGGGACTTGGAGCTGTTTTGTATCAAAAACAAGACGGAAAGCTTAGAGTCATTGCTTATGGGTCCCGAACTTTGACAGCTGCAGAAAAAAAGAACCACCTCCACTCAGGCAAGTTGGAGTTCCTTGCCCTGAAGTGGGCGGTCACTGAAAAATTTAGGGATTGCCGGTTCGTATATGCAGCTATTAGAATTAATCATACCAAAGTCCTCTTAACCTCTATATATGCACCGAACATATGTGACCACCAATTTATGGATAATATTTCTGGAACCTTGATTAATTTTAATGATTATCACATTATATTAGGTGCGGATTTCAATGCTTGTGTCCACCCTGAGTTAGATCGCTCCTCCACTGATTCTACTGTGGCAACGCCCTCGTCAGCAGCTCTTAATAGCTTAATTGCAGAGCTTAATCTTGCAGACCTATGGTGTATTAAAAACGGTAATACTAAAGCCTACACATTCTATTCTACTCGTCACAAGTCGTTTTCTAGGATTGATTATATTCTGGTTGATCCTTCCCTGGTCCAATACATCAGTACTATTGATATTTTGCCTATTTTGATTTCGGATCATTCACCGGTTATTTGTAATATCACTATAGGCGCTAAAGTCTCTAAAGTCAATAGATGGCGCTTTAATAATACATTATTATACGACATATCCTTCCTAGACCAACTTAGACAAGAGTTAATATTTTTTTTGGAAATTAACTCCCACTGCCATAATCCACAGATGTTGTGGGAAGTTACAAAATGTTTTTTAAGGGGTAATTGCATCTCATATTCTGCTAAAGTCAAGGCCTCTAGGAATAAACGGTTTGAGGAGCTAGAAAAAAAGATTCATGATCTAGAATGTCAACTGGCTCGTGCTTTTTCCGACAAGCTTAATCAGGAGCTATCTTTATTAAAAGCAGAATATGCCTCTCTATCTATATCCAAAGCTGAGTTCATCATTCACAGAACTAAGCAAAAATACTATTTTAATGCAGATAGGCCTAGCAGATTGCTTGCACTGAAACTCAAAGAGTGCGAATCTAAAGCAAGCATTGACGTTATTAAAACTGGCTCTGGTGAAATTACTACAAACCCTAAGGCTGTTAATGATGAGTTTAGATCATTTTACTCTACGTTGTATTCGTCTGAGGTCTTTCTTGATAGAGGAGAATGTAGTGATTTTCTCAGTCACTTGAATCTTCCTACTTTACCAATCTCTGCTCAGGAATCGCTGGATGCTCCTTTAACACTGGAAGAACTCCACAATGCAGCTAAACTGTTGCAGAAAGGTAAATCACCTGGCCCTGATGGAATTCCTCCGGAGCTCTATCTAGCTATCTGGGATATTGTGGGTCCCCTAATTCTAAAGTCTATGAATTATGCCATTGATTACGGTACACTTCACAGAGATAAAAATGTAGCCATCATTACCCTGTTGCTTAAAAAAGACAAAGATCCACTAAGTTGTTCCAGTTATCGTCCAATATCTCTGATATCAGCCGACGTCAAGATCCTAGCCAAGGCATTGGCTTTACGATTGGAACCATATATTGACAATTTGATTCATTATGACCAGACTGGCTTCTTGAAGGGCCGTTTAGCATCAGATAACATACGCCGACTATTACACATTATTGATCACGCTCAGACTACTAATGCTAACTCCGCCATTTTTTCTTTGGACGCTCTCAAAGCGTTTGATAGACTTGAATGGGACTATCTATGGTCTGTTCTGGAGTGACTTGGATTTGGTCCCAAGTTCCTAAATACTATACGATTGTTATATAAAGGTCCTTTTGCTTCCGTAACAACAGGTTTCTGTCAATCGCAACCTTTCCCACTTCAAAGAGGTTGCCGGCAAAGTTGTCCCTTATCACCAATTTTATTTGCACTCTCACAAGAGCCTCTCGCACAAGCTCTTAGACAAAGCCAAACAATAACACCTATAACTATCAACAACTCACATCATCACATCTCATTGTATGCTGATGATATTATGCTTTATCTTTCAAACTTAAATACCTCTCTACCAGAGGTCTTGCATTTGTTCAACTCCTTTAGCACTATGTCTGGTTATAAAATAAATTGGGATAAGTCATTCTTAATGGCACTTAATGGTATTACTAAATCAGCCTCTCTACCTAGTGGCCTTGTCTTTGCTAATTCATGCACCTATCTTGGTATTAAAATTGCTGATTCTCTGCCTAGGATTGCTCAGACAAATTTTTCTGAAATCAGTCAGAAAATTAAGCGGGACATACAGAGGTGGGACAACTTAAAAATGTCAATGCAAGCTAGAATTAGCACGGTTAAAATGAACATTTTACCCAGAGTTAACTTTTTATTTTTCATGCTCCCTTTTTTTCCTTCCCCAAAATTTTTTAAAGAAATGAATTCATTAATCTCTAAATTTATCTGGGGCGGAAAGCGTCCGAGAGTCAGTCTTTCAGTATTACAGCGTGCAAAACCACATGGCGGTCTTGCTCTTCCTAATTTAATGCTTTACCACCTTGCTTTCCAAATTAGGGCCATGCGTGTCTGGGTGGACACTCACTCCAAAGTACCCTGGAGAAGCATTGAGTCTGACCGTGTTCTTCCCCATAGACTTCAAGATCTGCCTTTTACTGGTGTAGGCTCAAGAAGTTTACATCAGAAGTTTGGAAATATTATTTCAACTACTTTAAAAGCTTGGTTTAATGCAGAAAAGATTACCGGTCACATTAAAAAAATCTCACGTCAGTCTCCTCTCTGGAATAATACCCGCCTATTATCTGGTAATCAGCCTTTCGTTTACCCCCCTTGGTCCTCAAAAGGTGCGCTCACATTTGGTGATGTATTCAATGGTAGTGGACTGCGCACATTTCAGGATATTCAAGCAGATTATTCCTTGCCAGGTACCTCCTTTTTTATGTACTTGAAGTTAAGGTCTGCAATGAAAGCATATGGTGTTCCCTGGAATTCTATCCTAGATGATCACCCATTGTTAAAGTGGATCAAAAACACTGGAATAATTCAGGGCACAGTCTCCTTGATCTATAAGCAACTACTTGAATGTTCATATAAGACCCTGAAGATATTAGCTGTGTGGGAGAGAGAACTCTCATGGTTGGGCTATAGTCCTGATTGGAATACAGTTTGGTCAAATCTCTGTCTTACCTCCAAAAACCCCTCGCAAATTCTTATTCATTTCAAAACAGTACACAAAATGTATTGTACCCCATATAAGCGATACTTGATGAAACTCTCATCAAATCCTAATTGCAGTCTGTGTAACAATAACTCTAAAGGTACTTTTTTGCATATGTTTTGGGACTGTTCAGTCATATCCAATTTTTGGAAACATGTAGTTCAAGTACTAAAACATATCACAAAGTTGGAGCTTGACCTTGATCCTTGTCTTATGTTGTTAAATGATGATTCCTCCTATAACTTTACATTAGTTCAGAGAAGATTGTTAATGTCTGGTTTCACTGCTGCTAAAAAAACAATTACACTGCAATGGTTCACACCTGACATGGACCCTAGAAGATTCTGGTTGCTGTCTTTTCATTATATTGTTTGTTTAGAACGCAGCACTGCAAGGATTAATGGGGCTAGAATACAAACTGTCACTTATTGGAGTAGTATAGCCCAAGCTCTAAAAGAATTGTTTTAAATTAATGATGCATTATCCGGTGTGGTAATTTGCTGCCGGTGTTTATTTGTATGTTCCTTTTCAGTTACCCTGAAGTATTAATCACTTACTGTACTTGTGTGTTTTGTTCCCTGTTATTTTGTTTATTTTATTTTTTCTTTCTTGGTACTTATGCTGTCATCCAACATTTGTAATGTTATTATTTCAAATAAAAATAAAAAAACAATCACAAAAATAAAAAATTTAGGGATTACTTGTACTATGCCCCTACGTTTACCGTGTATAGCGACAATAACCCGCTCACTTACGTTTTAACCAGTGCAAAGCTAAATGCGACAGGATATAGGTGGGTGGCGGAACTAGCAGATTTTCATTTTAATATCAAATACCGGCCTGGCAAAGAAAATGTGGACGCAGACATCCTATCAAGAATGCCCTTGGATATTGAGACACTAATGAAAGAATGCACAGAGGAATTACCATCTGACTGCGTCGAAGCAACTATCCAATCAGTAGAGGTACCACATCCCAACTTGTCCAGGACTGCAGTGATTTCTCTTGACGACACTGTGGCAACCAAGTATGCAGGTGAGCCATTACCTGTAGAGGAGATAAAACAAGCACAGCAAAATGATGACCACATTGGACCTGTCTTACAGTTTAAGCTTTCAGATAAAAAGCCAACAGGACATTTGTTTAAGACCATGACTGCCAAAAGTAAATGCTTACTGCGTAGTTGGGACAAACTTTTCATAGGAGATGATGGCATTCTCCGTAGGAGGACAACACTCGAACACAGCTAGTTCTACCTGCGAATTACAAGCAATGTGTTTTGAAAGAACTACACGATAACATGGGTCATCAAGGTCTTGATCAAACCATGTCTTTAATCAGAGAAAGGTTCTATTGGCCACAAATGCACAATGATGTTGATCACTACGTCACCAAGAGTTGTGTTTGCCTGAAACAAAAGAAACCCGGTAAGGAGACCAGAGCACCACTTCAGAACATTGTTACTACTCACCCGTTAAAGCTTGTTTCCATCGACTTCTTACACCTGGATAAATGTAAAGGAGGGTATCAGTATATCTTAATCGTAGTTGACCACTTCACACGATTCGCACAAGCTTATGCAACTACCTCAAAATCTGCTAAAACTGTTGTTGAAAAGTTGTTTAATGACTACGCTCTGAAGTTCGGGTTCCCGCAAAGAATCCATCATGACCAAGGAGGGGAGTTCGAAAACCAGCTGGTTGCTCAGTTGAAGAAGAGTTGTGGAGTTGCTGGATCAAGAACCACACCATACCACCCACAAGGAAATGGGCAGGTTGAACGTTTCAACCGAACGCTACTTCAGATGTTGAAGACGTTGACTGAAAATCAGAAAACAAATTGGAAAGAATCCCTAAACAAACTCATTTTTGCATACAACAACACAAAATGTGAAGTTACAGGATTTTCACCATTCTACTTACTGTTCGGGAGGTCCCCGAGACTACCTGTTGATCTACTGTTCGGCTTGACATCTGAAACAGAAACTATTGATTATAAAGAGTATGTGAAGAGATGGAGACAAGAGATGCAGGAAGCATTGGAAATCACCAGACAGACTGCAAAGAAGACGGCAGAAAGGAACAAGAGGAACTATGATGGAAAAGTGCGAGGTTCTGTGTTATGTCCTGGGGATCGTGTCTTAGTGAAGAACTTGACACCTAGAGGTGGAACTGGGAAGCTTCGAAACCACTGGGAAGATGTTGTACATACAGTAGTCCGTCAAGTGGGAGGAGAGGGACCGATTTATGAAGTGAGACCAGAACAGGGTAAAGCAAGATCACGTGTTCTTCACCGTAACATCTTGATGCCTTGTGAGTATCTTCCATTGGAGATTGATCTTGGTAAGGAAGGAAGAACAAAGAGACAAGTGAAAAGATCAAAACCAGTTAAAAGATGTGAACCAGGTCCAGAAGAAGAGGAGGAAGAGGATGAAGGTTATCCTTACTATGGTTACCCACCTGCCACCCAGCCTCAGAACTCTGGGCAAGAAAGCATCAAGTTCAGAGATGAAAATGTACCTGAAGTCCAGTTTCAACAACCCGAGGAAGGAAACAGGGGGTTAGTAAATTAAGATTTACCATCTATTTGGGCCAGTGAATCTGAAAAGGAAAGAGAAGAAATTAGCCAACAGGCAGAAAAGGATCATGGAAAAGAAGTTCAAATGGAAGAGGAGGAGATACCTCAACAGAAAGTTGATATGCTGGAGGAGGAACAACCTGGAGGGAGATCTGATGGCATGGAAGATGCATATGTAACACCATGTGAGAATAACAGAAAGGCCGGACAGGAGAACAGATGGCTCAGAGGGAAAGGAGACCACCAAAGACATTTACTTATGATTGGTTGGGTACTGCATTGTTATAATGTTGGTCACGAACTCATTAGCATTCCAATCCATGCCATATGGGATGCAGAACTTAACTCCATGGACTTATCTAGCGCAACAGCATGAGCCAGTGTACCTCTATGTATATTGAGCTGTGGTACTGGAGAAAGGGAATTGATTTTAAGAAGGAAGACTATGTAGTTCCCAACATATGCCTCTATTCATACATGCAGTACAAAGCAGTGAGAAATTGCAAAAACAGTAGGGCATTGATATCACAAGATATTGTCAAAATAAATTAAATTTCTTAGTTGAGTTAAGAAAGGGAGAATAATGTCGGGACGACATTTATTTTTGACGGGGAGAGTGTAGTGGTTACAAATAATAATAATATAAAAAATAAGAAAAGAAAGTAAATGTCATTAATGTGTGATCTATGTGGTGTATTAATTAAGTATAATCTTTGTGGATAAGGATTAATATAGCTTGCTGAGATTGGTGTGGACGATCGATTACTTCTGTCTTTGGGACTCGTTCACCTGCTGGGGGAGGGGGACGTGCTGCTCAAACAATACACAGACTCAGAAAGTGAAGCAGCAGCTCTGTGCCCTGTGTCTTTATTGACATTCGTAAATTCCCTCACCAGGTGGTGAGGGTGCTACATACACGCTAGCTTCTGTGCACTTTCTAAAATCATGTATGGTATGGGTTACACGCTTTACTTCGTTCCCATTTTCTGAGTTGGTTCTGGCCCCAGTTCACTTTGGGCCCCACTCCACTTATGTATCTCTGGCGATACTTCTGAACAGGGCTTCCTCTCGTTTAAGAGAGTCATTCTGCTGAAGCTCCGCTTAGGCATTACTATTAGCATATAGGCTTTATTGTGAGCCTCGCTAACAACCCTCTAGTACTGAGTGTAGTCAGGTCTCCTCTCGTTCTAGAGTCGTCATGCTGAGACCTCCACACTTAAGAGCTCCTCTTCTAGGTTCGAGTGTTGTTAGGCTTCCTCTTGTTAAGAGAATCATCTTGCTGAAGCCTCCACTCTTTAGAGCTCCATCCTTGGCAGTAATATGAGTCTGTAGTCTCTGTTATTTGAGCCGTATATTAACTGCCTCTGGCGTTGAGTGTAGCTAGGTCTCCTCTCTCTTTAGAGAGTCGTTATGCTGAGACCTCCACTCTAAGAGTTCCCTACCAAGAGTGAAGATTTCCTAGGTACATGGCATATATATATATATATATGTGTGCTAGCTGTGTATTAAATATAAATACGTCTATACCAACACTATTTAAACAAATTCTCACCATCTCTTCTATCTAATGTCTGTTTTTTTTAAGAAATATGGTCAGTGGTGGTTCTACATTGAATTATTCTCCGGGCGAGACCCCCTCTGAGAGACATGCAAAAACCCACCTGAAGTCTCATGCTGGCTAGAAGTAGAGGCAAAGAGGTCTTCATCCTCAACATCAGATATTTGTGGAGTCATATGAGTAGCTGAGGACATAGATGGTAGCTCATCCTGAAGGGTAGAGACCATTCCAGCAGAGTCCTGTGGGGAGGTGTGTGGCTCATCCTGACCAGTGGCAGAGGATGCTCCAAAATATTTTAGAAGTGCCACTGAAATTGCAAACATGCCCTTACATGCTAAATGTCTGTCATGACTCATTAGACCCTTTATTAAGCTAATCTAAGGGAGGAACAATTAGCTCCTTGGTTACTGCCTCGAATTATATGCTTTGTCACGTAACAGAGTTATAGCAAATGGCAAATATTCGCCTTTGAAACTACCTACACATATGTAAATTTCATGGCTAATTACAGGGCCCAACATTAACCCAAATGAATAAATAAATAATAACTGTACTTGTAACGGTTTTGTTGCAAAGCACAATCTTATGGTGAAATTAGATCTCGTGTTTGTTGACGGCTTTGACCTTTTTCTCTCCATCGCTGTGTTTATTTGGCACTCGACAATCAACAGGTTTCCCACCCCCCAACACTGTCACTCACGACCAGAAGTCAAGACTAAACCAATTCACCTCCACATAATCATTTTGTATTACCTATTTTTATTAGCCATTTCACACAATTCAGAAAAAAACTAAAACGTGCAAATTATAGGCCTGTGTTTTAAAATTATGAATGAAATATGTATTATTTGGAAGAAAGTCCAGGTGTGACTGACTTTAGCCCATTAATGGCGCTTTTCCACTGCGTGGTACGACTCGTTTCGGCACGACACGGAGTGGCTCGGTTTGGGGGGGTTTGCGTTTCCACTGCAGTTTAGTACCGCTTTAGAGTGGGGGGGATTATTCACGTGTCGTTATAGTTGCGCCGCCTCTACTGCCGTGACATCATCGTAAACGCGCCACAAACACACAAATGAGCATATCGACGGAATGGTGTTCAGCATGTGGATGTTTTTAACAGCAATGGAGAGGCCTATGAGAATGCTTGGGATTCCCCCCCCCCAGCAGCAGAGACTGTGGTGGCAGTGCTACAGGCTGTAGAGGAGGAGAGCAGGGATGTTAGTGCAGGTGTGCTGCATTACTTGAATTGTAACAAATGACAGGTCAGAGGCGAGAGTAGATCCACTAGCAGCTTTATTGTACAAGGTCAAACAGGCAAATATCAAGCAGAGGTATCGAGGGCAACGTAGAAAAGGCAGAGTCGAAAACAGAGGCAGAGCAATGGGTCAGGGCAGGCGGCAGACAGAGAGGATTACCATGAAACAGGCGAGGTCAGAGAGGCAGGCAGCAAACGATCAGGAGAGGAGGTCAACAGTCCAGGTAGTGCACGGAAAGACAAACTGGGAAATACGCTCGGAAATGTAGCCAGGGGGAAACAAGACTTCGCAGTGAGTGCATGTGAGAGTGCTGCTTAAATGTGTGTGAGTGAATGAGGTGCAGGTGAGGTGAGACAATCAAGACTAATGAGTGAATGGTGACAGCTGTGTGATTGGTGTAATGGTGGACGGGAATGTGTGTGTGCAGTGCATGATGGGAGATGTAGTCCATGGGTGATGTGCAGTTGTAGTGAGTGGTAACCAGATTCATGACAGAGCCCCCCCCCAAAGAGCGGCTTCCAGACGCTTCACCCACACACGGCACAATCCAGGAGGGCGGTGTAGCGGAGGTGGAACCGGAGGAGGGAATGGAGGGCCAGGTCCATGTGGGGCCAATGAGACAGGAGCCCACCAGGGCAGGGCGGACGAGACAGCAGGGACGTGAAGGGATACTGGGTAGACCGCTGTGACGTGAGGTGACTCTGGCAGGTCGGGCGGAGGCGTGAGGTGACTCTGGCAGGTCGGGCGGAGGCGTGAGGTGACTCTGGCAGGTCGGGCGGAGGCGTGAGGTGACTCTGGCAGGTCGGGCGGAGGCGTGAGGTGACTCTGGCAGGTCATGGAGGCGTGAGGTGACTCTGCACGGGCGGGGCGTGAGGTGACTCTGGCAGGTCGGGCGGAGGCGTGAGGTGACTCTGGCAGGTCGGGCGGAGGCGTGAGGTGACTCTGGCAGGTCGGCGGAGGCGTGAGGTGACTCTGGCAGGTCGGGCGGAGGCGTGAGGTGACTCTGGCAGGTCGGCGGAGGCGTGAGGTGACTCTGGCAGGTCGGGCGGAGGCGTGAGGTGACTCTGGCAGGTCGGGCGGAGGCGTGAGGTGACTCTGGCAGGTCGGCGGAGGCGTGAGGTGACTCTGGCAGGTCGGGCGGAGGCGTGAGGTGACTCTTGGCAGGTCGGCAGGGAGAGTGTGGAGTGACTCTGGTAGATCAGGCGCCCACCAGGGCGGAGGAGACGAGACAGACGCCCACCAGGGCGGAGCAGACGTGACAGGCGCCTCCAGGGAGGAACAGACGACAGACGCCCACCAGGGCGGAGCAGATGGGACAGACGCCCACCAGGGCGGAGCAGACGAGACAGACGCCCACCAGGGCGGAGCAGACATGACAGGCGCCCAGGGCGGAAGCAGACGAGACAGACACCCACCAGGGCGGAGCAGACAGACGCCACCAGGGCGGAGCAACGAGACAGACGCCACCAGGGCGGAGCAGACGAGACAGGCGCCTCCAGGGCGGAGCAGAGATCCCTGGCCGAGACTGGAACCTAGAGGAAACGGAGACACAAGAGGCAGAGAGAGCACATTTGGTTTCAGGAACCGAGGCAGGGAGTTTAAGCGCCATGGTAGATCCGGGGACTGGGAGCCATGAGGGATCAGGGGACCCTCATGGGCCATGGCGGGTCCGGGGTCTCCGTGAGAAATGGAGGGGAGCTCCTCCATGAAAGTTCTTGGTGAACTCCACTACCGAGGGGCACTCTGGAAGTGCTTGAATCTCGTGGCGCCGGGCGGCTCTGACTCTCCTGGCCGGTAGAACTGGACGGAACCAGCGTGGCATTGTTGAGCTGGGCGGACCAGCGGAGACGGCGAGAGCTGGGCGGGACCAGCGGCGAAGGCGCAGCTGGGCGGGCCAGCGGAGACGAAGGAGAGCTGGGCGGGACCAGCGGAGTCTTTAGGAGAGCTGGGCGGACCAGCGGAGACGAAGAAGAGCTGGGCGGGACCAGCGGAGACGAAGAAGAGCTGGGCGGGACCAGCGGAGACTAAGAAGAGCCGGACTCTGTGAGCTCCTGGATCGGAGCGGCCTCTGAGCGAACTCTGCGAGCTCCTGGATCGGAGCGCCTCTGAGCGACTCTGCGAGCTCCTGGATCGGAGCGGCTCTGAGCGGACTCTGCGAGCTCCTGGATCGGAGCGGGCTCTGAGCGACTCTGCGAGCTCCTGGATCGGAGCGGCTCTGGAGCGGACTCCTGGATCGGAGCGGCTCTGGAGCGACTCTGCGAGCTCCTGGATCGGAGCGGGCTCTGAGCGACTCTGCGAGCTCCTGGATCGGAGCGGGCTCTGGAGCGGACTCTGCGAGCTCCTGGATCGGAGCGGCTCTGAGCGGACTCTGCGAGCTCCTGGATCGGAGCGGGCTCTGGAGCGGACTCTGCGAACTCCTGGGACGGAGCGGCTCTGGAGCGGACTCTGCGAACTCCTGGGACGGAGCTGGCTCTGGAGCGGACTCTGCGAACTCCTGGGACGGAGCGGGCTCTGGAGCGGACTCTGCGAACTCCTGGGACGGAGCGGCTCTGAGCGGACTCTGCGAGCTCCTGGGACGGAGCGGGCTCTGGAGCGGACTCTGCGAGCTCCTGGGACGGAGCGGGCTCTGGAGCGGACTCTGCGAGCTCCTGGGACGGAGCGGGCTCTGGAGCGGACTCTGCGAGCTCCTGGGACGGAGCGGCTCTGAGCGGACTCTGCGAGCTCCTGGGACGGAGCGGCTCTGAGCGGACTCTGCGAGCTCCTGGGACGGAGCGGGCTCTGGAGCGGACTCTGCGAGCTCCTGGGACGGAGCGGCTCTGGAGCGGACTCTGCGAGCTCCTGGGACGGAGCGGCTCTGGAGCGGACTGCGAGCTCCTGGGACGGAGCGGGCTCTGGAGCGGACTCTGCGAGCTCCTGGGACGGAGCGGGCTCTGAGCGACTCTGCGAGCTCCTGGGACGGAGCGGGCTCTGAGCGGACTCTGCGAGCTCCTGGGACGGAGCGGCTCTGGAGCCGGACTCTGCGAGCTCCTGGCACCCACCGTAAAAGGAGAGCCACTCAGCTGTAGGTATCCATATACTTCTCCAACGTCCCAGTTAGGATCATGCAGCGGCATGATTGAACGAAGAGGTTCAGATAAGCCCCATAAAAAATATCATTAAGCAGATTTGGTCCTTATGAGTCAGGTGTGCCAGTTCGAGGAAGTCCTCAATGGACCTTGTACCCTGGCGGAGTAACATCAATTTTACTGCTGGATTCATCTTTGGCGAAGTCTTCTGTAACAAATGACAGGTCAGAGGCTAGAGTAGATCCACTAGCAGCTTTATTGTACAAGGTCAAACAGGCAAATATCAAGCAGAGGTATCGAGGGCAACGAGAAAAGGCAGAGTCGAAAACAGAGGCAGAGCAATGGGTCAGGCAGGCGGCAGACAGAGAGGATTACCATGAAACAGGCGAGGTCAGAGAGGCAGGCAGCAAACGATCAGGAGAGGAGGTCAACAGTCCAGGTAGTGCACGGAAAGACAAACTGGGAAATACGCCGGAAATGTAGCCAGGGGGAAACAAGACTTCGCAGTGAGTGCATGTGAGAGTGCTGCTTAAATGTGTGTGAGTGAATGAGGTGCAGGTGAGGTGAGACAATCAAGACTAATGAGTGAATGGTGACAGCTGTGTGATTGGTGTAATGGTGGACGGGAATGTGTGTGTGCAGTGCATGATGGGAGATGTAGTCCATGGGTGATGTGCAGTTGTAGTGAGTGGTAACCAGATTCATGACATGAATAGTTAACTATTCTTGTAGAATGTTCTGTGAATTATCAATAAACTTTTGAATAATATTTCAAAATGTTCAATGTATCCCTTGTTTTTGTAATTTATGTGTTGGTTTGTATCATCGTGGCATTAATCAATTCAATTAATCAATGAAAGTCTTTTTCAAGAGGTTCATTTTGTGCTCATACAATAGTACATTTTTAATATAGTCTGGAGGTACACTTATTCGATCAGATTGTTTTTAATTGAAGCGAAACACAGATACAAAGGTAAAAATATAAACAGAAAACATACTCAAAAAATATACAAAGTGCAAAAAGTATATACATAAGGCTTTTTCATTCCGCGTCGCCCCATCAAGCTCTCACTGGATCCGCTCCTTGGCTATAAACGAGGAACGTCTCCTCAACAGACAACGAAACAGACATTTTTTGGGTTGATACAAAAAGATGCGTTTGTTCAAACAACGGTCTAGCGGGTCTATGTTGGGTCTTGTGTCGCAAGTTTAGTGACGCAGTAATGACAATTTTCTCTGGCCAATCAGTGATTGGATTAAATGTAAATCAGTGATTAAATCAGTTTACACGTCACGTTTTGGTAACGGTACGGATCGCTTGGAACCTCGGCCGAGGTGGTACTAAAAAAGTACCAGGTACCAGGTACTGTACCCAGTGGAAAACCCCCCAAAAATGAACCATACTGAAGCTTACCGTGCCCCGTACCATGCAGAGGAAAAGCTCCATAAGTGGAATAGTATTCCATAATATCCCCCCTTCCTTGTCCGCCCATTTGGGAGAGGTGAACTGTCCCTCGGCCCCTCCTCCCCTTTCCACTTCTCACACCACTTCTGTGCACGGCACCTTCTCAGCTAGCAGGGGCGCCAATTTGCCAATTCCCCCACACAGTTATATGATAGATAATTGAAAACCGCTTAGCGGCATGTGTAACCCCCCCGGGTCCACACCATCCTAACTCGTTCTTGCTCCGAGTGGGTCTCGAACCCAGGATTCCGGCGCGGGAGGCGGGCGCTCTAACAAGGAACGCCAAAGGCTACAGCCTCTAGCGTCAGGTGAGGTTTACACACAGCCCTTACTGGCATACATACGTTACACATGGATGATTGTATTTTTTTCAAGTGCTTGTGCCGCCCCCCACGTGTCATGAAAAAATGCTGCCCCGAGTGGCTGCCCGGTTCGCCCATGCCAAAAACCACCACTAAATATATATATATATTTTTTTAAACATACAGAGAGTCATACATTTTAAGTACCCATTTTTATTCTTCAGGCTTTTTTTTAGGTAAATTGGGACACATTTTTATAAAGTTTGTGCTTTGACATAATTTAGTACAACAGGACATTGTACTAATACTTTTTTTTCAATAGAAAAAAATCTGAATTTAAAAGAATATCTGTATAAAAATAGACATACCAGTGGATTGAGCTACAGATTGTGAACTCAGACATGTAAAACATATTCCTTACAAAAACAGACATGAGATACAAGAGATGGTGAGAATTTGTTTAAATAGTGTTGGTATTGATGTATTTGTATTTAATACACATCTTACAAAAAAAGTGTCCCACTTTTGCGAACTTCTCTCAATAGAATGTAACCTTAAACAAAGAAGACTGGAGTAAGGCTAGGAATACAAGTTATAGAAAAAAGAGGCAGCTACATTAATTTCTGCATCACGTGCATCACTTTCATCCACTAAATTAGCTCATTTAAAATTTGATGCCTGCTACAGGTCTCAAAAAAGTTGGCACAGGGGCAGAAAAGGGCTGAAAAAGCAAGATATTTTGAAAAGATTCAGCTGGGAGGACATCTAGCAACTAATTAAGTTCATTGACATCAGGTCTGTAACATATAAGGGATGTCTTAGAGAGGCAGAGTCTCTCAGAAGTAAAGATGGGCAGAGGCTCTCCAATCTATGAAAGAGTGCATAAAAACATTGTGGAATACTTTAAAAACAACACTCCTCAACGTCAAATTGCAAAGGCTTTGCAAATGTTATCATCTACAGTGCATAACATCATCAACAGATTCAGAGAAACTGGAGAAATCTCTGTGCATAAGGGACAAGGCTGAAGACCTTTGTTGGATGCCCGTGGTCTTCGGTCCCTCAGACGGCACTGCATCACTCATCGGCATGATTATGTCATAGACATTACTAAATGGGCCAAGAATACTTCCAGAAACCACTGTCGGTAAACACAATCTGCCATGAAAGGTATATAAAGGTTTTAGAGCAACATATGCTCCCCTCCAGATGATGTCTATTTCAGCAGGACAGTGCAAAACCACATGCTGCAGCTATTACAACAGCATGGCTTCATAGTTGAAGAGTCCTGCCTGCAGTCCAGATCTTTCACCTATAGAGAACATTTGATGCGTCATTAAACAAAAAACACATCAAAGATGACCACGAACTCTTCAGCCACTGGAAACCTATATCAGGCAAGAATGTGACTAAATTCCAGAACAAAACTCCAGAAACTCATAACCTCGATGCCCAGATGACTTCAAACTGTTTTGAAAAGAGACATTATGCCCCTGTCCCAACTATTTTGAGACCTGTAGCAGGCATCAAATTTGAAATGAGCTCATTTTGTGCATACAATTGTAAAATGTCTCAGTTTAAACATTTGTTGTGTTATCTATGTTCTATTGTGAATAAAATATTGGCTCATGTGATATGAAATTCTTTTAGTTTTCATTTTATTCAAATTTAAAAAACTGCCCAACATTTCCGGAATTCGGGTTGTAAATACTACATCCTTATGTACGAAGGTGGTGTACTCATTTATGCTGTGTACTGTACATATTTATATTAGCACAGTGCATAACAAACTTTCAAAGTAATTTATATTGACATGTTTACAGTATCTACATTTGTACAAATGAAACTCATTCATTCCCAATTTCTCTACTAAATAATGTTGAATTATATACAGGGTTTCTGCAGATTTTATGAAAGTAAATTTAAGACTTTTAAAGACTTTTTAAGACCAAGTAAAGAAGGCAGTTTGATACACGCTCTGAACCATGTTTTGAAGCTTCATTACTACCCATTACTAATTCAAGTGAATCATTTTGAGAAGCAATTGGTTGAAATTGATTGAAAGTTTCGAAAAGTTAAATTTCTCCCAGCAAAGGATACATCTATACAGTCTTCAAAAATGTATCATTATCCATATGAGATACTTGATCAGTACAACAACATATGAGAAAGATAACATTTTTACTACAAACTCGCATTATAATACAAATAATTGAGAATATAGTGTCAAATAACTTATCACAGAATGAAGCAGAAAATATATTATTTAAATAATTATATACAGTGATAAAGGCTATGTCGATTAGCACTGCATTAAAAATATACATTATCCTTGTGAAAAATACCTGAAATGTCTTGAAGAAAACTGAAAACCATACACTTTTGCAATGGTGAGATAATTATCTTCATGTTTCAGTCACTCATTTTCAGCACTCATTTCTATTGGCCAGTATAAAAGGAGAAAGTGATGTAAAGTCACACACACGATACAGTGTGATGCTGTGCATCTCTGAGCAAATCTCTCTTGACTGTGTGACTGTGACGTCTCTGAAGCGGCTCCTTATTCACCATTAGCTGATCCTGAGGAAACTGGACTGACATCTAAAAACTGAGAGTCCTACAATAAAACACACAGAGAGTCCAATATGATTATGAGGCATTGCTGCTGTCACATCATATCATCAGATCCATTTCAGAAAAAAACACAGCCAGAGGTACTAATACAGTCAAACCAAAATGTATTCAGCCACCTTCAACATTTCTCACTTTCACAATTTATTCGCTACAGTTTAGAAAGTGGTGATACAATATGACAGGAACTCAAGAGTTAATGTGTCAGAACAAATTTATCTTGATAACGTCAGATAACTTTGCTTCCATTGTCGTCATTTGTAAGTCACTTTGGATAAAAGCATAATTTCTGGTCCTAAATTTTTATCAATTTTACTGGAACTCCACTATATGAAGAATTTTTGGGTATAATATGTCACAGCTTACTTTATTTTGCTATACTCACTTAGATAAATTAATTATAGTGTCCTGAACCAACTAGTAAAAATATATCAAAAATTATATCTGGTGTAATTTTGGTTTGACTGTATATTCATACTGTATTATAGCTAGAGATATAAATTAAAAACTGATCATAGATTAATAACAGTAAATGAACAACAACTACTATCACGTACAGACAGTGTAAGAGATGAAAATATTCATATATTAATAAATCAGTAAAGTCACAGGATTAAACAGTTTAAAGAACAGACACTAAAGTGGAGCTGAAGTATCTTATTTTCTCCAATTACACGCACAGGAGGTCTGTTACTGTACTTGGGTCATTTTAAAAACTTTAAATAAACAAACACTCACAATAGTAAAATGTCTCCAGTTTATAATGTGGATCGTCCTTCAGATCAGAGAGTAACTTCACATCTGATTTTCCTAGTACATTCAATGACAGATCCAGGTGTCTTAGGTGTGAGGGGTTTGATCTCAGAGCAGAAGCCAGAGCAGCACAACCTTCATCTGTGACGCCACAATTATACAACCTGTAGAGAACAATGACACAGTGTGAATTGTACTTCATGTGTCTGTAGTATGTTATTGACTCTGGTCTCAGAGCAGGAGAGGAGATATAACGACAAACATTGCCACACTGCTAATGATAGAATCAGATTTATGTATGTTGATGCTCAATGGTGCTGTTTGAAACGGTCATGTGCTTCAGGACTGAACAGACACACAAAGCTAAATGTGACATTGTTTTAATAGAAGCAGTCGTGGCTCTAATGGATAGAGCGTTGGACTTGTAACCCGAGGTTGTGGGTTCGAATCTTGGCTCCGGCAGGAATTGTCCACGACTGAGGTGAGACCCTTGAGCAAGGTACCGAACCCCCAACTGCTCCCCGGGTGCTGCAATGTCAGCTGCCCACTGCTCCAAGTGTGTGTGTACTTGAATGGGTTAAATGCAGAGAACACATTTCACTGCTGGTTATACTCTGTATAATTGTGTATGTGACAAATAAAGCTCACCTGAGCTTAATGATTACATTAAATTAAATTAAATTAGTGATATAAGGACGGTCGCCGTGATTTTTGCCTGTTGTACTAACTAAAAATATTTTCTCATAACATGAGATGTGCAGTTTAGTTTAAAGATAAATTATCGTGCACCTTTAGCACTCCTCACTGTCATTAAAACATAACATACCACAGGGAAAGTAATCAAGCACATCCACTGCAAATACGCTATGTCTAAATTCATATAATTTTGGTTTATCTTCTGCATAATGAATATATAATTTCAGAGCTCATCTTCATTAATAAGTTTAGAATATTTAAATGTAAGTGTATATAATAAAAAATTAAATCAGTTTAAAATCGTTGTTTACTTCATTACTTTTCTGTACACATGGGTCAGAGTTTGCATACAGGTGTGCAAATTTTCCCATCAAGGTTGTTTTTTATAAATCCCACATTTTGCGTAGGAAGTGGCAGAAGTTGGTGCCAAATTTTATTTTCTCTTATATTTGGTTTATACCCAGTGTTTGTTCCAAATATTGAACAAGCTATATAATTTAGTTATGAGCCGTAACAGTGATGAACAAGTCAGGTCAAAAGTAATATAGAAATAGTCAGATTATGCTACTTCTGCACAGAGACTTTTCCGATGCCATAATTCAACAGATTGTTAATAACTTAAATTTTCATTTTAAATCAGTAATGGAATAAATAATAATTTGTAGGGCTACTCCCTAGTAGTCGACTAACCGTTAGTCGACCAGGCCTAGACCAAAATTGCATTAGTGACAGAAAAAAAAAATATATAAATAAAATCTGCATTGGTGCAGTCATCGTTAACGGCTGGTCTAAGTGGTAGTTCATTGGGCAGGATACCCAAATGCTCGCCTATATCATTCATCGACCTCAAGTATGGCTTATCATCTGAAATATGTAAGTAGCAGCAACTTTATATGGCTGCTCAATCTAATGTTAACCTAGAAAAGAGCGCTGTTCATTGTCTGAGCAGAGAGTGGAAGCTGAACAGTAGCGCACTCACTGCAGGACAGATGGAGGCGCCGTTGCGCTCACTTGCTCTTAACATTCTCCCTCATTTTTGGTCATACAGATAAGAGTAATTCTTCTTTCGAATCTGTAAAGACTCTATGTTTGTTTGTGTGCACTCACAATAACAACAAAACATTGTGCTTTTGTAAAATAATGAAAGCAACAGGATGTGCTTTCTGTCGTCTCGGTCTCTGTGAGCTCTTTTGGTCAATGGTGGGCACTCTCTGGGAGCATGAAACTCTCTGTGTGCATTTGTTAAGAGCAGCTCATGTGTTACAGCTCAGTTAGCTCATAGCAACAGAAAGAGGTGGAACACTTCAAATATACTTTACAATGCGTTTCATGTGAGAGAGTCAAATATGATCTTACCACAGTTTCTCCAGTTTACAGTGAGGATCCTGTAGTACATCAGAAAGCAGCTTCACTGAATCTCCTATTTCATTCCACGTCAGACTCAGTTCTCTCAGGTGTGAGGGGTTTGATCTCAGAGCTGAAGCCAGAGCAGCACAACCTTCATCTGTGACGCCACACTTACTCAACCTGTAGAGAACAATGACACACTCTTCACTCTCTCAAATCAGATCAGTTTAAAAGTGAAACCATTATTAAAGATCTTGTACAAACTTAAAGCACAAATCAATATGTTTGCTAGATCATTGTACTGAGGTCTAAAATGTCACAGAACACAAATCATGATCATAAAACATCCAGAGCCTCATTAAAGCAAGACGAATTATATTTCTTATATGCACTATATCTGTATTTAATACAAAATGTCTGTCTTATGCAAAATCGTTCTTCACTGATTACACTATTCACTACATAGAATGTGAGAGAGTCATATATGAGCTTACCTCAGTTTCTCCAGTTTACAGTGAGGATTCTGTAGTACATCAGAAAGCAGCTTCACTGAATCTCCTAGTTCATTCCACGACAGATCCAGTTCTCTCAGATGTGAGGGGTTTGATCTCAGAGCAGAAGCCAGAGCAGCACAACCTTCATCTGTGACCCCACAATAAACCAACCTGTAGAGAACAATGACACACTCTTCACTCTCTCAGATCAGATCAGTTTAGCTGTGAATCCGTTTTTAAAGATAAAATACAAATTGAAAGCACAAATCAATATGTTTGATGGATCATTAGAATGAGATCTAAAATGTCACAGAACACAAAACACGATCATTAAACATCTAAAGTCTCATTCAAGCAGGATAAATTTGATTTCTTATATACACTATATCTGTATTTGATGCAAAACATCTGTCTTAATTGATGACACTGTTCTATTGTTCTATTGATGACATCTTCGCTTCCTCACCCTAAACAGTTAGCTTCTCTTGATGCTAATAGTGCTACTGATACTTTCTGCTCCGCTCTTACAGCTTGTTTAGATACTGTCTGCCCCTTGTCTTCCAGGCCAGGCCGTACCACCCCTTCTGCCCATTGGCTGTCTGATGTACTCCACGAGCATCGTTCTAAGCTCAGGGCTACTAAAGGGTGTGGCGCAAATAAAAAAATCCTACTGACCTTAACCCTAAAACAGGCAACGTGTCAGGGAGTCTCTGTCACCAGCCTAGTCACGACACTCACCTGTTCACGATCTCCTCAATTCTGATTCCCTGCACCTGCTGCACATAATCAAGCTCCCTTAGCAGTGCTCACTCCACACTCACTCCTCGTCCGGTCTACCGTTCACATACCTGATCCAAGCCAGACCCATTGTACTTACCTGTGTGGTTCCCTTACCTCAGACGTTCCTGATTCTCCAACTCTCCGATTCTCCACCGCTCCAGTCGTTCCATGCATGAAAGCAAAGGACTGTTACTGCAAGCTCAGCCATGTGGATCATGTGGTCTCATTGTGCATTACTCTCATCGCCCCTTGGTTATCTCCCCTGTCTCCTTCAATAAATACCCTTGTTTGACCACTTACCTCTGTGTCTCCTAGCCTGTGGTGTGACAACGTGTACCATGAGATACATACTCTTTAGTCTCTTGTAGGAGGCTTGAGGAAGAATTTTTCATCCAATACTGTTATCATTATCATAGCTGAGGTTGTTTAGACTTTGGGGGTTTTTAGGCTTTTGGGAATTTTCTGTGCTCGTTTTGTCGGTTTGACCTAAAGCCAACATGCCCGCCCATGAGGCTGGACATTCAGAAAATGTAGAAAGTAGGTATATATATTAATTAGTGGTGGGCCGTTATCGGCGTTAACGTGCTGCGTTAACGTGAGACTCTTATCGGCCGATAAAAAAAATATCGCCGTTAATCTATTCTCAAAGTTGGGTTGGGAGCTGGGTCTATACTACGCAAGCTATGATGACTTTCACCCTGATATTTTAGCGCGGATGTATACCTAGCCGAATTGCACTGTAGGGGAGAACGCAGTCTTGAACTAGAGGCTGGCATTTTTTCGGGAATCCCGCGGGATGGGAAACAAAATCGCTACGAATCACGTGATTGGGACGGGAGAGGAAAATATTTAATCGGGAGTGGGTGGGACCGGGAATAGTAATGATACCCAACTTTACACACAAATATACCTTTTATATAAATAAACTATAAACTGTATATTTTAATTCTGAACTCAATTCTAGTTGCCCTGTCTCTTTATGCTCTCCTCCTGTTTGCTTTGGTGTGGCTGGTTAAGTGAATGACGCAGTCTGTGATGGACAGATTGTTAACGGCTGGTCTATGTGGTAATACACTCGGGCAGGACATCCAAACGCTCACCTATCATTCATCAACCTCAAATATGGCTTTTCATCTGAAAGATGTATGTAGTAGCAACTTTACATGGCCGCTCAATATGATGTTAACCTAGAGAAATGTGCGCTATTGAAGTGTTTGTGTGGAAGCGCGTTGCTGCAGGACAGGCTCCGTGTGCTCACTTGCTCTTAAAATCTCCGTAATTTTTGGTCATACAGTAGCCTAATACATCTTTCGAATCTGTAAACTATTTGTGTGCACTCAGAATAACAAAGAAACGTTGCGCTTTTAAGCAAACAGGATGCGCTTTAGGTCTCATGTGAACTTGAGCGAGAAACTTAGAAACTCCGTCTTTGAAAAATATATCTATAGAGAGTGAAATGTAAAAAAAAATTAAAAAAAATAAAAACAAATAGAAGACGTGTGTGTTAGCATGGATGATTTACATGAAATTTAATCTGTGCAACACTGTGCATAAGATGGCTTTCAGTTCAATATAATAACAAAAAACAAAATTTTGGGTTTTTATTCAGCTAATAAGGTGGGTGATCTGTACTATATTTTTACTGTAATTGACAGTTATCGGCAAAAAAAAAAAAAACAACAACACGGAGTGGGAGGGAATGGGAGTCATTCTTCCGGGAGTGGAACGCAGGACAGGATTTTCCCCAGTTTTTTCGTGGGATTGGGACGGGAAGAGATTAAAGTTTGTGATGCATTTTGGAAACAGGAGATGAGCCCCTGGTCTGCGCCACCTGGCTTGAGAAACCCGTTCTCAAAGACTTACTTTTAGTCATTATTTGGGTAGCACACATATTCTGAATGCCTTCGGCAGAATTCAAATGAGCCATTTTAATCTAGATTAATTCCAAGATTACATTGAGATTAATCTAGATTAAAAAAATTAATCTATGCCCACCACTAATATTAATCTTACTTTTTTCAGCAAATAAAATGCAATACAACTATTACAGTAATTGTGAACATTGTCTTGAGATGTTGAAAAAGAAAATTAAGTAATATGTTGTTCATGTTGTTTTTTATCGCATTTTGAAGTATGCGTATCTCCTGAGATACATTGCCTGTTTAGGATATAAAAAAAGGATTATCAGAATCAGAATGAGCTTTATTGGCCAGGTATGTTTACACATACGAGGAATTTGTTATAGTGACAGAAGCTCCACAGTGCAACAGAATGACAGCAACAGAACAGGACACAGACAACAAAAGAACAATATACAAATATACAAATAGGCAATGTACAAAATAGCAAAAACAATACAGACATTTTTGTGTGAACAGCAATGACGTGCAAATTAGAAATAAAAAAAATAAGTATGTGTGGTGAATAAATAATTGTATAATAGTGTTGTGTGTTCTACGTTTAATGTCAAGTGTTCATGAAATTGCTTGGGGAAAGAAACTGTTGTCTGTGTCTGGTCGTTCTGGTGCTCAGAGCTCTGTAGCGTCGATCAGACGGTAACAGTTCAAAGAGGGAATGTGCTGGATGTGAGGGGTCCAGAGTGATTTTGCCAGCCCTTTTGTTCACTCTGGACGAGTAGAGTTCTTGGAGAGTAGGGAGGGTTGTACCAATGATTTGCTCAGCAGTCCGGACTACCCTCCGTAGTCTTCTGTGGTCAGATTTGGTAGCTGAGCTGAACCAGACAGTTATTGATGTGCAGAGGACTGATTAAATGATGGTAGAGTAGAATTGTTTCAGCAGCTCCTGTGGCAGGTTGAACTTCCTCAGCTGGCGAAGGAAGTACAGCCTCTGCTGGGCCTTTTTCACAATGGAGTCTATGTGATTGTCCCACTTCAGGTCCTGGGAGATGGTGGTGCCCAGGAACCTGAATGACTCCACTGCAGTCACAGTGCTGTTCATGATGGTAAGTGGGGGGAGAGCAGGGGTTCTCCTGAAGTCCACGATCATCTCCACTGTTTTGAGCGTGTTCAGCTCCAGGTTGTTAAGACTGCACCGGACAGCCAGCTCCTTAACCTCCTGTCTGTAAGCAGACCCGTCACCATCCTGGATGAGGCCGATCTGTGTGCTGTCATCTGCAAACTTCAGGAGCTTGACAGAGAGGTCTTTAGATGTGCCTTGCCTTGCCTTGCCTAGAGAGAGAAGAGCAGTGGGGAGCTCCAGAGCTGATTGTACGGGTGCTGGATGTGTATTTTCCCAGCCTCACTAGCTGCTGCCTGTCTGTCAGGAAGCTTTTGATCCACTGACAGATGGAAGTGGGCACGGAGAACTGAGTTAGTTTGGGCAGGAGGAAGTTTGGGATGATAGTGTTAAAGGCCGAGCTAAAGTCCACAAACAGGATCCTCACATAAGCCCCTGGTCTGTCAAGATGTTGCAGAACATAATGCAGTCCAATGTTGACTGCATTGTCCACAGACCTGTTTGCTCTGTAGGCAATCTGAAGAGGATCCAGCGAGGGTCCAGTGATGTCCTTCAGGTGGGCCAGCACCAGTTTTTCAAATGACTTCATGACCACAGACATTAGAGCCACAGGCCTGTAGTCATTTACTCTTGTCATTTTGGGTTTCTTTGGGATGGGGATGATGGTGGAGTGTTTGAAGCATGAGGGGACTTCGCACAGTTCCAGTGATCTGTTGAAGATCTTTGTGAATATGGGGGCCAGCTGGTCAGCACAGGAGTTCAGACAGACTACTGTAACACTGTCTGGGCCTGGTGCTTTTATCCTTTTCTGCTTCCGGAAGACCTGGCACACCTCGTCTTCGCTGATTTGAATTGCAGGTGTGGGGGAGAGGGGGGTTGCTGGAGGTGTTCATGGTTGTGTGGAGAAGTATCTATAACGGGTGTGGGGTGTTTTCTTAAATCTGCAGTAGAACTCATTCAGATTGTCTGCCTGTTGTTGATTCTTCACAGTGCTAGGGGATGGTGTATTATAACTGGTGATGTCTTTCATACCTTTCCACACTGAAGCAGAATCACTGGAAGAGAATTGGATCCTTAGCTTTTTGGAATAATTCCTCTTTGCCACTCTGATCTCCTTTTCTAGTGTGTATTTGGCCTGTTTATACAAGACTTTATACCCCTTCCTGTAAATATATTTTTTGGCCTGACGGAGCTGTCTGAGTTTTGCAGTGAACCATGGTTTGTCATTGTTGTAGGTTAAATGAGGCCTGGTATGAATGCACAAGTCCTCACAGAAACTGATATACGAAGTGACAGTCTCTGTGAGCTCGTCCAGATGGTTTGCAGCAGCCTCGAAAACACTCCAATCAGTAAGGTCGAGACAGGCTTGTAAAATCCGCTCTGTCTCATTGGTCCATCTCTTTACAGTCTTTACCACAGGTTTTAGTTTCTGCATGTAGGTTGGTATAAGATGAACCAGGTAGTGATCAGATAGTCCTAAAGCTGCCCGTGGGACAGAGTGATATGCATTCTTTATTGTTGTGTAACAGTGATCCAATATATTACTGTCTCTGGTGGGACATGTAACATGCTGTTTGTATTTTGGCAGTTCATGGGAGAGGTTTGCTTTATTAAAGTCCCCAAGAATGATTAAAACAGAGTCAGGGTGTTGTTGTTCTGTGTCTGTGATCAGATCAGCGAGTTTATGTAAAGCTGAGTTCACGTACACTTGCGGAGGAATATAGACACTCACGAGAATGAACGAACAGAACTCCCGCGGTGAGTAGAACGGCTTGCAGTTGATGAAAACCATTTCAAGATCAGAACAGCACATTTTCTTTAACACTGTTACATCTGTACACCACCTCTCATTGATGTAAAAGCACATCCCGCCACCACACCATTGATTCTGCGTCGCAATCAGACCTGATCAGCTGAAAGTTCGGAAGATGAAGCACGCTGTCTAGAATGGCGCCGTTCAGCCAGGTTTCCGTGAAACACAGAGCAGCAGAGTTGCTTGCTGTTAATAAAATCCTTGTTTAACCAGGAAAGCAGAAGGAGTTTGTCCGTTTTGTTGGGTAGAGAGCGGAGATTCGTCAGATGGATGCTAGGCAACGGCGTTCTTAATACCCGCCGACGAAGCTTCATGAGGGCACTGGCTTGCTTCCTCCATCTGCGTGTCCTGAATCGTCTAAATTGCACCGCTGGTCTGCCAACTGCAATGTCCAGCAAAACATCAGAATTCCGGTGAAATATCAGGTGGTGTGTACTTCCGAATGTCCAGCAATGCGTCTCTGGTGAAACTGATTGCAGGGATATAACTAAAGATAGGACAAACTAACAAAAACGTAAAAACAACTGCGGATGACACCATGAAGGATGCCATCTGCGGCGCCATCTTGATTTAATATCCTGTATATATGCACTATATATGCATCCTTTATCATTGTATAACAGTGATCCAATATATTACTGTCTCTGATGGGACATGTGATATGCTGTCTGTATTTTGGCAGTTTGAGGGAGAGATTTGCTTTATAAAAGTCCCCAAGAATGATTAAAACAGAGTCTGGGTGATTTTGTTCTGTGTCTGTGATCAGATCAGCTAGTTTCTGTAAAGCTGAGCTCACGTGCGCTTGGGGAGGAATGTAGACACTCACGAGAATAAACGAACAAATCTCCCACGGCGAATAGAACGGCTTCCAGTTAATGAAGAGCGTTTCTAGATCTGAACAACACATCTTTAACGGTTACATCTGTACACCACCTCTCGTTGATGTAAAAGTAAATCCCGCTGCCGCGCAATTCTGTTGATTCTGCTTCGCGATCTGCTCTGATCAGCTAGTAATTCGGCAGATGTAACGCTCTGTCCGTTATTGCGCCATTCAGCCAGGTTTCCATAAAACACAGAGCAGCAGAGTTTGAAAAATCCTTGTTTGTCCGGGAGAGCAGAAGCTGTTCCTCCGTTTTGTTGGGTAGAGAGTGGAGATTTGCCAGATTGATGCAAAGCAACGGCGTTCTAGATCCACGCTGATGAAGCACCACGCTGATGAAGCACACCCGTCTGTGTGTCCTGAAGTATTTGACCAGAGCTATGGCTCTGCCAACTACAATGTTCAGCAAAATGTCAGAATAATCAAAATTCGGTAAAAGATTTTGTGGTGTGTTCTGCCGAATGTTCAGCAATTCATCCCTGGTAAAACTGATCGTGTTTGAGAAACAAAAAGCAGGAAAAACAAACAAAAACATTACACACACTGAAGAGCAATGCACTGAAGCTGCCATCTGCGGCGCCATCTTGTTGTTAGATTATCCTCAGTATTGACAGTGAATGGTGTCACAAGGTAAATTGTGCCCCCAGTTCTGGCTATTTCATTATTGTGAATTTTGGGGTGGTATGGGGTGGGGTGTGTGTGTGTGTGGGGGTGACGTTCCCCATTGGTGGTTACGGGGTGGAATGTGGTGTAGAGAATACACAGAAAAAAATCTCTCAGAGAAGTGGGGTGGGGAGTGGATGGGGGTTAAAAATCGCATCAAGGTAAGCAGATCCCCCTCAGTAGAAATTGCATTCCAGGGCCAAGGGCCCTTAGGGAAGAGCCTTATTCACACAGCTTATTTTATGGTAGATCAGGGGTGTCCAACCCTGCTCCTATAGGGCCACCATCCTGCAGTGTTTAGTTTCAATCCTGATCAAACACATCTGAAAAATCTGACGAAAATCTTCAGGATTACATAAAAAAATATATATTTTGTTACATAAACTACATTATATGATTGTTTAGGGATAAAACTGTGCAGGACAGTGGACCTCAAGGGTTGGAATTACCCACCCCTGAGGAAAAAGATGAGAAGAAATGTTAAAATACAAAAAAAATGTCTATGGCTCAATTTTAGGACAATTTAGGGATTTTCACACTTGAAATTGTTAACCCTGGGTCATCCAAATCCTGCATAAGCGGAATTCTGGGTTATCTGTAAGCACGTTTCACACTGTTAATACTATACCTGGGGTTAACTGTTAACCCTGGGTATTCATCAACAGATGTTTCACACTGTATATTCCTAAACCCCGGGTTAACGCTCTTATTTGCATATTTGCGGTGTCACTGTCACTGATTGGACGAACAGCAGGCTACCTGTTTACAAGGCTTTTCACGTGTCTTGCCAGTTATTTAAAAAAACGTCACCGCTTATGTCTTTAGATCAGTGAAGATAGAGGAACAGCTAATCATAGCTGTACAGGTAGGGATAGCCCCTTTTAAATCAATTTAGTAGCAGAGCTACTGCAAGCGATTTAGGGCTGGAAATCCGTTTATCCTTTGCTTATCCTATTACTTCCGCTCCTTCATGAAGAGTGCAGGTCATGATTGCTTAGCAACGGCAGATGCCATGTGAGTGCATCTTTGGAAAGAATGAGAAAGCGGCGCGCTTAGCGTTTTAAGCGCTTTTTAAGTGCGACATGTGAATGGCCTCATGAGATGCACAATGGCAAGAACACAAAGACAAAAGTACAAAAGAAAGAAAACAAGGAGCAAAGTATGTGAATATTTATTGATTATTCTTCTCACCGGCTGCAGTTTACATGATGCACGTTTCCTGTTACTGACATGACATATGCGTCCAGCAGCAACAAGCAAACACCGCTCTGTTTCACACTGAACAAACTTAACACAGCAATGCGGGGTTAGCACCACATTTGCTCTGGAGAAGGGTTTCATAACCTCGGGTAAAATGCGGTGCTAACACCATTTTCAAATTACAGGTGTGAAACGTGTCTTTACTCAGGGTTAAAAACGGTGTTTAGAATGACGATAACCCAGGGTTAAGCGCAGTGTGAAAAGCCCTTTAGACATACATGCAGCATATTTGGAATAATCCATATTTGTTTGCATTAAATAAATCATAGAAATATTGATTACTTGGGCTGTTTTTTATACCCTAAACAGGCAACGTGAACTGGGAGATTCAACTCATAAAATCCAAAGTATATCAAATATCACAAAAATTATTTTGAATATGTTTTACTTAAGTCCAGATGATATAAAAAGTGACATGAAATTATTTTTTGCTGATCATTTTCCACTCTTGCCTGTTTTAGGGTTAATGTGTATCAGTCACTCCTCTCTTCCTTCTCTGCTAACATCTCCACTGCTAAAAGAACATACTATCATAACAAAATTAACAATTCGTCTAAACAAAAATGGAAAATTGTGGTTTTCCATTTTCCACAACACATCTTAACAGCAAACAAACACTCGTTCACATCATTCTCTTCCCTCTCTGAGGCAGAAGTCTCCAAACTCATCCTTTCTAATCATCCTACTACTTGTCCGCTTGATCCTATTTCATCTAATTTCTTCCAAGCCCTTTCTCCTGCTGTCACGGAACGAGGAGACACGGAGGAGACACGGAGCGTCAAATAACAGTCTTTAATTTACAATGGGTTGACAGGGATCACAAGCAAGGAAGACATTCAGAAGACATTTAAGGACCGACAAACACTAACTGAAAGGACTAGGGCTTTTAAAGACAGGACAATCAGGGCGGAAGACGAGACACACCTGGAATCAAATTAGCAATCAACGTGAGGGAGAAACTGGGTCACAGGGAAAACATGGGGAGAAAAACACAAAACAGTCCACAATCCTTACATATCGCCCCCCTCCCGGAAGGTGCGTCCTCGCACCGTAGAAACATCTAAAGGGGAGGGGCGGGCGGGAACTACGGAGGTGGCTCAGGAGGAGGACGATCCCCCGGGAGGGGGCCGGCAAACAGAGTCCAAGGGGGTGACGAAGGAGGGAGGAGCCAGGGAAGAGACAGGAGGGGCCCGGAGCAGGAGGCGCACAGCTGGACCCAGGCCACAGCCATGATGGAGCCGACAGAGGGAGGAGCCATGGAGGAGGAATGGCCATCGACTCCAGGGGGCCGACCAATGGCGGCGGAGCAAGTGATGGAGGAGGCCGAGGCGTAGAGCCAATGAGCCAGGGGGATGCCGAGGATCCGGCGGGGGACAAGGGTGGAGCCCAGTGCTCTAGCGAACGAGGCTGAGGCGGAAGATCCGCGGCGGAGACGGAGCGACTGAGGACCCAGGTGGAGCTGACAGGAGGAAGGAGCCCAACGGAGCTGGTGGGACAGAGTGACAATGCGCAGCCAGAGGAGAGGAGTCCAGAGGCCATAGCGGGTCAACGCCCAACCAAGGCGGAGCTGGAGGGACAAGGGAGCCTGGTGGATCTGGTGGATCGACAAGTAACGGTAGAGGCGAGGGAGCTAGGAGCCGAGGTGGAGCTGCTGAGTCTACGGGCTGAGGCGGAGTCCGGGCCGAGGAGGCTAGAGGCGGAGGTAAGGGATACTCAAGCCCCGGCAACACTGGAGGATGGCAGACCCACGGGGCTCGCACTGTACAGATAGAGGGCTGACAGCGGTGGATGAGACAGGAGCGGTGGGAGGGTGGGCATTTTCGAGGAGCGAGCACTAGAGGGTACTTTCGGGGAGCGAGCACTGGAGGGCACATTCGAGGAGCGGGCAGTGGAAGATCTGGCGTCCCCTCCCTTTCCAGCATTCCCAGATGTGCAGAGCGTGACGTCCGGGTAGCTGGTGGCATTTGCTAACAACAAAAACAGTCTTTTATGGTCCTCGAGAGATCTGTCCCCCTGCTCCAGCAGGAGGAGGAGGATGAATTTGTGCTGGACGAGGGGATCCATGGGGCACAACGGAAACAAAAAACACTGGGTAAAAAAACAGAGGGTACACGCACGGAGGTAACGTTTTTAGTCCTTCTGTCACATGGAACATGGAATACGGAGACACAGAGCTTCAAATAACAGTCTTTAATTTCCAATGGGTTGACAGGGATCACAGGCAAGAAAAACATTCAGAAGCCATTTAAGGATCGAAAACACTAACTGAAAGGACTGGGGCTTTTAAAGACAGGACAATCAGGGCGGAAGACAAGACACACCTGGAATCAAATTAGCAATCAACTTGAGGGAGAAACTGGGTCACAGGGAACACATGGGGAGCAAAACACAAAACAGTCCACAATCCTGACACCTGCAGGTGTACCTACACTCACTCTCATCATGAACACATCCCTTCACACTGGTGTTTTTCCCTTAGCATTTAGACAGGCTCGTATAACCCCACTACTTAAGAAACCCACCCTTAACCCTTCTCTTTTAGAGAACTACAGACCGGTTTCCCTTCTTCCTTTCATTGCATAAACACAACGAGCTGTGTTTAACCAAGTCTCTGAATTTTCTCACACAGAACAACCTCCTGGACAGCAACCAGTCTGGTTTCAGAATTGGACATTCAACCGAGACTTCCTTGCTCTCAGTTATTGAAGCCCTAAGACTGGCAAGAGCCACTCTAACACTAGCTTGCTCTATTCTTATTCTATTCTATCTGTTTTATTTGTATTTATTATATAATAAAAAAGAGTGTGCTACATGTACTGCGTTAAGCTAACTGAGACTTGTTAAAGCACTTGCATGTCATTGCTCTTTTGTTGATTTTGATTGCTTCCATTGTGCTCATTTGTAAGTCGCTTTGGATAAAAACATCTGCTAAAAGACTAAATGTAAATGTATTCACTACATAGCATGTGAGAGAGTCATATATGATCTTACCTCAGTTTCTCCAGTTTACAGTGAGGATTCCGTAGTACATCAGAAAGCAGCTTCACTGAATCTCCTAGTTTATTCTCAGACAGATTCAGTTCTCTCAGATGTGAGGGGTTTGATCTCAGAGCTGAAGCCAGAGCAGCACAACCTTCATCTGTGACGCCACAATAAATCAACCTGTAGAGACATAAAAATCATACATGTTAAACACTATCAAACCAGCTATCAAAAAAGCAATCAAACAACTTCCTGCAATGAATAACAACTTGCACATATATGATTAAATTAATTCATCCCATGCAAAAACAAAACTGCACAAGCATTTCTTTAAAGGGCACCTATTAAGCCCCTTACAATGTCATGGTCTTGGGTGTCCCCAGAATGTGTCTGTGAAGTTTCAGCTCAAAATACCCCACAGATAATTATTAGAACATGAATAATTAGTAATAATTATAACATGTAGAAAATGTGATTTTTGGTGTGTATTACTTTAAATTCAAATGAGCTGCATATTCCTGCCCAGTCTTCAGAAGAGGGTATAGCCTATACATCTCTGCTTTGCATCCCTACAGCAACAACAGTCGGTAGAAGCAACATGACTGAGAGCGAGAGAACCGGTGTTTAGGCGTACATATATGAACCGGAGTCAGACACAGATTAAGGAGAGAGAGACTCTTGCAGAATAAACACCTATGAGAATGAACCCGTACATCTCAGAATGCTTATTTGATACAATTATGTACTTGTAATGTTTTCACTGCCCATTTGCAACAGCAGAAGAGCAATACTTCGACAACATTTACTATGCGCTTTAACGAAATTACACACACACACACACACATACACACACACACACACACACACACACATGTTTACTTAGCTATCTAAATGGGGACTCTCCATAGGCATAATGGTTTTTATACTGTACAAACTGTATGTGCTATCACCCTAAACCAACCCTACACCTAAACTTAGCCCTCACAGGAGACTTTTTACATTTTTACAATTTCTAAAAAACTTTGTTTAGTTTATTTTTAAACCTGTTTTACAAATGAGGACGTCCCCAAATGGAGGTTTTTGGAGAATTTGTCAGGTTTACCTCACTTTTGGGTACAAATTTGTCCCCAAAATATGGTTAAGTAGGTACACACACACACACACACACACACACACACACACACACACTGTTAAAACCTTAGCTAAGCCCTATAACGACATGATTTTGAGTCACGTTCCCTTCAAAAATACAAGTAATCCACTGCATCCTCAGTGGCTCAGATGTTGGGAGAAAATTAAAACTCTTATGTTCAGTCTTAGATGATGTTACAGCTGCTCGAGTGCGGAGAAAATGGAGGTTACCGCACAACCAAACACAACTCTCTGAGGCGGAAACTACAGCAATGCAGGGCTGTCAATAAGCCGCCATGGGCGGGGCCTAAGCAATGTGATGTCATATTGCTTTGAGAATCAAAACCGAGTGCCAAATGATACTTAATTGGTTTAATGGGGATTTAAAAAAAAGAAGTGGGTGGATTTTTTTTCATTGTAGGGTGCTTGTGTTTACACATTGCCAACACACATTTATTTTCAAACACAATGTAAAAGTGGATTTTGCATAATAGATGCCCTATCATTCACCGTGGTCACGAAACTGTTTCGGTTAAAAACCAAAAAGTATTGCGGATAAAAAAAAAGGTAATTTTAAGCTGCTGAAATGCAAACTACAGATGTTAAAAATAACATCATGATACTGCCATCTTTCTGAAGTCACTTTTAACCTGCTGTAATTTGTCTCTGAAGGTGAAAATTGCCATTTTGACCCCCTCTACAAAATAGTGGATTACTCAATAAATATTAATCCATGACATTTAATATTTTGGCTTTCGTCACTATACATGTTTATCTATCTTCAGAAAAATATTTGCAAAATCTAAAATTTAAGCTGGGGACCTCTAGTTGATTTGACCCGGAATTACACTTTTGTAACTTTAGGGCTGCCTTGAATGAAGATTTTTTTGAACTAGGAATTACACAAGCTTCAGTCTGGATCCAACCCTTAAATGATCTGAGATGACCAAACACCTGAGAAGAGATGATGACAACCCCTCAAAGGACCTCAGAGGAAGCCAACCCTCAGACAATATGTAGAATTAACCAAATTTTGCCATAAGTTAAATATGTTAAGTGCAAAAATTTTATCGTAAAAAGCCCTATAAAAATAATCTTGAATTTAATTGAATTTTTTCTGGTTGACTAGTAGTCATTTATTTTAAGTCATTAGTTGTCTAATCACACATTTACTAATAACCCATTTAAATCATGATAATGATTGGCACAGATAATCTGAGAATATTTGTATTCCATTGGAACTGGTCCATTTGAATGTAGATATTTTTCTCTCTGTAGATATATTTTTTGTATCTATAAGGCAAGTATACGAGTTTCGGATAAACATTTTTTTGACACGCTCAAGTTCACAGAGACGGAGACGGCAGAAACGAACCCTGTTTCCTTTCATTATTTTACAAAAAAAAAGTGTGTTATTGTGAGTGCACACAAATAAACATAGAGTCTTAAAAGAATAATTACTCTTAGCTGTATGACCAAAAATGATGGAATATTTTAAGAGCAAGTGAGCGCAACGGTGCCTCCATCTGTCCTAGTCTTCATCTTCCACTCTCCACACAGACTCTTGAATAGCACACATTTTTCTAGGTTAACAGTAGATTGAGCAGCCATGTAAAGTTGCTGTTACTAACATATTTCAGAAGCCATATTTGAGGTCGATGAATGATAGGCGAGTATTTGCATGTCCTGCCCGGTGTACTGTATTACCACATACACCAGCGGTGACCGATCTGTCCATCACGGACTGCATGGATTCACCACTTCCTGTGGATTTTTACTTTTTTTTCTGTGACTAATACAATTTTGGTTGACCAAGCCTCTTTTTGTCGGTTAGCTGACTATTAGGGGTTCGCCGTTGTACCTTTAATAATAAGAAATGTAACTTATACAGTGAAGAATATGCAGTGTTTTGACGAAATAGCTACAGCACTTAAGATACATGAGCTTTTAACTTTGATTTTCTTAATGTTTTAACAGTGAAGTGATTGTTATTATTCATACTTACTGAACTGATCTGGATTCTTTAATCACAGGCAGCAACTTCTGAAGAACTTTCAAATTTTCAGATTGATTCAGTTCTTTAATAAATGTATCAAGACGAAACTCATTCAGTTCGTCTTCTGATGTCAACAACACAAAAACTACAGCTGACCACTGAGATGAAGAGAGTTTGGCTTCCTTTATTCTTCCAGATTTCAGATACTGTTGTATTTCCTCCACTAGTGAACGATCACCCAGTTCATTCAGACAGTGGAACAGATTGATGGATTTCTCTGGCGAGTCAATGGTCCTGATCTTCTTCTTGATGTACTCAGCTGTTTTCTTATTGCTGTCAGAGCTGCTTCTTTTCAGCGTCATTATTCGTTGTAGGATAATCTGATGAGACTCCACTGACAAACCCAGAAGAAACCGCAGGAAAAGATCCAGATGTCCAGTTTTACTCTGAAGAGCTTCTTTCACAGCTCTCTGATGCAGCTCAGATAATGAAACTTTTTGAAACCAGTCCTTAACTTTAGACCACAAACTCTGTTTGGTGATTTGGACAATCACATTTCTGTTGTTGTTTGTACATGAGAGGTGCACATATAGAGCTGCTAGATGTTCCTGAATGCTCAGATGTACAAAGCAGAAGACTTTCCCCTGATACAAGCGAAACTCCTCTCTGAAGATCTGAGTGCACAATCCTGAGTACACTGATGCTTCTGTCACATCAATGCCACACTCTCTCAGGTCTTCCTCATAGAAGATCAGGTTTCCTTTCACAAGCTGCTGGAAAGCCACTTTCCCCAGTTTGAGGATCATGTCTTCATCTGTTAGGTTCTTCTCATAGTCCTTTTCACGTTTGATGTTGGTCTGAAGGATCAGGAAGCGTGTGTACATTTGAGTGAGAGTCTTGGGAATCTCTCCACTCTCTGCTGGACTCAACATCTTCTCCAGAACAGCGGCTGAGATCCAGCAGAACACTGGGATGTGGCACATGATGTAGAGGCTCCTTGATGACTTCAGGTGTGAGATGATTGTATCGGCCAGACTCTGATCACTGATTCTCTTCCTGAAGTATTCCTCCTTCTGTGGCTCATTGAAGCCTCGTACCTCTGTCACTCGATGGACACACTCAGAGGGGACGAGATCAGCTGCTGCTGGTCTGGAGGTGATCCAGATGAGAGCAGAGGGAAGCAGATTCCCCACAATGAGGTTCATCAGCAACACATCCACTGAGGCTGATTCAGATATATTACACAGTTTCACTTTGCTCTTAAAGTCTAGAGACAGACGACACTCGTCCAAACCATCAAAGATGAACAACACTTTATATTCATCACTGGATATTTCCATTTCTTTAGTTTCAGGGAAAAAGACATGAAGAAGATCTGAAAGACTGAGTGTTTGGTCCTTCATCAGGTTGATTTCTCTGAAAGGCAGTGGAAATATGAGCTGGACGTCCTGATTCTCTTTCCCTTCAGCCCAGTCCAGGATCAGCTTCTGCACAGAGACTGTTTTTCCAATGCCGGTGACTCCCTTTGTCAGCACAGTTCTGATGGCTTTGTCTTGTCCAGGTAAAGGTCTAAAGATTTCATTGCATTTGATGGCTGTGTCCTCTGTTGCTGCTCTCCTGAATTGTGTCTCAATCTGTCTCACCTCATGTTCATTACTGATCTCTCCACTCTCACTCTCTGTGATGTAGAGCTCTGTGTAGATCTCATTCAGTAGTGTTGGGTTTCCCTGCGTCGCTGTTCCCTCATACAGACGACCAAACTTCTTCAACAGATTTGATCTAAACCTGTTGAGGACTTCATGCCTGGAAATGTAAAATACCACATAATTACATTAGTTACAGAGGTACAAGTACAGAGCAAAATGTATTTTTGTTTTCTATGTAATGAGACACCGAACAGATCATAGGGGTCAGTTATTAATAATGTATTTGAGTAATGTGTAATGATACATTGCAGGGTGTCATGCACTCCTTTTTGAGGGTGCACGAGTTAAGGCGGGAGGGGGTAAATATATATGACACACAGCAGCCATATATATATAAGTATAACTAACAGGCTTGTTTTATTTTAATTGTTTCCTTTTTATTCCCAAATGTGTTAACTATATTATGAAATATCTCAGTTCTCAAATATGTAAATGCATTTTGAACGTTTATAGATTATGTTAATTGACCTATAATGGGCGATGAGCAAGCCTAATAGCGGAATCTAATAACTCTGCATAAAAACATATACGGTTACGTATGTAACCATGGTTCCCTGAGAAGGGAACGAGATACTGCATCCTCTAGCGGTCACTATGGGGAATGCCTTCGGCCTGAAGCATACATCTAAACTCGACAATAACATTGGCTGGCGACAGCCTATGATGTCATCGCCAACGCGACCATAGTATAAAAGGGTGCCGTGAGAACATGTCATCTGCTTCTTCATCTGAAGCTGGCTTCCAAAGCATGGTGAAGCTTCTAGAGGACGCAGTGTCTCGTTCCCTTCTCGGGGAACCATGGTTACATATGAAGAGCTCTTTTCCAAAGCGCTATAAATCCATTTTAATAGTTTTCATGAAAATGAATTTTTTTTACCTAGACCCATACATTTTGTTAATATTCAATTTATCCTGTTAAAATGGTCTGTTGGCTCAGTCTGAACATGTTAAACAATGATTGTTAAACCCCCCCGGGTCTGCACCATCACACCGAGCGGGTCTCGAACCCGGGTTTCCGGCACGGGAGGCAGGCGCTCTAACAAGGAACGCCAAAGGCTACAGCTTCTAGCGTCAGTCGCTAGAGCGCCTGTTTGTGAGGTCAGGAGAGTGAGGTACATTTTAAACAAGGAAATATAGCGATTTGGCATGAAACATTGATGGAGCAGTGAATAGGTTCAGTACACAGCACTGTGTACTGTTTTTTTTGGCGTTTATCGCGTTTTGGAAAAGAACTCTTCATATGTAACCTGAAACGTTCCCTTCTGAGGTAACATCAATCTGTGTCCTCTGGTTGCTATGGGGAATGGTATACCAGTACCAACTCTACTAAGCTATGGTAGTTGTCCCAAGGATGCCTTGATGGCTGTCACTGACATTATCCCCTTCGGCCAAAGGCCTGATCTGCATACCCCAATAAATTACCTGGTAAGGGCTGGGCCTGAACGCCTGAATCCAGGGCAGAGCTCGAAGGCTTGGAATCAGAAGCTAAGAGATTCCTTTAAAGGGATACCACCTTTAAGGACAATAAACTAGACCCTGAGCTGTCACCCAGGGGGCTACCGCAAGCTCAGCATGAGCTTGCTCAAAGGAAGTGACTCGACAGGTCCTCTGTAGTTATCACCAGAGATACATAAGTAGAGTGGGGCTCAAGGTGAAGACCGGGGCCTGAGCCAACTCAGAGAACGGGTACGAGGCTGGCAGCACATAACCCATGCTATACAAGAGTTTAGAAAAGTGCGCAGGATGCTTAACGTGCACACTTACACAATGTGGACTTTAGAAAGTGCATTGAATGTCAGCGTGTGCACTTACAATAACATGGATTCTAGAAACACTGTTACTAAGGGGTGACTGATGAGGCGAACGACCAATAACCCAGGGGCAAAGTTTCTAGCTCTCGAAAGAGAGGAAGACTCACATGATCTGCCCAGGAGCGGCGAGCTCATAAAAGGCCCTCCCACAGTGAGGGGAGCACTGCTGTGTCCGGGGAGCAGATTAACCGCAAATGAGACATCAGAAATGGGATCCAGCTCAAAAGGAGATCACACATTCCAACAGCAACAGGGTCCGACCATAGAGGCAACTGATCAAAGAGGTGATAGGGACGGGTCTAACAACTCTGAGAGACAATTCACTGGTGCGACCATAAGAGCAGTGTGACAGGGAGGTCAAAGTGGGCCTAACCATTTATCGAATCTGCAGAGTGGAGCTAAGGAGAGAAGCCACTCAATGCCTCAGCGAGAGGAGCTCTACTCAGATAATGTGCATGATGGTTGAGTGGATGACTCAAATCTTAGGAGGCCCCTCGGGGTAGCACGTCCTGGCCGGAGCAGCTTCTCAAAGCAACACCCAGCCTGGACATGTGGGAGCACGTCACGAAACATTACACTCAACTTGAATGAAGGACCTGTGAGTCCTGAGATTGCAGCGCTATACTCGGGACCTGATGATCAAGAAGGCTCCCGCAGAAGCCTAGCGACTTGGCTACATGATCCAGCAAGCATAAAGCCAAAGATGTAGAGCTATCATCCAGCCTGGATCCAGTACAGACGAGTGAGACCATCACCACAATCAGTTGTCCAGTGAGAGGTTCTGACTTCAGCAGGACAAAGTCCTACCCTGTAACAAAGTCAAAGGTACAAAGACATGTCCAAGTAAAGCTGTGGAGGAAAGCTATTTAGTGAGCCTCAGCCACCACGCGCATGACTCAAGTACACAGACATATTCTAAAGATGAAGTCCGAAGAACACTTGGGTCCAGACCATCAGTAGGTAGTTCTATGAGACATAGAAACGAACCAAAACATCATAAGTCCAGCATGAGAGACTGAAATGCAAGCACAGGAGGCTCCAACATAACCCCGGTCAGGTGAAGGGATGGTGGCTTTAGGGGAATTAAGGGGAGGAAGATGAGAGCAGATGGTATTACCCTCAGATGGAGGTGAGTTGATGTTTCAGGTTTTACTCTGGTCTGAATGAGGGTGTTGAGAACACCTCGTCTGGATCACCTTCCTCAAGTCTTTGACTCACGCCTCCTTTGAGCCCTACCTGGAGGCAAGGGAGGGATGCGAGTTGCGACACTAGTCTTCTGCACTCTGCACTAGTCTTCTCTGATCCTCAGACCGAGATAGGCCAGGACCATTTTGCTGTTCAGGCTCAGACCTGGACCTTTGTGGAATGAAGGACCTAAAGGCAGCGTTCCGCTGCGGAGGCACCCTTTAAGGAGGCACCTTCGCCTCCTTAAACTTCTCGACCACCATCTCGACAAAAGTGCCGAAAAACTCAGAAGGCCAAACTGGCGCATCAAGGAGAAAGCCCTTCTCTTTCGTCCCGATATTTATTTATTTTATTTATTTATTTAGTCATTTAGCAGATGCTTTTATCCAAAGCGACTTACAAATGAGGACATTATAGAAGCAATCAAAACCAACAAAATGCAAGTGCTATTACAAGTCCAGGTTAGCCGAACCTAACACGTAGGAAGGATTATTATAATTTTTTTTTTTAGAAAACGAGTATATAGAATATAGAAAAAAGAAACTCAGTGTTAGTTTTACAAGAAAAAACTAGCAGTTAGAGAATAATTATGCAATTGATAGAGGGTCAAATGTTTGTGTGTTTTCTTTAAATAAAAAGAAGACAGATTAGATCAAATAAATTAGAATAGAGAGTGCTAGAGTTTTAGGGACAAATAAAGATGGAAGAGATGTGTTTTTAGCCGTTTCTTGAAGATGGCTAAGGATTCGGCTGCTGGAATTGAGTTAGGCAGGTCATTCCACCAGATGGGAACAGTAAATGAAAAGGTCTGTGAAAGTAATTTTGTGCCTCTTTGGGATGGTACAGTAATGCGTTGTTCACTTGCAGAAAGCAAGCTTCTAGAGGGCATATAAGTCTGAAGTAATGAATTTAGGTAAAGGGGTGCAGAGCCAGAGGTGGTTCTGTAGGCAAACATTAACGCCTTGAATTTAATGCGAGCAGCTATTGGTAGCCAGTGCAAATTGATGAACAGAGGTGTGACGTGCGTTCTTTTCGGCTCATTAAAGATTAATCTTGCAGCAGCATTTTGGATTAATTGTATAGGTTTGACAGAACTGGCTGGAAGACCTGCCAAGAGAGCATTGCAATAGTCAAGTCTGGACAGAACAAGAGCCTGAACAAGGAGTTGTGTTGCATGTTCCCAGAGAAAGGGCCTGATCTTCTTAATATTATTTAATGCAAATCTACAGAACCGGGCAGTTTTAGTAATGTCGTCTGTGAAATTCAGCTTATCATCAATCCCAACTACTTTTGAAGGAGATATCAAGGTTCAAGGTTCAAGGTTTCTTTATTTGTCACATAATAAATTATACAGGGTATAATCAGAAGTGATACCCGCTGATCATAAGAGGGGTGTAGGGCTGCTGCTGTCTCTTCCTGAAGTCTACAATCAGCTCTTTAGTTTTGCTCACGTTCAGAGAGAGACAGTTGTCCTGGCACCATGATGTGAGTCTCTCCACCTCATCCAAGTATGCGGCCTCGTCATCGTTGTTAATGAGGCCCAGAACCACAGTATCATCAGCAAATTTGACAATAGGAGTGGAGCTGTGAGAGGACACGCAGTCGTGGGTGTATAGAGAGTAGAGCAGGGGGCTCAGGACACAGCCCTGTGGGGCTCCTATGTTCAGGGTGATGGAGTTGGAGGTGAACTGGCCGACTTTCACCACTTGTGGTCTGGCGGTGAGGAAATCTTGAATCCAGTCACAGAGTGAAGTGTTAAGGCCGAGGTCTGAGAGTTTGACAGCTAGCTTGGTGGGGACTATAGTGTTGAAAGCTGAGCTATAGTCAATGAATAGCAGCCTGACATAGTTGCCATTTTTGCTGTCGATGTGAGTGAGGGAGGAGTGCAGGACCTGGGAGATGGCATCATCAGTAGACCTATTTGGCCGATAGGCAAACTGAAGAGGGTCCAAAGTAGCAGGGATGGAGGAGCAAATGTGTTTCTTTAAAAGTCTCTCAAAAACCTTCATGACTGTCGATGTGAGGGCAACTGGACGATAGTCATTCAGGCAAGAGGGTTTACTGTTCTTAGGCACAGGGATTATGACAGATTTTTTAAAGGAGCTGGGAACCACAGAGGTAGCAAGGGACTCATTAAATATGGATGTAAACAAACCAGCAAGCTGATCAGCACAGGACCTCAGGCCAGTAATCCCATCAGGTCCTGCTGCTTTCCCGACGTTCACTCTCCTTAGTTCCCTCCGAACCTCGTCCTCCGACAGGGTGAATACATGATCGCTGCTCTGTCTGCTGCTTCCAGACGCGCTGATCGGCAGAGTCGCGCCGCCGTTACATTCAAAGCGGCCGTAGAAGGTGTTTAGCTCTTTGGCCAGCAACGGATCTGCTCTCACCTCTGCGGAGGAGTTATTTCCAGTGGAACAGATGGTCTTCAGATATCCACCAGGTTCACCTACAGATGTCTCTTCATAGCCACCATGGCCGTCATGGATCTGCCAATGGCAGCGTGGTCTGTTTAGGGGTACGGAGAGCGAGATTCGTGGTGCGGCGCAGCTCAGCCACCTCATCAGGGGATAGACCCTGACCCTTGTCCAGGTCTTTCAGCAGATCAGCACAGAAACTGCACTTGTTAAAATTACAAATGACTTGCTTCTTGCATCAGACCAAGGCTGCATCTCGTTGCTAGTTTTACTTGATCTTAGTACTGCGTTCGACACTATAGATCATCACATACTCATAGATCGATTACAAAACTATACAGGTATTCAAGGGCAGGCTTTAAGATGGTTTAGATCCTACCTGTCCGATCGCTACCACTTTGTTTATTTAAACGGAGAGGCATCTCAATTATCACCAGTAAAGTATGGAGTATCACAAGGATCTGTCCTAGGTCCTCTGCTATTTTCATTATACATGTTGCCCCTTAGTAATATTATTAAAAAATATGGGATTAGTTTCCATTGTTATGCTGATGACACTCAACTATATATCTCAACAAGACCAGATGAAACTTCTAAACTATCTAAGCTAACAGAGTGTTTTAAAAATGTAAAAGATTGGATGACCAATAATTTTCTCCTATTAAATTCAGATAAGACCGAGATATTACTTATTGGACCTAAAAACAGTACACAGAATCTCTTGGATTACAATTTGCAACTAGACGGATGTACTGTTACTTCCTCTACAGTTACAAATCTGGGTGTTATATTAGACAGCAACCTATCTTTTGAAAATCATATTTCCCATGTTACAAAAACAGCATTCTTCCATCTTAGAAACATTTCCAAGCTACGGAACATGTTAAGTGTTTCTGATGCAGAAAAGTTAGTTCATGCATTCATGACCTCTAGACTGGACTATTGTAATGCACTGTTAGGTGGTTGTGCTGCATCTTCAATAAACTAGCTACAGATAGTACAAAATGCTGTGGCTAGAGTCCTTACCAGGTCAAGAAAATATGATCTTATTACTCCAATTTTACAGTCTCTGCACTGGCTACCTATTAAGTTCCGTATCAGTTACAAAATATTGTTACTTGCCTATAAGGCCCTAAATAATTTAGCTCTAGTGTACCTAACTAATTTTATATCACGCTACACTCCAACCCGCTCCCTAAGGAACAAAACTCTGGACTCTTGGTAGTACCTAGGATAGCAAAGTCCACTAAAGGAGGTAGATTTGGCTCCCAAACTCTGGAATAGCCTTCCTCATAATGTTCGGGGTTCAGACACGCTCTCTCTGTTTAAATCGAGATTAAAGACACATCTCTTTAGCCAAGCATTCATATAATGCATCTCACAATTTTGTACTGCAAGTATATCTGATCAAACACACATTATTATGCTTTAGCTTGGGTTGAACTGATCATTTCATCCAGGGTTGTTCCTGGATGGAACAACTGCTACGCTAATTGTCTTTATTTGTTTCTCTGTTTCTGGATTAATATCCCGTGGTAACTAGGAATTACACACGCTTCAGTCTGGATCCAACCCTTAAATGATCTGAGATGACCGAACACCTGAGAAGAGACGATGCCGACCCCTCGGAGGACCTCAGAGGAAGCCAAACATCAGCGATTATACTGAATTAACCAAATATTGCCAGAAGTTAATTATATTGAGTTTCTACAATATAAATCTATTTTAGAAACTTAATTTCCTGTGAAGTTGCTTTGCAACGATTGTATCGTAAAAAGCGCTATACAAATAATCTTGAATTGAGTTGAATGGTAAGCACTGCCATGGTGTGAAATGAAGCTGCAGCCTGACCTGCTGCTGCATACGCCCTGCCATTCAAACGAGATGTAACTTGAAGGGGTTTGGATGGCAAGGAGGGAGCCCTAAGAGAAGATGTCTTGCCCATAGAGAGATAGCAGGCTAGAGCCTCTTCAATAGGGGGCATCTTCTCATAGCCGATTTTCTCATAACCTCTCGATATTGGCATAACTCGTGTGCTGAAACCTATGGATGCGGGAGGAAATTTACTTTTCCAGGCCTTCTCAATCTCCACATGGAGATCGGGAAGAAATGGAAGGCTCACTTGAGCTGGAGGGCTATGGTCGGAAAGTTAACGCTCATCGAGATGACCCCGAGGTGCCACTTTCTTGGCCGGCTTCCACCTTGAGGCTTGACTTCCCGTGTTCCATAACCTCAAGCTGCTCAGCGTACGCAGGGCAGGAGGAATGAGGGGACTCAGTCTCATCTTCTTCAGAGCACTAGCTGCTGGATCAGACGATGTTAGAGAAATAGCATCGTCGTCCAGCAGCTCACTCTTGTCCGTGACCAATGAGCATGAAAAGGAAAGTCGCTTTTCCAACTCATCAGCCAGGTCCACCTGTCAACCCCACAAGCTCACTTTCCTCCGTGCCTCAGCAGAGGCAGGTACTGAACCACGGGGAGCTGATGGATGTCCATTTTTCCTCGAAAAGATAGACAAATGAGATTGGAGCTTTTTCATGGTATAATGCTCACAGTGCCCCCTCGAGGACATTGTGCACATGCTCTTCACCCAAACAGAAGACGCAAAGATCGTGTGTGTCATCAGGTGTTAAATAACGAGGACACAGATCTGCACACTTCTTAAATGCCTTACTAGAGCTCGACATGGTAAAGAAGAAGAATTGCACTTACCGGACTGCATGCTTCAAACAAAACAGTCCCTTGATGACGACGAACAAGAGGATGACGTGTTCTCCCAGTGCCCTTTTATACTGTGTTTGCACCTGCGATGACATCATAGACTGTCGAAATATTATTTATTATATTATATAACTATTAAAAATATTATTTGACTATTTTTTTGTCTTTTGGAAGCTGCATTCAAAATCCACTTGGCTCAAAAATCTGAAGGTGCACGTGCATGATTTACAGGGGCATGACACCTTTGATGCATTGCATTAAGAAATCCCACAGTTTACCTTACACCAGGATACATGCTGTCTTGTGGTTGATTCATAGGCTGGTCGTGTTTGTTATGGACAGGTGTTCTGACAACAGATATGGGTGGCAAGACGGACCTTAAATCAAGAATTAAACTCTGACATTGGTGACATTTTTCACATTACCTTAATAACAGTTGTGACTTTATTAAAAATGCACTTGCTCAAGGTCACAACTGTAAAAAATACAATTTAAAAAAAATGTAATTAACAATTATACTCTGAAAATGTAATTTAAAATGTGTTACTATAATCATATGTTTTTACAAAAAAAAAATGTAATACCTTGTGTCATCACTCTTAAAATAAATGGGGCGATCCATAGAATGGTCACTCTTCATAGACACACAGCTGGGCTCTGGTTCTGATTTCTTCAGATCAACTGATCTATAACAAAGAATCATTTCTATTACTGTATTACCTTTTAATAAAAAAAAATATTATCTTTTCAATTTTACTATGTTGATACAGAAACCATAAACGGTTTCATATAAAACAACTTTTAATTTTTAATTTACCACACACACACAAAACGATAGCATTCTTTCAAACAAAAAAGGTTATTTAATAATATATTATGTATTCAAAGTACCTGCATCCTGGAGAAGAATCTTCATCTCGGGGTGTTTGTGTGTGATCCATGATGCAGCTGAACAGACCCCTAACACTTCTGAGAGATCTCCACACTTTCTGTTCACTTTAGTCATATGTTAACATCTGAAACACTACAGTTTGCACTACATTTGCTTAAAAACTTGAGTATTAAAAACAAAACTAGTCCTTCATGAGAAGTATGAAAGCGGAAGACACCCGCGGTTACTGATGTGACGTTTGAACCTCTGCATTCTTCCTGAGCTTGTGTCACGACAGATAAAGGGGCGGGCCAGATGATGCCTGAATTCGAGACTTGATATGAACGCAGAAATCAGTCATACAAGTCATATGGAGAATACTGTGAGAAGTTCTGCAAAATATGCATAATATGCGATTCATATATGTGTGCACTATTCTTGTGTACATTATCCTATGTGTGGTGTCTGCTCTCAGTGGCGTAGCACATGTCAGACCCCCGAACTGTGCTCTCCAACTCGCTAAACTTTTTGATTTTTATGACGTAGGCCACACAGTAACACGTGGTTAGTTGTAACACACGTTTTAAAAAAATATTTCCACACATGCTAGCCTAACCAAATGTACAGTATTTACTAGTTACCATATCAACATTATATAGATAAAAAAAAAATAGATACAAATATTGCTGAACATTTATTTTACCATAGTAAAATTAAATGTCTGGCTTAAGTAAATGTTTCATCTCAGTTTTTATTACTAATTTAACATGAGAAAAAAATATCTGCTATTATTTTAATCTCCAATCTGTTATTTATCAGTTTAGATAGTTTTGAATGCTTCGGAAAGCAGCGGAAGACGCTGACCGGGTTTAAATTAAACTTGTGCAGATGGGGTTAGTTGTGTCTGTCACAAACGAGACCGTGCTTCCCGCTCGCCACCAGAGGGCACTCTCCCCTGAGTATTGAACTGCATTCGGACTCGGTTCCCATTGGTCCTTATTACACCTGCCCTGCATCAGTGGACTGTTTATACAGCTCTCAGACTCTGCCTCTTTGTGAGGTCTTGTATTGGGAGTATTTCTGAGTGCCTTGTCTACCTGTGTGTTATCTTGGATTGTCTTCTCTCATCCTGATCTCATGCTCGTCCCTGGTTTCCGAGTTGTCTTGTCTCTACTGTTGTGTTTGATGTGATTGATTCTACTACGATTTCAATAAAGCTGGAAATGGATCCTCAATCTGTTGAAGCCTCTTTACAGTAACACTGCGTTACAATCTGCCCTGCTGTGCTAGTGTAATTCACACTATTTACTTTAATACATTTTAATCAGAAACGACGAGAAACAGGTGAATAAAGACTCGGATTCAGAAATTATTATTTCAAGACATGGAAAGCATTTGGGCTCGTTTATGTGGGGCTCAAAAATCGGATTAATTGTAATTATAAAAAAAAATCAATTATTTTATTTAAAATAAATGTTCATTTTATTGACAAAATATTTTAGTTTGCCTTGTATATTTTTTTTCATCAGATCAGAAAATATTTTATGCTGTCATAACGTGCTCCTCAGATGTTACAATGTACCCCACCTACGGGGCATGTTGTCACAATTCACTTCCAATTTTTGAGGGTAATGAAGAAAAACTATACACTGTATTTATGAAACAAAGCGACATATTTGTACCAGACAAGTGTGAAATTACTGTGGATAAAAATAGACTCTGAGCACGAAGTGGATTTACACAATACGAGAAAGTCAAAAAGTGTTACTTCGTGCTCCGCTAAATACTGTTATGTGATTATTCACAAGCTGTTTTAATTATGGTATAATTGATTGGAAACTATATTTAACGTGTTCAAGTCCATTCAATGCACGCAAGCCATCCAATAATCGCAATAAGCTTTGTGTGTTTTTTTATTATAACACAAAGTCTCATATTTCTGTACATTTTGAGATCAAATACAAACCATAAATGTTTTGCGTTTTTTTATTTTTAGTGAGATAACTACATTCGCCTCAGTTCAACCTGCATTGGGATCAATTATATTTTACTCTTTAATATTTGCATTATGAAATAAACATGAATACATTTTTTAATGCATATTGAAAAAAAAAATCTGAACAATTTATACAAACTAATTTTTCATGAAATCGATATTATCAGGTACATTACAGATTGTAAGCTGTGTGGGAAACGTACAAAAGCCACCAAGAAAAAGCACTATTCACAGCTTGTAATACTTTTTAGTTTTACAAAACAAAACAAACAAAAATTGTACCTCACGCTTACCTCTTCCACTCATCTACCTTTCCATAAAAAAGTAAAAAACAAAATAACTGAAAAAGTATACTTTCCCATGAAAACACCGCTTCAGTTATTGTGCAACAGAACAAAACACGCACACAAGATGAAATGCACTTAACAAGGAATTATTTTGTGTGCTTTGAAAATAAACACATTTTCTCAAATTAAAATAGACCTAAACTGCTGGGAAATGCAGTCTATTAAACGTGTCAAATTTTTAATTAGCTTTTAGAAACACTAGCTTAGAAAACTATTACTTAAACTATTCCACAGATTCTCGAACTAGCAAATTACCAAAGAGCATTTTGTATTGAGCGAGCGGAGCGGGATCTTCAGAACGGCGCTCTCCTGTCATGAGACCGGGCCGTGTTGCTCCCTCTCATTAATACATTTTATTAATTTTATTTTTTATTTTTTGTTAATTATTAAGCTCAGATGAGCTTTATTTGTCACATACAGAATTATACAGAGTATAACCAGCAGTGAAATGTGTTCTCAGCATTTAACCCATCCAAGCACACACACCTGGAGCAGTGGACACACACACACACACCTGGAGCAGTGGACACACACACACACACCTGGAGCAGTGGACACATACACACACACACACACACACACACCTGGAGCAGTGGACACACACACACACACACACACCTGGAGCAGTGGACACACACACACACACACACCTGGAGCAGTGGACACACACACACCTGGAGCAGTGGACACATACACACACACACACACACACACACACACACACCTGGAGCAGTGGACACATACACACACACACACACACACACACCTGGAGCAGTGGACACACACACACACACACACCTGGAGCAGTGGACACACACACACACACCTGGAGCAGTGGACACACACACACACACACACACACACACACACACACACACACACACCTGGAGCAGTGGACACACACACACACACCTGGAGCAGTGGACACACACACACACACACACACACACCTGGAGCAGTGGACACACACACACACACACACACACACACACACACCTGGAGCAGTGGGCAGCCGACACAGCGGCGCCCGGGGAGCAGTCGGTCGGGGGTTCGGTGCCTTGCTTTCACCTCAGTCGTCGACAATTCCTAATTCCTGCCTATTTAGACACCACACTCCCGCCACTCTGTCTGTCTGGATTATTGATTGTAGCTGTTTATTTGTGAACTGATGCAAGCACTAGTTGCCGTATTTGTGTCCCATTCCAGTTTTGTTTGAGTTATTTTTCAGATCCTGTCTGATCTGTTTCTGTTTTTGGACTGTGTCTGCCTTTTGTTTATTAAATTAAAGTTTAACCTGCATTTGGACCCAGACCTTGTTCTTTCCACGGAATCCAGACAGCAAACATGGGTCCAGCAGTGCATTATGGAGTGACTACCGGTGTTCTGTCGATGTGTGCTACCCTGTCAGATTTAGATACCTCCCATTAAAACAGTGGGTAGTACAATTGGACAACGAAAAATTCTACCTGTTAAATTATGTTTTATTAATGTGTACACCTACTTCAACCCTAAACCTACCCTTACAGTAATACAGATACATTAAATATTGTTGTTCAGCGTGAGAAAAAGGATGCAATATTGATGCGCGCATGCACAGTAAGCCGAGGTAGGAAAATCTGACGGGTGGATAAAATGTCAGGACACCGGCCTTCTGAAAATGGACCGTGAGATTTGTCCTGCAGCCGCTCTAATGGAGCGGATGGCACGACATCAGAAGTTGATGGCTCTGCACCAGCAGGGGACGGAGGCAGGAGGTTTTGCCCAGACTTCTGGACTTTGTCGGTAGGACGGGATTATAATGAGTCAGTACTCAAGGACTTTTTTAATGTGTGCCTGGATGATCCACTGTCCCAGTGGGAGATGGAGGGACTTAGCATCCTGGACTTGTGGGGCTTTGTTAGGTATCTCCATCATCGGAGTCAGTGGGCAACACCAGATCATTCAGAACACCTCCGTATTTATTGACATGCACCTGTATATTCGTCCCCTTGTTTCAATTAAAAGTTCCCCTTCGGCTCGGCGGGCCCCCAAACTGACCGGGCCCCGGCTTTTGGCTGCTTTATATTTTATTAACCACCAGATGACGCTGTCTTCGACACTCTCGAGGCGTTTAATCTTTTAACAATCGGGCTTCATCGTGAGCTTCTTGTACAAATCCAAACGCAAAATTAATAGACATTAACAACAACAACAACAAACTATTAACAATCAGAAAAAAATACCCTTTCATTTTTTTTCTTTCCATATTTGCCTCCTTTAATATGCAACACACAGTCCAATCTGCATTATAAAGAAGTATTTATTATGCATTGAACACGGTGTAAGAGATGTTAGGGCTTTGGCATTGCTGGAGATCTAAGTTACATTTCAAGTCTTTACAACAAAAAATAGAGGTTTCACTGAAAAAACAAATGCAAAAAAATTGTCCAGAAAAATACATTGATTTATTAGGAAATAACACACCTTTAAAACTGTCTAAGAGAGAAACAAACAGATTTTCCTCCAAAATGTGGACACAATCCCCAGAAAGGTGAGGACAGACTCATCTTCCACTCCACAAAAGAAGCAAAGGGGATCCTTCTCAGCAAACTTATATAGAAGAATTTATCACACAAACAAGTCACATCCGACTGTTTAAGGATGTGAAACCTTGAGCAAGTGTAATCATTTCTCACTCCTTAATACATGTCCAACAAGACAAACTCATAATGTAACCTTGATGTAACGTAACAAAGACAAACAGGAGTAAGGCGGCTAAGAATAAAATAAAAACAATAGAATACAGCAGTTATTGAGAAACACAGAAGAGACTATGTGCATTTCTTCACTCATACATTCTCAATGGTGACCGCAAATAAACTCAGGAGGAGGCAGTAAGAGGCCACTAAAAATATTTTATGTTGCTGTGCTCAGTTTGGTCTCCTGCTGCACCGGTGACGACCTCTGCATGAAATTAAAGAACAGAATTAGCACACAGTGTTTGTTTCTTTATCTTTTCTTACAGTGTATTTTCATTTTGGGAAAATTTGGCTTTTTTAATTTTGGCTGATTTATGCACCACTATATAATAGTAATTCTCTATAAATGAACTTTTCTGTTGCTTAGTCTTCATTCCCAAATAAAATGTATAACATTAGTAGTAAAACCAGCCAGAAAACTTCATGCTAATAATGTAACATTCACTTTAAACCTAACTGAGAACTAACAACACAAAAGGCATTGCACATAATGATGCATCAAGTGCATATATTCATCTGAATGATGATGTCTTACCGTTGACATGCAGCATGTAGGCGTGTGGGTATCCTTTAGTATTTTCATCATGAACGAAGCAGCGGTATAATCCAGCATCTCTCTTCTGGACGCCAGTGATGGTCAGAGACACATCTCCGTGTCTGAATCCGTCGTCTGTCAGCGATACTCTGTCCTCAGAACCATCGCCTGTGTTTGTGGCTCCATTAACAGTGTAGTGAAGAGCTGTTTGTTCATTATGTAGCCAGGTCACATCGCTGACACCGCTTTGAGTATCTGCATAACACTGGAGAGTGATGTTTCCCAGCTCGACGGCTGTCACGTTTATAGCAACTATAGGGAAAAACAATTTAAAACTTAACTTATATTACTCTCAGTAAGTTTAACTACACGTGCTATAATGCATGATCTAATCTAAAGCGTCTCTAATGTGAGGCAAACAAACACTCACCTAAAACCTCCAGGATAACTTTATTGATGAAGCCGTCACAGATGCACTCGTATTGCCCCAGGTCATTGTATTTTGCTGACTTAAGAAATAGAGAGTAGTTTTTTTCATGCACAACAGCAAATCTTTCCTTAAAACTTTGTGTTACAACACATTCCTCCTTTATGCATTCAGCAACAGTAGCTTTTATGGGTAAGGTCTTCCTCCACAAGACTTGTTCACCGCAGCCGCAGGGAAGTGATGTCGGGTGATTCAGCACCACAGAGTCAGAAGAAGCACCTGTGAAGAAAACAAAAATAGTTTAGATTTGAAATAAATACCTCAAATCACATACAAACTGCAGAGTCTACAAGATGTTTATCTTTAAAGAAATAGCAAATCATAAAAACATAATAGAGAAAATGAAGCTGATGTTGACTGAACTGTTGGTTCAGAAGCCAGTCCCATTTGAAGTTCCAGTCGTGTCTGATAACTGAATATGCTGGAGATTGTTTTTGGATGAGCTAGGATCATTTTTCTTGAAACCCTCCCAAACAACATGTGTTGATGTAGAAGCTGTTTCTGACCCCGAGACTCAACTATTTTCTGTGATTCTCCAGCTGTGGTCCTCGGAGAGACTTTGGCCATTCAAACTCTCCTCACCGTGCATTAGGACGATATAGACATCGATGCAGACGATATAGACACACGTCCTCTTACAGGCAGTTACATAACATTTTTATGTTGATTGGAAATTATTAATTATTGCCCTGATGGTGTAAATGTGAATGTTCACTGCTCTAGCTCTTTTCTTAAAGAGACTTCACTAATTTGTGAAGCTCAATTATCTTTTACTGCGCATCAGAAATACAGTCTTAGGTTTTTCTCATTGTGATGATGATTAAAGGGATTTGTTTTCCCTCCTATTTATATTTCTGTGAAGCAGGAAGCCATGGCTGGATAATTTCATGTTCATAATCACCCTGGAGTGCTCAAAATTGTGAATATGAATGGAAATATACTTCAGTTATTTTACTCATGAGAATTTCTAGGGGTGCCAATAATTGTGTCCAACGTCTATTTGAGAATAAAATGTATTTCATAATGATATTTCCCCCATTTTAAATTCTTATTATCCAATGAAAGGTTCAATTTTTGTGAATTTTTTTATAAAAGATCAAAATGATTAAAAATGCACATTAATTTTCATATATATATATACACACACACACATATACATTATATATACACACATACACATATATAAATAAACTAGTGAAATAATTTTGAGTAAAAGGCAAAAGCATTCTTTAATTATACAAATATTTAATTGCATTAAAAGAAAATCAAGTGACCTACCAGTTATAAAGAGTGCCAGAATCCAATAAATCTCCATGACTGTGTGCACTGAAACACAATTCAGCATGACATTACATTTCACGTTAGTCAGACAGGACATTTAGACTCTTGCTAAGATTTCATAATGAATGTCCAGATCATATTTCTTGACCATGCCTTTTCGTTGTTGCTATCCGCTCCACGCTAGAGATGGAATCTTGTTTATCAAAATTAATAATCTTATTTTTTTTTGTATCATTTCATGCATTTGAGCAGAATATAGTTTTCTCTGGCACTGTCACAGAGTGAACAAACGACTCGAACCCAAACCTGAACACTCAAGGTGAACTAATACTTTCTGTGTCCTTTAAAGAACCAATAGGATGTTTTGCATGCACTGTCAACACGTAATGAAGAAATCTCTCACCGAGATGAACAATTCCCAAGTCATATTAAACATTAAGACTTCATGCCCATGAACCATTCTGCCATCAATCTGAAGGTCTGGCTACACGAGACTAATTAAAGATTAGTTCAAATAATTAAAGCACGACACATCACTACTTTGTGACACGGTTTCTTTGTGCAGGTGATTTCTTAACCCTCCTGTTAACCTAAAATCTGGCAACACCTTTTCCCCTTTGGAGTCAATTTGACCACAGAAATTTAATTAAACCTCCAGAATATGATTTCTTTTTCATTACAAAGTTTGTGTCAGGTCATATACAGTATCTCAAAGAAGTGAGTACACTCCTCACATTTTTTTAAATATTTTATTATATCTTTTAATGTGACAACACTGAAGATATGACACTTTGAGTGAGTGTACAGCTTGTTTAACAGTGTAAATTTACTGTCCCCCTCAAAATAACTCAACACACAGCCATTAATGCCTAAACCGCTATTTTGCCTTAATTATATGTTGTCTGCACTGTAACAGTCACAAACCTGTTCAGGGTACTATGCACTATGATTGTACTTTCTGTACTGGAAGCTCCTAACACCAAGACAAATTCCTTATGTGTGCAAACACACTTGGCAATAAAGCTCTTTCTGATGTGCTAAAGTAACATGCTCGTCACTTTCACGGTAATTAGCATTCGGAAGCGTCATGTATGAGACAACACATCCCTTTAAAAATCACGTGACTGACTGCTCTCGCCAAGCAGATCAGCACGATCTTTGAAAACGCACAACGCAAGATAAAACATTTCACACAGCTCTTTTATAGGCTTTGACACAATTATGTAACTTGTCTGTTTAAAACTAGAACAATTATAAATTAAAGGAAACATGGGACATGTGGATTGCTTAATGCATACTGTGACACTTTGCTTTTTATGTGTAGAGTGTCGGTATTCTACCACTAGATTATCTGCATAAGCATGCTCAGAGGTGTGCATATATTTACACACATTTCTATGTACAAGCAGATATATAGTATAGAAGCCCAAGAGAAACTCTATAGAACGCTCCCTAACAGTTGAGCCCATGACGTTAGTGATGGTCAAATTCATTTAACAGTTTATTTTACAGACTTTATTTTTAAAGTCTTCCCTTTTTCCACAAAACACTTTGCTCTCTAGAAACCATGTCAGTTGTTTGAACGAGGGCCCTGAATCGGGTACGTTATGTCTGATAAGGGGAGACATCCTAAACGTGCAGGACCTGTTCTAAGGTAACGGTAATTGAAACGCAACGATTCATTACGTAAGGTCAACTCTGAAAACATAGTTGTTTATATTATATTGATATTTCTGTCAATAGATTCTCCTAAATATTACAATGAATAGTAACAATGGATATATTATGATAACGTTACCTGTTATCATCAGTCAGATGAGGCTCGGCTCTATACACTCCCACCAGAAAAGTTCAGGGGTGACTGCTTTTCCCAAAAAAAGAATTAGAAGCAAAAAGACTAATAAAGTCTAACAATCATCGTGAAATAAATCCGAAAGCTTAGAAAGACCTGAAGGCACGGACTGACTGCTGTCTCCGGTAGTCCAGTTGTGCTCTCATACCGAGGAGCCGGGGGACCGGTTTATTTTTCACTAGTTTGGGCGTGCTCCGCTCTACACGCGTTCTCGTTGCATCAGCTGTCGAATGAGGAGTTATTCACAAACCCTGATAAACCCCGCCCCCAGGAACATGTAAAGAAGAGGACGAGGCCATGCTGCGCTGCTTTAGAGAAGAGGAAGAGAAAACTAGGGATGCACGTAAAAATCTATTCATTTGAATCGCGATTCTGTCTTCTAACGATTCTAATGGATTCACACGTTTCAAAATCATTAAAGCAGCGGTTCTTAATACTGTTACTCGTGTCGCCCTGCTCTGCATCTCTCTCTCTCTCTCTCTCTCTCTCTCTCTCTCTCTCTCTCATTCAGATCGTCAGATCAGCTCCAACAAACTCTTCCAATTATACATGTGTTTGTGTGTGTGTGTGTGTGTGTGTGTGTGTGAGTGTGTGTGTGTGTGTGTGTGTGTGAGTGAGGTGTGTGTGTGTGTGTGTGTGTGTGTGTGTGTGTGTGTGTGTGTGTGTGTGAGTGTGTGAGTGTGTGTGTGTGTGTGTGTGTGTGTGTGAGAGAGAGTGTGAGAGAAAGTGAGAGAATCGTGCCAAAACCGCAAGCGCAGATAAAAGACGGAGCTGTACAAATCGGATGATTTCGGGAACTTTTTACCCTACATACACAACAAGTCATTTAGACATTCTACGCGGTCAATCCGTTTTGCAGTTCTTTAAACTGCTGTTTTCGCTTGCAGATCACCGTTCACAGGCTTGCAGTGCTGTTGTAATAACAATAGCTATGTACATACTACTGAAACTTTAAAACAATTTTTTTTTTAAAGTTAAACATGCAAATGTGCCATTAAATTATTGAAATACTTACTTAAAATCTCAGGGGGTACTTCAAGTAAATAATGTAGGTCCAATGGGTTCGCCGGACAAAAAAAGCTATTACACTGGAGAGAAAAAACGTTTTCAAAAGCATCCCCACTTCTGCTTTTTTCACAAATCACAAAAAAGTGCTACATTAGCATCAGTCAGATGAGGCTCGGCCCAGAAAAGCCCAAGGGGTGAATGCTTTCCCCCAAAAAGACATCTACATCGTGAAATAAATCCGAAAGCTTAGAAAGACTAGTATGTGTATTCCCAGGGAATGGATAAAAGCGTGTGCTAAATGCACAAATGTAAGACCTGCAGGCACAGACTGACTGCTGCGTCGACGCCAGGAGCTCCGCGCGAAGGTGTCCTCTGTCACGTCCAGTCTGTCTTCTGATGCTGCTGAGACCGGGTTATATACGTGAACCGTGAGTCACGTCGCTCTGATGCTCTCACTCCGGAGTCCGGAGGGTAAACCCACATTAGGATGATTTATTAAAACAGTGCTTTGGCTCCACCTAGTGACGCTTTTAGTTGTATATTAATAGTATCGTTTCCTTTTCAAAATAATTTCATATTTCAGTATTTATTTGTATTTTTATAAGTGAAATTAAAGTATTTCATTCCAAAGCTACTTTTTGTCATGTCTATTTAGTACTTTTATTTCTAATTCAATACAATTATAACTTCATCCTACACATAGCTGACTCTCTCTCACTGCCTGCTGCCAGCCAAGTAGTATCGCTGCAGCAAGTGTGGAGCTTATGCCAGGTGGGAGAACAGGAAGTGTGAGGAGCTTATGCCGCTAGCCTGGATTTCATTTTAGTTTAAAATGCTATAAATATAACGCATTTTCATTGTAATTAGGGACCGAGCACCGATGGTGCGAGGACCCTATTGAATCTGCTCCGTTTATTATTCTAGAGGGCTAGATATTTATTCTAGATATTTAGAGGGCCTAAACATGCTCGAAAAGTCAGGAAACTTTGCACACGCATCAGAACTGGTGGAAATGTACGTCTTATATGGGTTTCAGGAGTAGGTGTGGCAAAATGGCTCGACAGCGCCACCTATAAATATTCAGCGGAGTGCGCCTCGAGCTACGTTTCACGTACATGTACGAAAATCGGTACACTCATGTAACTTAACAATACCTACAAAAAAGTCTCTAGGTACGAAATCAGAAACCAAACAGGAAGTCGGCTATTTTGAGTTTTCTCATCATATTTTGTATCATTTTGCCATTTTCAGGTGTCATACTTTAATTTATGAAATAAATTAAAAACATTTTACTTATTATTACGCATTCATAACTCTGCATTGCAATATAACGTGACGTGATTAGCAGGCGCACTTTTCGAATTGACAGCATTTTATTAAAAATGGATCGGTTCCTTGTGCCAAGAAGGCCTGTCCCGACTAAAGATTTCACTAGTCACACATAAATTGATTAATATATAATAACCTAACCATCCTTTAATATACAGGCGTATAGCCTATTCCGCCCAAGCTCACGTCTAAAGCTTGCAACGGCAAAAGTAGGCTAATGATTATGAATGTTGGGGAAAGGCAAAATAAAACATTTGAATTATTCGTTAATAAACTAGTGATTTCTTCTGAGTCAGTGTCGGCTGAAAAGATAAAGTTGCAGAATGCGACGCTGACTTTAATAAAGAAATGCACCTTTTCATTCCGACTACGTAATTAAAGATTTGTATTTTTTGGTTCGTTCGTTCGTTTAATAAAGTAGCCTACATAAATAAAAGCATATATATATGAACTTGCTGTTGAATTTTGTATTTTTGAAAGTTCAATAATAATATTAAAAAAACTTGCCGGACGGATTCATACCCCGCTTTGTTCCGGGACCTCACAATTTACAGATTAAGCAGTGCTTACCATATTTGTTAATTTAAAATGTAATCAAAATTTTAAATTATTTTCAAAAAAATAAAATAATAATAACATAATTGAGGCATTCAAGGCCAGACCACGCCGTTCGCCCTTTGAGCAGCTAACAGGCACCATTAAATGCACTGTGCTCTGTTGTTGGCGATCCTGAATGTAATGTATACAAAATATTTTACTGCTTTCTCTAATGTGTCTTGCAAGACATCTATTCAAGATTGTTTATTGCACCAAAAGTAATTTCAAAGGAACATTATATGTAGGCCCATGTACAGTTTAAGTCACCATTGCAGGATGATTTAATGATTTAATAAAAGGAGGGATTATTTAAAAGCATTTTGTTTTTATTTAGTACAGCAGCTACAGCTGTTTTTACATAATAGATTTGTACATAGGCTAGTCACTGAAGTCAATGGTTATTCTTTGATAAAGTAAATGTGCTTTGCTCACTGTATAATGTGTTCGTTGTTTGAATAACTGTGGAAATGCGGTGTTATAATTAGACTTAAAATGTATTTTTATTAAACCTGTGATCATCAGGTTAAATAGGAGTTTAGTCTTATTGAAATATGTGACATAAATTGTACTTGCCTAAAAGGGGTTTATGATGTGTGTAGTTAATGATTAGGCTACAGTGAGCGCGTTTGACTAGAGCGCAGTTAAAGAGCTGTTGTATGTGATTGTCGGTGACCCTCTTGAGCGAGAAAGCTTCGGAAAATGGAAAAAAACTACAACAACAAAAATATAGCTGCAAGCAGCGATAACCAGGGTTCAAGAATTTTAAGGCCTAAGGTGGTATGCTTTTAGGGTCTAGGCCAACATGGCTGACAGTGAAACTCATCGAAAATGGACAAGGCTCACAGAAACACACACACAAATAAATGAAATGGTTAAACTATCATTTTAATAATCATTAAGCTTGCTTACACAGATACACACACAGAATAGAATAACAGACACATGTAGCCTACACAAAACTGAAATGGTTAAACTAACATATTAATACCCAATAAGCATGCTTTATTTTTTTGCATTAATCTGACAATAAATGTGGCACACCCAGTTTTTCCGATGCACATCCAGAGTCTCCATTCTGGCTACGCTCCTGCTATGGGTGTTCGAAATCAAGGCTGGGTTTCCGATAACGTCGTCTCTTAGCGCGCTACGAAGACTCTTAAGGTTAACTTAACCGATACTATTTCTAGGCGTGTTCCCGAACCATACCTTCTTACGTGCAGGGTTACCCGGAGCTGTCCGGGAGATGTTGATATCGATGGCTCGAGAATCAATTATTCTCTCGTGCAGGGGCTGTTTATGTGAGAAAGCGGCGTTCTTTATAAAAGAAGCGCTTCAGAAATAGTTGACATTGCATTTATTCGGACTCATGGGATATTATAAAAAATAATCCAAACTATAATAGCCTATAATAGCCTAACCTTCATTTTTTAAATTGTATCATATATTGCTGCCATAATAACCATTTCAGATTTTTATGTGCTTTCGTCTCTTACCCATGTTTGTTCACTGAGGTGGAGCTGCGATGAAATATTGTTCTTGTAAATACTTTCCAGCATTTCAGTAATAAAATAAAAGTGTAGCCTAAATAAGGTTTGGGGAAATGCTGAAACCTTGAGTCCTCTGACGTTCCTAGGTGCTGTAGCCATAAAAGAAAACGCATTTAGGTTCATATATATGTTCAATATTATAATATATGTTTTTATTTATTTAATCTATTTTGGTTATGAAAAGTGAACACTGAAGAGCATTATAAGAGGCGCAATATGACATGGTCAGACATGATTATGACCACTTCATAGGTTTGTTTTGTAGAAAGACTTTCTTTAAAGTGAATTTCGTTTTGTATAAATTGTATCTAAATTTTAATCAATTTTTCATCAACCAATTGCCTGGATTTAATGAATAAGAAGCAAAGCCCGCGCGGTCACTACATCTCATCCTAACTTAACGAAACTCAGTGTATGCCTCACACAGACATGAGAAATACATCAAATGCACAAAGCTTGAAATGTCTTTAAACGAAATAATTCAAAACGAAAAAAATGAAGGTTATAACGTTGTGTTATTCAAAATAGGTTTTCCACTTGCAAGAAAAGTTCTCAAAGTGATCTGAAAGCTGCTCGGGAACCATACTGTAACGCAATGAAACATTCAAACTGCTTTATAATGGTAAAAACATAGTTTATTAGCCTACTTATTCTGTCATTTAAATTGAATCTACTGTCAAAACTGAGCTAAATACATAAGCCTATATAACATATGGCTACCGAGCCAGGAACATATCATTCACAAAAAGGCAACATTGTGATTAGAGAGCAGTAGCTGTAACAAAATAACAAAAAAACAACCACAACATAACCCTCTATTCAGTGAACATTTAAAGACATGTTAACTGAACGAATATTTAGGCCCTGAACAAGAGGTACACGTTTAGCTTTCTAAAAAAGCAACATTATTTGAGCTCAGAGGCTCAAAGTAATCTACTTAATAGTCTCATCCTGCTATCAAGCCACGGCCTACATGTAAAGAAAACCATGGCCTATACCTTACCCGGTTTTGAATTAAAGATGCTTATGATCTCGTCATAATCCAGTGCTTCTGTCAGTTCTCTTTCGAAAGATAACAGGGTCAAATTGTTCAAGCGTTCAGTCACCATTGATGCTCTCAAGCGAGTGTTGATCTGTGAGTAGCGGAGAAAAGGACGTCATGGGTAGTGTGATGACAGACGGTTCATTCCGGGGGAAATATCAGCTTTGCCCTTGATGAATTGGGTAAAACAGGCAAATTCCGCATCACAGACTGTTATCCCATACAAGCCGCAAGGAGATTTGATCAGTTCTTGTGTGCCAAAAGTGGTGGATCCTGCTGAAGCTCGCATTATTCCGTAGGTGTCGTCTTTAAATCGGCTGTTCAATTCAGCCATCTCGTTATCCAGAATACAGTTCCAGAGTGCTCTCAGATCACCATTATTCTTGATAGCGGATGTTTTTCCCAATGTTGTGGTGACAATAGACTGACTAAACTTTGCAGGCAGCTTTCGCTCACGAGACATTATCAGATCCCAGCATGCTATCTCGTATTTATCCATCAACTCCTCCGTCAATCTGAGAACTTTGTCAAAGTCACCATCTGAACAGGGGCGCGGGAACAGGGGGTGTTGAGGGTGCTGCAGCACCCCCTGTTTTTTCTGTGGGCAACTGTAAACTGTTGTGAATAAAAAAAATATATAGGCTATAAGGTTGCTCCGATGTTTATAACATTTGGTTTACATTGGCTATTTTGCTATCTTTTTCTATGTGATCGACATATTTACCATTTGCCCATTAATTTAACAGTTGTACGAATTAAAGTTATCAAAGTTATTAAACTGATGCAGGGCTGTTTGATGCACGCGTTGCGCACATCCTGCCAAATCACGCACGCAGCACTGCCAATGCTTGCTTTTATGTTTGTGAATGTTATGTTTGTGTTGGGGGATCTGTAGGTTGTGGCTTAAAAGCGGAAAATGGAAATATCATGGATGTACTGGAAGAAAAATAAAAACTATTTTTTTTTGTTCTCAGCGATATGAGTCTTTCCCTTCTCCCCAAACAGCTTATAGCTACCTATTAAAATAGTTCAGTTTTGTATGTAGGCTAATGGAAAAGTGATTAGACTATGTTTCGTTTTTTTTCTTCAAAAGTTAATTTAGAAAAACATTGGGAGCATTTTTTGTTCGTTAAATGTTTTTTCTTTTCTTTTAAGCAACGACCAAGCGGCCAGCATCAGAGTTGATCGCCTGTGTTTGATTCATTTAGCCTTATCAAATCATCACGACTAAAATAAAATCGATAGATATGCCTATAAACAGTTCAAGCATATCACCGTGTTAGTTTAAATGTTTAACCTATATAAATGTGCAATAATAACAGTTTGTGTGGAGAGCTGAAGCGAGCTTTACAGGACACGGAGGATTTTTTCTTACAGTAAAAACAACTTAAAATACGCCGTGTGATTTTTTTCTCATAAAGGTAAGAGTAATAAATCAGTTGGAGCTGTAAAGGGTCTACTTTTATTTGTGTGCATTCACAATATCAACATTGTGCTTTTATAAAATAGGAAAACAGAGAATGCACTTTCTGCCGGTTTTGAACAAGAGCGCTTCAATGATGAACCGAAACTGGCTCAGAGATATGATAAATATATCTATAGAAAGCTTTAAAATACTATTTTAAAACGAAATAATTCAAAGCAAAAACTCTTCATTAGCCTATGTAATCCGTTAAGATGCATATATTTCTGTTGTGTTTGCTGTTTCTGTTGTGTTTGCTGGTGATTGACCCTGTCTGTTCTACTACGATTTCAATAAAGCTGCAAATGGATCCTCAATCTGTTGAAGCCTCTTTACAGTAACACTGCGTTACAATCTGCCCTGCTGTGCTAGTGTAATTCACACTATTTACTTTAATACATTTTAATCAGAAACGACGAGAAACAGGTGAATAAAGACTCACAAATTATTTCAAGAAAAAACAGATTAATTTTAATTATTAAAAAATTCAATTATTTTATTTAAAATAATTTGTAATTTTATTGACAAAATATTTTAGTTTGCCTTGTATATATTTTTTTCATCAGATCAGATAATATTTTATGCTGTCATAACGTGCCCCTCAGATGTTACAATGTATCACACCTACGGGGCATGTTGTCACATATCACTTCCAATTTTTGAGGGTAATAAAGAAAAAATATACACTGTATTTATGAAACAAAGTGACATATTTGTACCAGACAAGTGTGAAATTGCTGTGGATAAAAATATACTCTGAGCACGAAGTGGATTTACACAATACGAGAAAGTCAAAGTGTTACTTTGTGTTCACACGCTGTTTTAATTACGGTATAATTGATTGGAAACTATATTTAACGTGTTCAAGTCCATTCAATGCACGCAAGCCATCCAATAATCGCAATAAGCTTTGTGTGTTTTGTTATTATAACACAAAGTCTCATATTTCTGTACATTTTGAGATCAAATACAAACAATAAATGTGTTTTGTGTTTTTTATTTGTAGTGAGGTAACTATTCGCCTCAGTTCAAGCTGCATTGAAATCAATGATATTTCCCTCTTTAATATTTGCATTAAACATGAATAAATATTTGAATGCATATTGAAAAAAAAAATCTGAACAATTTATACAAACGAATGTTTCATGAAATCGATCAATTAGGGTTTCAAACAGATATATAAGCGTAAGTGTTATTGCTGATTTTCGTGTTAAGAACAACAGGTTGGATGACAGAGACATATTTAAATTTTTTTGCGCACTGTAATTTTCACATTAATTTCACGCAATACAATATAATTTTACTATCGTAATTTTGAATTCATTAAATTAGTATGACGTTAATCTTATTTAGTAATGTTTTAGTGTGACACTAAAATGCCGCTGTATTTGTACTACATGCAAACACTATATTGGCACAGCGGCCCCCAAAAAAAACAAAACAAAACAAAAATATAATTAAAATAGAATTAAGTTTGACGATCCTGACTCCCCATATCTCCTCATTGGATGTGCTTTTAGGGAGAAATGCATCTTTATGGATTAGGCTACATAGGCTAATGAAAGAGTTTTTCATGTTTGATTTGAATTATTTCATTGTTAATTATTTTATAGCATTCTATAAATATATTTATCATATCAGTGAGCGGGCGTAGCAACAGGGTGGGGGTGATTCTTTTAGAAACAGGTGATTCTGAAACAGGTGATTAGATTTGATTGATCTAACATTCAGCCAATCACGAGGCGAGTCATCTCTTGAACGGGTCTTCCATGAGCTTCAAATCTCCCATTAATCTCGCGGTTTCATTCATTAATATTTCATTCTTTGCTCTTTGGCCGTCTGGGGTAAAATGCACCCCAGAAAAAACCAGAGGCGATTATATAGTTTTCCCAAACACACATCTGTTATGTCGCGATGACACGATTCACACGATCAAATTGGCATCTTATGATTTACAGTGTTGGGGGTAACGCATTACAAGTAACGCGAGTTACATAATAATTAGAGGTGGGCATAGATACATTTTTTAATCTAGATTAATCTAGATTAATCTTGGAATTAATCTAGATTAATCTAGATTAAAATGGCTCATTTGAATTCTGCGAAGGCATTCAGAATATGTGTGCTACCCAAATAATGACTAAAAGTAAGTCTTTGAGAACGGGTTTCTCAAGCCAGGTGGCATTAGACCAGGGCTCATCTCCTGTTTCCAAAATGCATCACAAACTTTAATCTCTTCCCGTCCCAATCCCACGAAAAAACTGGAGGAAAATCCGTTCCACTCCCGGAAGAATGACTCCCATTCCCTCCACTCCCGTGTTGGTTTTGTTGTTTTTGCCGATAACTGTCAATTACAGTAAAAATATAGTACAGATCACAGCGTGCCCACCTTATTAGTTGAATAAAAACCCAAAATGTCGTTTTTGTTATTATATTGAAATGAAAGCCATCTTATGCACAGTGTTGCACAGATTAAATTTCATGTAAATCATCCATGCTAACACACGTCTTCTATTTTTATTTTTAGACATTTCACTCTCGCTATAGATATATTTTTCAAAGGCGGAGTTTGAAGTTTCTCGCTCAAGTTCACATGAGACCTAAAGCGCATCCTGTTTGCTTAAAAGCGCAAGCGTTTAGTTGTTATTCTGAGTGCACACAAATAAGCGTAGAGTCTTTACAGATTCGAAAGATGTATTAGGCTACTTTTATCTGTATGACCAAAAATAGCGGAGATTTTAAGAGCAAGTGGCGCACGGAGCCTGTCCTGCAGCAAGCAGCTTCCACACAAACACTTCAATAGCGCACATTTCTCTAGGTTAACATCATATTGGCCATGTAAAGTTGCTACTACATACATCTTTCAGATGAAAGCCATATTTGAGGTTGATGAATGATAGGTGAGCGTTTGGATGTCCTGCCCGATTGTATTACCACACAGACCAGCCGTTAACAATCTGTCCATCACGGACTGCGAGCCTCTAGTTCGAAGACCTGTTCTCGCCCCTACAGTGCAATTGCCACTGGTATACATCCGCTAAAATATCAGGGTGAAAGTCATCATAGCTTGCGTAGTATAGACCCAGCTCCCAACCCAACTTTGAGAATAGATTAACGGCGATATTTTTTTATCGCCGATAAGAGTCTCACGTTAACGCAGCACGTTAACGCCGATAACCCACCACTAATTTTTCCCAAACACACATGTGTTATGTCGCGATGACACGATTCACACGATCAAATTGGCATGTTATGATTTACAGTGTTGGGGGGCATTACAAAGTAAGCGAGTTACATAATAATATTACTTTTTAATAGTAAAGTAACTTGAAAAAAGTAATATTATTATGTAACTCGCGTTACTTGTAATGCGTTACCCCCCCGACACTGTAAATGTCTACAGTAGATCTACAGTAAGATCATGTTCACACTGTCATCAATACATGGAAAAAGTAACTCAGATATTTTCTAGTAAATTAAAAAGTAATATCTGAGTTACTTTTTCTCCATTTATTGATGACAGTGTGAACATGATCTTACTGTAGATCTAATCTAGACTAAATATGAATGTGTATTAATTCATCCCACTCACAAAAAACAGATTCAGTATTCATCAAAATGAATAAAAACAGTGAAATGCAAACTCAGAATATGACGCAAACCTGCAATAATTAAATATGTTAAACAACACAAATGCATCTAATCTCATTTTATTAACCGATGTGTTTGCTGCTGATCTTTGATGATCAGTTCAATCATAATAATAAACAAAAACTACTTTAGATAAACTAACAATTCTTTTGTGTTTTATTGCTGAAGAGTGTTGAACTTCTCCTGTGTTCTTCTGTACAGACGTGATTTACTCGTCCTTCAGTCTGAGGTTTATTCAGTACACTTGTTGGTGTGAAAGACTTTTACATTTGTTAGGATAGATATAATATATATATATATATAAATAATAACATTAAGAAAGAAAAATAATAATTTAATAAATACAACAGAAAATAAATGCTACAGAAATAAAAGACCATTCAATATTTCTGGAAAAGTAAATAAATCAATAAATACAGTATAAAATCAAATTCAGGTTTTACTTCAAACTTAACTAAGCATAGAGCAGGGACCAAAGTTCCCTCTAATTCATCTCATGCCCTTCTGACCATAAACATGAATATATAAATACTTACATCTATGCTTCTGACCAGCAGGCGTCACCAGCGTGCAAAACATTTTTGTGAATTGTTGGCCTTCTGGAAAGTATGTTCATTTACTGTATATGTACTCAATACTTGGTAGGGATCCTTTTGCTTTAATTACTGCCTCAATTTGGCGTGGCATGGATGTGATCAGTTTGTGGCACTGCTGAGGTGGTATGAAGCCCAGGTTTCTTTGACCGTGGCCTTCAGCTCATCTGCATTTTTAGATCTCTTGTTTCTCATTTTCCTCTTAACAATACCTCATAGATTATCTATGTTTAGGTCTGGTGAGTTTGCTGGCCAGTCAAGCACACCAACACCACGGTTATTTAACCATCTTGTGGTGCTTTTGGCAGTGTGGGCAGGTGCCAAGTCCTGTTGCAAAATGAAATCAGCTTCTTTAAAAAGCTGGTCAGCAGAAGGAACCATGAAGTGCTCCAAAAGATCTTGGTAAGGCTGCGGTTCTCTCGGTTGGTTGTGCATCTTTTCCTTCCACTCAACTTTCTGTTAACATGCTTGGATACAGCACTCTGTGAACAGCTTCTTTGGCAATGAATGTTTGTGTCTTACTCTCCTTTTACTAGCACACTGTGTTTGTTTCTTTATATTTTAAAGTGTATTTTAGTTTTGGGAAACTTGGGCTTTTACTTCATAATTTCCTTGTATTTCAAACTGAATTTTTTCTCTCTCTTGTGAGCCAATTATTTACAAAGAACCTCATGAACTTCTGATAGCTTATTAACTGCTGGCTAGTTGAGACTCATAATAATGAATAATAATAATAATTCATTGTAATGTCAGACTGAGCTCCAAACAGGGTTATTATAGTTGACTAAAACTGAAATTAAAGCCATAAGTTAGTTAATTGAAACAAACCAGGTAAACATGAACTAAAATAAAATGTATATATAAAAAAAACATTTCTCATTTTAAGTTAGCTTAACTTGAATACTAAAATAACTAAAATAAAAACAAAAATGCATTATATTTAAATGACTAATTATATTAAAATAAAAAATATTAAAAATGACAAAAAATATAATAAAAATGACTAAAACGCAACACAATTACTAAAGCTTAAAATAAAAATTAAAACATAAAAATAATAAAAGATTCCAAATGAATAAATTAGAGATGATAGAAAGGCAACAGTAACTCAAATAACCACTCGTTACAACCAAGATCAGCAGAATACCATCTCTGAACACACAACACATCGAACCCTGAAACAGATGGGCTCCAGCAGCAGAAGACCACACCGGGTGCCGCTCCGGTCAGATAAGAACAGCACACGGAGGATACAATTCACACAGACTCACCAAAACTGGACAATAGAAGATTGGAAAAACGTAATGAGTCTCGATTTCTGCTGCGACATTCAGATGTAGGGACAGAATTTGGTGTAAAGAACATGAAAGCATGGATCATCCTGCCTTGTCTCACCGGTTCAGGCTGCTGGTGGGGGTGTAATGGTGTGGGGGGTATTTTCTTGGCACACTTTGGGTCCTTTAGTACCAATTGAGCATCGTTTAAATGCCACAGCCTTCCTGAGTATTGTTGCTGACCATGTCCATCCCTTTATGACTACAGTGTACCATCTTCTGATGTACTTCCAGCAGGATAATGCACAAATGAGTTCACTTTACTCAAATGGCCTCCACAGTCATCAGATCTCAATCCAATAGAGCACCTTTGGGATGTGGTGGAACGAGAGATTCTCATCATGGATGTGCAGCCGACAAATCTGCAGCAACTGCGTGATGCTATCATGACAATATGGACCAACATCTCTGAGTAATGTCTCCAACACCTTGTTGAATCTGTGTCACGAAGAATTAAGACAGTTCTGAAGACAAAAGAGGGTCCAACACGGTACTAGCAAGGTGTACCTAATAAAGTGGCCAGTGTGTGTATATATATGAATTATTTTACAAATGTTGATGACTTATTTTCTCGTTTTTTACCAAATATTTAAATTTCTCTTATGCTTATTCAGTAAAGACTGCTTTTCATTCCTTCTATCAAGAATCTGCAGACTTGAGAAGAACGTCACACAAACAAGTCATAAATCTTCAAGCTTTATTAAGCAGTTCACACAATATATACTTTGCATAGAAACAAAAGTAAGATCATTCTCCAGAGGAAGAACAAATATAAAACAATACAATTAATCATTGCTTATTCCTTAATACAGGTTCATAATGCTGAATACATAATTTTTCCTTGAAAAAATAAAAAGAGGAATACTTGAAAAACAACTCCTTATACAGCAGTTATGGAAAAATACAAAAGATTCGGAAATTGTTTTATTGCCAAGCATGTTTACATACACAAGGAATTTGTTTTAGTGAAAGTTTCCAGCACAGAAAAAAGTATAGACAGTGCAGGCATACATTTAATAAAGATAAATAGCAAACTAGTAATAATAAAGAGAATAGCAATCAATTAAATATATATATGCTATGTATATTTCTTCACTCATTCACATTCTCAATGGTGACTGAAGGAGACACTAAGAGAGACCACTAAAACTCAGTTATTTATTCATCTTTTATTCTCATGGACTGTAAAGATGATCATTAAGAGATAGAAATATATGTGTTCCTGTGGCTCAGTGGTAGAGCATTGCGTTAGCAGCGTAAAGGTTGTGGGTTCAATTCCCAGGGAACACACATACTGATAAAAAATGTATAGCCTGAATGCACTGTAAGTCCCTTTGGATAAAAGCGTCTGATAAATACATAAATGTAAATATATCTTTGTGTAAATAGTCTTAAAAATCAACAACAACAGCGATTTTTAAAGTCTTGCATTGAATGTTGTCTTTCTACAGTTTGTGCTCTCCATCCACAGGGAACGTGTGTAAACACACAGCTGAACTCGTACAGTGTTCAAATCATTCTGTGGTCCCATGATGGCAGTTTTCATATTGTCAAGTCACCTTTATTTATATAACGCTTTTAAGAATACAAATTGTAACAAAGCACTGCACAATATCAAAATAGGCACATTTTTGAGTTAAAGGCATTTCATTATTGAAGTCAGTGATGTCATCATCCAGCTCAGTTCAGTTTAAATAGTATCTGTGCAATCAAGTCGGTGATATTGCTGGAAATGAAGATTCCCCAACTAAGCAAGCCAGAGGATCCTAAACTCCATCAGTGACAGAACGGAGAAAAAATCTTGGGAGAAACCAGGCTCAGTCGGGGGGGCAGTTCCCCTCTGGCCAGACGAACCAGTGGTTTTTCGTACCTGTGCATCAGACAATCAGCTGCCAGTTTCATGAATGACACTCAAACAATCATGTGTCTGTGTGTGAGAGGAGTCAGAGTTTTCATTATTAAAATGATCACTAGAATCGTTCATCCCCTCAGGTTTGACCGTTCATAGACATCGTCTCCAGAATAAAAAAGGACGAGTTGAGAGCTTTCCATCACTCTCCTGTACGGGCTCGCGATCTGTAGTTTCCACTGAGAGTGATGCCATCTTCATACGGCATAAAAGAAAGAGAAGAAAGCAAATGAAGAGAGAGAAAGATACGATCAGTCCGATGCGAGTTCGTTTCTCATTGTTGCTGTGCTCAGTTTGGTCTCCTCCTCCTGCGCCGGTGACGACCTCTGCATGAAATTACAGAACAGAATTAGCACACTGTGTTTGTTTCTTTTTTAAAGTGTATTATAGTTTTGGGAAACTTGGGCTTTTACTTCATAATTTCCTTGTATTTCAAACTGAAGCCCAGCAGACATGTCTATTTTCTCTCTTGTCAGCCAATTATGTTCAAAGAACCTCATAAACATCTGATTAATTATTAACTGCTGGCTAGTTGACGACTCATAATAATGCATAATAATAATAATAATAATAATAATAATAATTCATTGTAATGTCAAACTGAGCTCCAAACAGGGTTATTATAGTTGACTAAAACTAATAGTTTTAGTTGAAATTAAAGCCATAAGTTAGTTAATTGAAACGAACCAAGTAAACATTAACTAAAATTAAATGCATCTATAAAAAAAAACATTTCTCATTTTAAGTTAGCTTAACTTGAATACTAAAAAAAAAAAAAAAAATTATATTTAAGTTAGTTAATTGAAACGAACATTAACTAAATTCAAATCTATAAAGAAAATATAGATATATTTTTCCCAATTTCAGCTAGATGCCAAGGCAACATTTCTCATTTTAAAATTACTTTAACTTGAATATTAAAATAACTAACATTAAAACAAAAATGTATTATATTTAAATGACTAATTATATTACAAATAAAAATATAAAAAATGACAATTGTTTTTTTTAAATGACAAAAACACAACACAATTACTAAAGCTTAAAATCAAAATTAAAGCATAAAATTAATAAAAGATTCCTAATTAATCAAAACTATATAACCAAGGTCAAGGTTTCTTTATTTGTCACATAATAAATTATACAGGGTATAATCAGAAGTGAAATGTAAATCAAATCAGGTCCGCTCAGTAGACAGTGCAAAGAATAGAAATAAAAATAAAAAATTAAATCGAGTTACACAACACAAGAGCATATATATATATCTGTAAGTAAAAATAAAAAGGATATATAAAATAAAAAAGAAAGTAAAGTAAAGAGTAAAATGTACAGTATAGTAAAAAGTGCAAAACAAAACAAATAAGATGTGCAAAACAATAAGATGTGCAAAACAGTATACAGTATACTGGGGCTTGATAAATAGTAATGTAATGTGAATGAGATAGATGTGCACACGGGTTGAGCCGGTTATGTACACTAGCAGCAATATGGATGATGAGAATATGAATGTTTTTTACAGTTAATAGTGGGTCTAGTGAGTGTTATGATGTTATGATGTTATGATGTTATGATGTTATGAGACTGAGTTTGTGTTAAGGAGCCTGATGGCCTGGGGGAAGAAGCTCCTCCTCAGTCTCTCAGTTTTTGCCATCATGCTTCTGAAGCGCTTGCCAGATGGCAGTAAACAGAAGAGGTGGTTACCGGGGTGGTTTGAGTCCTTGCGGATTTTAGCAGCTCTGCTTTTACAGCGTTTGAGGTAGATGTGCTGCAGAGAGGGGAGAGCAGACCCTGAGATGCACTCAGCTAAGCACACGACTCTCTGCAGAGCTTTGCAGTCCTGGTTTGAGGAATTACCATACCACACTGAGATGCAGTGTGAGAGTCAGGACACTTTCTATGGCCCCTGAATAGAAAGTCTTCAGGATAGCTGGTGAGACCCTGAATTTCCTCAGCTGACGCAGATGGTACAGTCTTTGCCTGGCTTTCTTGACCTGTGTTTGAATGTGTGTAGTCCATGTCAGGTCCTCGGAGATGTTTACACCCGATAGTAAAACAACAGTGGCTGCAGCGGTCACTGACCCAGTATTGTTGTTGTAGCTTTTTAAATCACACTATTTTACAAACAAATCTTGCCTATTTAATCTTGACAAACAGTATTTATACTTTAATATAGTAATATTTAATCTGGTATCTGTACTTTAACTCAAGTATGTGATTTATGCACCACTATATAATAGTAATTCTCTATAAATGAACTTTTCTGTTGCTTAGTCTTCATTCCCAAATAAAATGTATAACATTAGTAGTAAAACCAGCCCGATAAATTCATGCTAATAATGTAACATTCACTTTAAACCTAACTGAGAACTAACAACACAAAAGGCATTGCACATAATGATATATCAAGTGCATATATTCATCTGAATGATGAGGTCTTACCGTTGACATGCAGCATGTAGGCGTGTGGGTATCCGTTAATATTTTCACCATTAAGGAAGCAGCGGTATAATCCAGCATCTCTCTTCTGGACGCCAGTGATGGTCAGAGACACATCTCCGTGTCTGAATCCGTCGTCTGTCAGCGATACTCTGTCCTCAGAACCATTGCCTGTATTTGTGGCTCCATTAACAGTGTAGTGAAGAGCTGTTTGTTCATTATGTAGCCAGGTCACATCATTGACACCGCTTTGAGTATCCGCAAAACACTGGAGAGTGATGGTTCCTAGCTCGACGGCGGTCACGTTTATAGCAACTATAGGGAAAAACAATTTAAAACTGAACTTATATTACTCACAGTAAGTTTAACGACACGTGCTATAATGCATGATCTAATCTAAAGCGTCTCTAATGTGAGGCAAACGGGCTCTGTGGGCTCCCAGACTGGAGCGGGCTCTGGAGCGGACTCTGTGGGCTCACGGACTGGAGCGGGCTCTGGAGCGGACTCTGTGGGCTCACGGACTGGAGCGGGCTGTGTGGGTTCCCGGAACGGAGCTATTATTAGTTTTCTTTCTCATTAAGAATGAAAGCACATATTTAATATACTGATACTCACCTAAAACCTCCAGGTTAACTTTATTGATGAAGCCGTCACAGATGCACTCGTATTGCCCCAGGTCATTGTATTTTGCTGACTTAATAAATAGAGAGTAGTTTTTTTCATGCATAACTGAAAGTTTTTCCTTAAAACTTTGTGTTACAACACATTCCTCCTTTTGGCATTCAGCAACAATCACTTTTAAGGGGAAGGTCTTCCTCCACATGACTTTTTCACCGCAGCCGCAGGGAAGTGATGTCGGGTGATCCAGCACCACAGAGACAGAAGAAACACCTGTGAATAAAACAAAAATAGTTTAGATTTGTCATAAATACCTCAAATCACATACAAATTGCATAATCTACAAGATGTTTATATTTTAAGAACTAACAAATTATAAAAACAGAAAAAATTAAGCTGATGTTACACCATGCTGACTTCTGGCAAACTGCTTTGTTTATCTGCCATACAGGGAGGATTGTGCTGCCTGTCAGGGAACGTGAGGAGAGAGATGAGGCGAGGACTCAAGTGCAGGAGAATGGGTATTTAATAATAAAATAAAACAAAGAGCAACAAAAAACACCCCGAAGGGGAAGTGGTAGTCAACATAACACTCACATGAAGAAAGACAACGGATCAGCACAGGACTGCAGACACCAGGAGGTAAGATGGAAGGGGGTAGGCAATAGACATGGGAGCACATGGCACCAACAACAAACAACAAGCCATGTGCTCAACACACAGAAACATCTGGTGGCCAGCCTGGGCACAACAGCAGGACCGTAACAGGACCGTGGAGCGGACTCTGTGGGCTCCCGGAGTGGAGCGGGCTCTGGAGCGGACTCTGTGGGCTCCCGGAGTGGAGCGGGCTCTGGAGCGGACTCTGTGAGCTTCCGGAGTGGAGCGGGCTCTGGAGCGGACTCTGTGGGCTCCCGGAGTGGAGCGGCTCTGGAGCGGACTCTGTGGGCTCCCCGGAGTGGAGCGGGCTCTGAGCGGACTCTGTGGGCTCCCCGGAGTGGAGCGGGCTCTCTGGGCTCCCGTGGAGCGGGCTCTGGAGCGGGCTCTGGACTCCCGGAGTGGAGCGGGCTCTGAGCGGACTCTGTGGGCTCCCGGAGTGGAGCGGGCTCTGAGCGGACTCTGTGGGCTCCCCGGAGTGGAGCGGGCTCTGGAGCGGACTCTGAGCGGACTCTGTGGGCTCCCGGAGTGGAGCGGGCTCTGAGCGGACTCTGTGGGCTCCCCGGAGTGGAGCGGCTCTGGAGCGGACTCTGTGGGCTCCCGGAGTGGAGCGGCTCTGTAGGCTCCCAGACTGGAACGGGCTCTGTGGGCTCCCAGACTGGAGCGGGCTCTGGAGCGGACTCTGTGGGCTCACGGACTGGAGCGGGCTCTGGAGCGGACTCTGTGGGCTCACGGACTGGAGCGGGCTGTGTGGGTTCCCGGAACGGAGCTATTATTAGTTTTCTTTCTCATTAAGAATGAAAGCACATATTTAATATACTGATACACACGCCTTTTTCTCCACTGTTTACATTAAGACATATGCTTTTCTTAACCGACTGTTTACAAGGATATTAGCCAATCATGCATTTTGATGTAGTTTTGTCTGAATTTATTCATCCATGCTCAAAAAAGCGGAGGAGAGCTCAATTCAGAATTCGCGCAGAGTTGACGCGGCTGTCTGCGTGCGGGTGCTTCAGATGTGTGCGCGGAAAACTTCTCACACAGCGCGCGACTGTTACTCCAACAATCCCGAGCGTCTTTTATGCTCGCCTCGTGCCTTCTGGCAGTCCTTATATCGAGTCCTGATGCTTGAGATTGAACAAGAATGCACGCGTTGGCTGTAATGCATAGATGGACATTATATGAAAATGTGGACAGTGCCAAAATAAAGGTGCCTTTTTCTACTACAGATATTGATATTTTACGTGTGACATCGATGCATCGTATCGCCATACATTGTATCGATATATATCGATGAATCGTTACACCCCTAGTCTGTGCGTGGTGCTCTTGATACCTTGACCCCAGCCTCAGTCCATTCCTTGTGAAGTTCACTCAAATTCTTGAATTGATTTTGCTTGACAATCCTCATAAGGCTGCAGTTCTCTCGGTTGGTTGTGCATCTTTTTCTTTCACACTTTTTTCTTCCACTCAACTTTCTGTTAACATGCTTGGATACAGAACTCTGTGAACAGCCAGCTTCTTTGGCAATGAATGTTTGTGGCTTACCCTCCTTGTGAAGGGTGTCAATGATTGTCTTCTGGACAACTGTCAGATCAGCAGTCTTCCCCATGATTGTGTAGCCTAGTGAACCAAACTGAGAGACCATTTTGAAGGCTCAGGAAACCTTTGCAGGTGTTTTGAGTTGATTAGCTGATTGGCATATCACCATATTCTAATTTATTGAGATTGTGAATTTGTGGGTTTTTTGTTAAATGTGAACCAAAATCATCACAATTAAAAGAACCAAAGACTTAAACTACTTCAGTCTGTGTGCATTGAATTTATTTAATACACAAGTTTTACAATTTGAGTTGAATTACTGAAATAAATGAACTTTTCCATGACATTATAATTTATTGAGATGCACCTGTATCTGCGTTGTTAATCCTTTTGATCTTTTTTTATTATTATTACATGAATCGAACTTTTCATTGGATAATAAGAATTTAAAATGGGGGAAATATCATTATGAAATAAATGTTTTTTTCTAATATACATTGGCCACAATTACCGGCACCCTTTTATTCAATACTTTTTGAAACCTCCATTTGCTAGTTTAACAGCTCTAAATGTACTCCTATAATGCCTGATGAGGTCAGAGAACACCTGACAATAGATCAGAGACCATTCCTTCATCCAGAATCACTCCAGATCCTTCAGATTCACAGCTTCTCCTCTTCAGTTCACTCATCTTCTACAGGGTTCAGATCAGAGAACACCTGACAAGAGATCAGAGACCATTCTTTCATCCAGAATCACTCCAGATCTTCAGATTCACAGCTTCTCCTCTTCAGTTCACTCATCTTCTACAGGGTTCAGGTCAGAGAACACCTGACCCGAGATCAGAGACCATTCCTTCATCCAGAATCACTCCAGATCTTCAGATTCACAGCTTCAGTTCACTCACTCATCTTCTACAGGGTTCAGTTCAGAGAACATCTGACACGAGATCAGAGACCATTCCTTCATCCAGAATCACTCCAGATCTTCAGATTCACAGCTTCTCCTCTTCAGTCCACTCATCCTCTACAGGGTTCAGGTCAGAGAACACCTGACCCGAGATCAGAGACCATTCCTTCATCCAGAATCTCTCCAGATTCACAGTTTCTCCTCTTCAGTCCACTCATCTTCTACAGGGTTCAGGTCAGAGAACACCTGACCCGAGATCAGAGACCATTCCTTCATCCAGAATCACTCCAGATCTTCAGATTCACAGCTTCTTCTCTTCAGTTCACTCACTCATCTTCTACAGGGTTCAGTTCAGAGAACACCTGACACAAGATCAGAGACAATTCCTTCATCCAGAATCACTCCAGATCTTCAGATTCACAGCTTCTTCTCTTCAGTTCACCTCACTCATCTTCTACAGGGTTCAGGTCAGAGAGCACCTGACCCGAGATCAGAGACCATTCTTTCATCCAGAATCACTCCAGATCTTCAGATTCACAGCTTCTCCTCTTCAGTTCACTCACTCATCTTCTACAGGGTTCAGATCAGAGAACACCTGACACGAGATCAGAGACCATTCCTTCATCCAGAATCACTCCAGATCTTCAGATTCACAGCTTCTTCTCTTCAGTTCACTCACTCATCTTCTACAGGGTTCAGGTCAGAGAACACCTGACACAAGATCAGAGACCATTCCTTCATCCAGAATCACTCCAGATCCTTCAGATTCACAGCTTCTTCTCTTCAGTTCACCTCACTCATCTTCTACAGGGTTCAGGCCAGAGAACCTGACATGAGATCAGAGATCATTCCTTCATCCAGAATCACTCCAGATCTTCAGATTCACAGCTTCTTCTCTTCAGTTCACCTCACTCATCTTCTACAGGGTTCAGATCAGAGAACACCTGACAAGAGATCAGAGACCATTCTTTCATCCAGAATCACTCCAGATCTTCAGATTCACAGCTTCTTCTCTTCAGTTCACTCACTCATGTTCTACAGGGTTCAGGTCAGAGAACACCTGACACGAGATCAGAGACCATTCCTTCATCCAGAATCACTCCAGATCTTCAGATTCACAGCTTGTTCTCTTCAGTTCACCTCACTCATCTTCTACAGGGTTCAGGTCAGAGAACACCTGACCCGAGATCAGAGACCATTCTTTCATCCAAAATCTCTCCAGATCTTCAGATTCACAGCTTCTTCTCTTCAGTTCACTCACTCATCTTCTACAGGGTTCAGATCAGAGAACACCTGACACGAGATCAGAGACCATTCCTTCATCCAGAATCACTCCAGATCTTCAGATTCACAGCTTCTCCTCTTCAGTTCACCTCACTCATCTTCTACAGGGTTCAGGTCAGAGAACACCTGACAAGAGATCAGAGACCATTCCTTCATCCAGAATCACTCCAGATCTTCAGATTCACAGCTTCTTCTCTTCAGTTCACTCACTCATCTTCTACAGGGTTCAGGTCAGAGAACACCTGACATGAGATCAGAGATCATTCCTTCATCCAGAATCACTCCAGATCTTCAGATTCACAGCTTCTTCTCTTCAGTTCACTCACTCATCTTCTACAGGGTTCAGGTCAGAGAACACCTGACATGAGATCAGAGATCATTCCTTCATCCAGAATCACTCCAGGTCCTTCAGATTCACAGCTTCTTCTCTTCAGTTCACCTCACTCATTTTCTACAGGGTTCAGATCAGAGAACACCTGACAAGAGCTCAGAGACCATTCCTTCATCCAGAATCACTCCAGATCCTTCAGATTCACAGCTTCTTCTCTTCAGTTCACCTCACTCATCTTCTACAGGGTTCAGGTCAGAGAACACCTGACAAGAGATCAGAGACCATTCCTTCATCCAGAATCACTCCAGATCCTTCAGATTCACAGCTTCTCCTCTTCAGTTCACTCACTCATCTTCTACAGGGTTCAGGTCAGAGAACACCTGACAAGAGATCAGAGATCATTCCTTCATCCAGAATCACTCCAGATCTTCAGATTCACAGCTTCTTCTCTTCAGTTCACCTCACTCATCTTCTACAGGGTTCAGGTCAGAGAACACCTGACACGAGATCAGAGACCATTCCTTCATCCAGAATCACTCCAGATCTTCAGATTCACAGCTTCTCCTCTTCAGTTCACTCACTCATCTTCTACAGGGTTCAGATTAGAGAACACCTGACCCGAGATCAGAGACCATTCCTTCATCCAGAATCACTCCAGATCCTTCAGATTCACAGCTTCTCCTCTTCAGTTCACCTCACTCATCTTCTGCAGGGTTCAGGTCAGAGAACACCTGACCCGAGATCAGAGACCATTCCTTCATCCAGAATCACTCCAGATCTTCAGATTCACAGCTTCTCCTCTTCAGTTCACTCACTCATCTTCTACAGGGTTCAGGTCAGAGAACACCTGACACGAGATCAGAGATCATTCCTTCATCCAGAATCACTCCAGATCCTTCAGATTCACAGCTTCTTCTCTTCAGTTCACCTCACTCATCTTCTACAGGGTTCAGGTCAGTGAACATCTGACACGAGATCAGAGACCATTCCTTCATCCAGAATCACTCCAGATCTTCAGATTCACAGCTTCTTCTCTTCAGTTCACTCACTCATCTTCTACAGGATTCAGGTCAGAGAACACCTGACACGAGATCAGAGACCATTCCTTCATCCAGAATCACTCTAGATCTTCAGATTCACAGCTTCTTCTCTTCAGTTCACCTCACTCATCTTCTACAGGGTTCAGGTCAGAGAACACCTGACACGAGATCAGAGATCATTCCTTCATCCAGAATCACTCCAGATCCTTCAGATTCACAGCTTCTTCTCTTCAGTTCACTCATCTTCTACAGGGTTCAGGTCAGAGAACACCTGACAAGAGATCAGAGATCATTCCTTCATCCAGAATCACTCCAGATCCTTCAGATTCACAGCTTCTTCTCTTCAGTTCACCTCACTCATCTTCTACAGGGTTCAGATCAGAGGACTGGAATGACCAGCAGAAGCTTGCTTTTGTGCTCAGTGACCCATTTTTGAGGTTTGTGTTTGGATTATTGAACGGTTTGAAGATACAAACATGGCCCATTATAAGATTTGTAACAGAGTCAGTCACTCATTGATTTTTATCTGTTGGTATTTGATAGAATCAGTGATACCATGTGTCTAAAGAAGACGTCCAGGACCTCCAGCAGAAATATAGGCCCACAAGATCAAAGATACAGCAGTATATTTCATTGTACACATGGGGTACTTTTTATCCCTGTGTTCACCAAACCCATCTTGAGTGTTTGCTGCTAAAAAGCTCATTAGTTTGTTTCATCTGACCATAGAAGCCAGTCCCATTTGAAGTTCCAGTCGTGTCTGACAACTGAATATTTCTGTTCTTGTGTTCCTGTGGCTCAGTGGTAGAGCATTGCGTCAGTTGCGCAAAAGGTTGTGGGTTCAATTCCCAGGGAACACATGTACTAATTAAAATGTATAACTTGAATGCACTGTAAGTCGCTTTGGATAAAAGCATCGGCTAAATGCATAAATGTAAATGTAAATATGTTGGAGATTGTTTTTGGATGAGTGAGGAGAATTTTTCTTGAAACCCTCCCAAACAACACGTGGTGATGTAGAAGCTGTTTGACAAATTTTTAAAGGTTCTCTGACCCCGAGACTCAACTATTTTCTGCAATTCTCCAGCTGTGGTGCTGGACGTAACAGCATTAGAACGATATAGACATCGATGTAGACGATACAGACGTCCTCTTCCAGGCAGTTTCGTAATATTTTATGTTGATTGGAAATTATTAATTATTGCCCTGATGATGGAAATGGGGATTTTCACTGCTCTAGCTCTTTTCTTAAAGCCACTTCACTAATTTGTGAAGTTCAATTATCTTTTGCTGCACCTCAGAAATATAGTCTTAGGTTTTTCTCATTGTGATGATGATTAAGGGGATTTGTTTTCCCTCCTATTTATATTTCTGTGAAACAGGAAGCCATGGCTGGATAATTTGATGTTCATAATCACCCTGGAGTGCTCAAAATTGTGAATATGAATGGAAATATACTTCAGAGATATTTTACTCATGATAATTTCTAGGGGTGCCAATAATTGTGTCCAACGTCTATTTGAGAATTTTTTTTATTTCATAATGATATTTCCCCCCATTTTAAATTATTATTATCCAATGAAAGGTTCGATTTTTGTGAATTTTTAAATAAAAGATCAAAAGGATTAACAATGCAGATTAATTTTCATACACACATACACACATATACGTTATAGATACATACACACACATACATATATAGATACGTACATAAACTAGTGAAATAATTTTGAATGAAAGGCAAAAGCATTCTTTAACTATACAAATATTTAATTGCATTAAAAGAAAATCATGTGACCTACCAGTTGTAAGCAGTGCCAGAATCCAATAAATCTTCATGGCTGTGTGCACTGAAACACAATTTAGCATGATATTATATTTCACGTTAGTCAGACAGGACATTTTGACTCTTGCTAATATGTCATAATGAATAGTTACAATAACAATAGTTACTTTCCCTGGTAATTGGTTTATTTTATAACGATGTAACTCGGTTAGTATTAGTGGGAAGTAACTAGTAATATAACTAATTGCTTTTAAAGTGTGCTTTTAAACAACAACTTTTTCCCAATGAACACAATATATTTTATTTTTAAGAAACATATAGTACATTTTGGAACAATAAACATGTCAAGCTAAATAATTAAAATAAATAATTGAATTCTCGTTAATCAAATTAAGTGCAGTCACTTTTAAAAGTGAGCTTAAACCTGCAGCACAACAATAATCAAAAACATAATCAAAACAATTTGTGTAAAAAATAAAAAATTATTTAAAAAGCAGTCATTAAACATGCAGCTCAACAAGGTTTTTGGAGACTTGCTCACGTTTCTACACATTCATCTTTAGGTTTGGAGCAGTGAGGTATGAGGATGTCTGCACATACACAAAGAGAGAGAGAGAGCGCGAGTGTGTTCGCATGCGCACGCACGCACACACACACACAGACACAGACACAGACACACAGAGACACACACGGACACACATGCACGCACACACACACACACACGGTCTCTCTCCGTACAACACTAACAGCAGCAGTTTGTTTTTTAAATGTCATGATATTGAACAGATGTCAACACTGGCAGCAGGAGGCTTAATGTATACCAGCTAAATGTAATTATTGCACTAAATCACAGAAACGTAGTACTTCAGTCAGCTTTTCCCCTCTCAGTGAAGTAACGTGAGGGAGGAAACTAATTGATTAGTTAGTTAATTAGCCTTGTTATCTGCCTCGGTAGCAAGCCAAATAGTATTTACTTCAACACTGAAACAAACGGCGGGCGGGTCTCTGTCTTGATCGGGGTGAAACAGAGAGAAATGAAGATGACACGTATAGTTTATGTACAACCTGGAAGCATTTATTTAGCGATCGCTAAACGTCATCTGCACACATCTGTGCGACGCATTGTTGATAAACGAGGGCCCTGAATTGGGTCTGCTAAGGGAGACATACAAAACGCAGGGCTCTCAAGTTATAGCTAAAGTGTGGAGTGAGATTAGGGGAGGAGCCACACAACGGGGATGAGTCACTCGAATGGGAGGAGCCACACAACGGGAGGAGTCACTGAATTGAGGAGGCCACACAACGGGAAGGAGTCACTCTAATGGGAGGGGCCACACAACGGGGAGGAGTCACTCGAATAGGAGGGGCCACACAACGGGGAGGAGTCACTCGAATTGGAGGGGCCACACAACGGGGAGGAGTCACTCGAATGGGAGGGGCCACGCAACGGGGAGGAGTCACTCAAATGGGAGGGCCACACAATGGGAAGGAGTCACTAATATTTGCAGCACCCAAGTTTTTGCTAGCAGTTCAATTTGACCTATTGTTCATAATTGACCAGCACAAATGGAAATGATAACATCTGGTAAATCTGATGAAAGACAAATTCATTCTAATAAAATAAAAGATTTATGTATTTAAAAATACAAATTTAATTTAGTGTTCATTTGGCATGTTTGGGGCCAAATTTCTTTGTATTTTTGATACTTTTTTTTAAATATATAAAACAATTTATTTTATTTGGATGAATTTGTCTGTGTTTTATCAGATGTACCAACTATTATAACATCTCTAGTACTTTCCTTTCAGGAAGCCAAAGCGAAGTAAAAGCTTCTGGTTGCAAATGTTGTTTTTTTGTACTGCTTTGTAATACTTTTGCACGAATTTGGCTATATTCCAGCTTCAGCTCTCACTAACGTTTAAGTGATTCTGTCCAGGAATCTTAAAATCGAAAAACTACATATATATGAAGGGGTTACCGACGCGCATCCATGTTTTGGCAGAATCGCATAATTTACCCAGAAACAACAACATCCTAATTTCTGATTGGCTGTAGATGGCATTTAACCCTGTAAGCGCCAAAGTCCCAAAATTGCGAAAAGACGTCAGACTTCATGAAGTAGGCTGTATTTCCTAATATGGTGTAATATCGCATTTGTATTTCCTACCACTAGATGGCAGACATGTCGTACTTCGATTCTAGACCAAAAGTGTTCGAGGAAATAGCAGAGCAAGTGAGCGATCGTGTCATTGATGCGGAAGCAATTCAGTTCATAACGTGTGTCAATTATAGAGATCGACCGATATATCGGTTTACCGATATTTTTCCTGATATTTAAGCATTTTACCATAATCTGTTTTGTAAAAAAAAAAAAAAAACGGTTTTGAAGTATTATTTTTTTTTCACATACATAATTACACAGAGTATAACCAGCAGTGAAATGTGTTCTCTGTATTTGACCCATCCAAGTGCACACACACACACACACACACACACACCTGGAGCAGTGGACACACACACACACACACACTGGAGCAGTGGACACACACACACACACACCCTGGAGCAGTGGACACACACACACACACACACACCTGGAGCAGTGGACACACACACACACACCTGGAGCAGTGCACACACACACACACACACCTGGAGCAGTGGACACACACACACACACACACACACACCTGGAGCAGTGGACACACACACACACACACACCTGGAGCAGTGGACACACACACACACACACACACACCTGGAGCAGTGGACACACACACACACACACACACAGCTGGGGCAGTAGACACACACACACACCTGGAGCAGTAGACACACACACACACACACACACACACACACACACACAGTAGTGAACACACACACACACACACACATTTTACATTAAATTGTTAATTTTCAACAGTTTTTTGTTGTTGTTAAGATGACTGAAAGTGAAGAATGGACTTACTTCACTCTGTTATTTATGTACTTTATAACAGTTAATAAATATCGGTTCTGCATATCGGTTATCGGGAACATAAACATACAAATAATTGGTATCGGTTATAAAAAAATCAATATTAGTCGATCACTAGTAAATTGTGAGAGAAAATCGACAAATGATTAATAAAAAGTTGTACGGTTATTCGCTGATTCTGACTCTGAAGGGGAATATTTGCGGTTTGGAAATGACGATCAGCCGTGATCATGCTTCTCCCGGTAACGTTACATCTCTGCTGCGTAACGGTGCCGCCGCGCATGGCGAGAGTGTCCACAAAGCACAAACAAGTGATCATTTCAGACCTTTGCCCAACGGGGATGGGGGGCAGGGGTGGATGTGGTCTTAGTGTCCATAGGAGAGGCTGGTCATCGCCCCAGATTGCATCTTTCTTTCTGATCGCGTGCTCAAAATACCGCCAGCAGACCGTACAGGTGCAGTCAGTGTTGTTCCGTGCAATAAGAGATACCATACTCTCAAGAACTATAAACGCTCACCTAGATGCCTGATTGGGCAAATAGCTGTCAACTGATATAAAATAGGCACATGTATTTTACTATGGCACAGTAATAATGTACTACTTTCTCCTGTTTTACTGTTATTTCCTCTTTTCCTGATCATTTGTAATGATGATAAAAAGACAAAAAAACATGCGAATAAGTTAAAACAACCCAACCAGTCAATATCTATTATTTCCTGAATATTATTGGTGAACTGATCAAAAGTACTGTTCACATGCTTTTACTACTATATAGTGTAGTAATAATTTTGTACTTTCTCCTGTTTTATTGTTGGTTTCCTCTTTTCTGATAATTTGTAATGAGGATAAAAGAAACATGCAAATAAGTTCAAACATCAGTTGAATATCTACTATTTCCTGAATATTATGAAATTCAAGAGGGCCGAGCCATGATGACGTCATAATATGCTAATTAGATGAGTATATTTACACTAGAGATCGACCGATATATCGGTTTACCGATATTTTTCCCGATATTTAAGCATTTTACCATTATCGGTTTTGAAAAAAAATATCGGTTTTGAATTTTTTTTTTTTTTTTTTTTTTCACATACATAATTATACAGAGTTTAACCAGCAGTGAAATTTGTTCTCTGCATTTGACCCATCCAAGTGCACACACACCTGGAGCAGTGGACACTGTTCACTCAGGAAATGCTTAGCACAACCACCGCATGTAACTTTATACAAGATTCACTTGTTTGAAACACGCTGACTTATATTAACATTTATTATAGAACCATTATTTCACCAATAAACATCTAAATAAATACATCTCTATCGAAATTAATTATTTATTATCTCTGCAAGCGATCGCAGTTTGAGTAGTTCTGTGTAAATGCATAGATAAACCGCGCTGTCAGCAGTTTTCATAATTTAGACAAAAACATTTGAATTCTGATATAACATGCCAGTTGAGCAATGCAATAAAATAGGCCTACAATGTTTTGCTTGTTGTAGCTTATTTCAATATTCCAGAGAATATAACAGCTTATGAACCTAAAACTGTAGTTTAAAATGAAGTTGATATTTTGTTTGAGTTTTCCCTCTTTTCCTTAGGTTTTAAATAAGCCTGTAAGCGCCGTGCGCGTTTTACTTTGACTTTAATATCAGCAGCAATTCGGCGTCAAGCAGTGTTTAAAATAAAAAACAGCAAATACTGTGGAACCAAATATTTTTAAACATTATCACTTAGATCAGGGGTAATAGATCGTATTCACCTCTCTACGTATTCTGTGTTTCGGAGGAGAAATATGGTTCTCATGGCGCTGTGACTGAACGGCGGCTCAAAGCCGCTGTATGAGAACATGATACACAAACTACTGCTCTCGGCTGGATAAAAGAAGCAAGTGTCACACTAGTACACACAAGTTTGGATGGGCAAGTTTTGTAATCAAGGTAAAGCTGATTACAGTGACATGATCATGCATTAAGGCCCGTACACACCGGGACGAATATCGGCGCGTGTTATTCGTCAGCGTTTTTCAACGCGTTTTTTGTGTTCACACCCAAGCGATTTTTGCTGACGATGAGCCGAGTGAACATGCAAATTCATTCCCTGACATTAGATGGCGCTTAATGTAAAACAGAAATACCCCGGTGCACAAGGTGGCGCTGCGCAACTTTACGCTTCTGACACTCGCTTGTCACTCAGAAGAAGAGAGCAAGTATTTACGCGCTTGTCAAAATCATACAAATTTGAAATAAAGTTCTTTGTGTTCAGACACCAACGAGACCAGCAGCTCTACATTCATCTTGCCTTGCATCTTCTTTGTCTTCTTATTTCTTCCCTGCAGTGTAGATCTCACCGTCGTTTAGATTTTTTTTATAGTAATAAAAATAATTTAGTTCAGTTAGAGGACACTGCAATTAAAACTGAACGCTGCTGCTCAAAGCAGTGCACCGAACAGTATTGATTTTTACCTGTATTTTAAATCAAACATTGTGTTTGGGGTTATAATTGATAACCAGATTTCGCCGCGGGATTAATTTCCTGAATATAACGTGGTAACGGTCGGTAACTGGTGCAATTTGAACGGGTGCGGGTGGTCTAACATTATCCCGTTCCCAGACGTCCTTTCAGAACAGTATATCTGCGCTTTATTATCGAGCTCCGGTACAGCCTGCACTCGGACAGTTATGCACGCGCTGCAGCACGAACCAGTGCTTCGTTTTATTTGCGGGGTCTGAGCAAAGCTTGTGCAACGATGCAGATATAATATACAGCTCTCAAACAGAACTGGCAGGTTGTGATGAGTGACAGATCAGAATAAAGATGGAGTGTGAATGCGATGTCATTGAAGGACGTTCAACTATCTGTCCTTTTTTCTTATTATGCTTATTCTATCATTTTAAATGACAGACTGTCAAATGTATTTATTTTTCTCTGCTGCACTTTTCACTGTGTTAACAGCAAGATGTTAAATGCATTTAGTATTTTGACAGGACTTATAAAATATATATTAGGCTAAACCTACATTTTTTCCCTATTGTGTTGTAGGCTGAATGTTATCATAAACGAATTATATCCTAACAAAACGAATAAAAATAAGGATTAAATTTTTATATAACTTTTTTCCTCTCTGTGAAACTTTATTCCGTGTTGGCAGCAAAATGTTATTGACATTTATCTGTCAATAAATACAAGACGAATAAAATAAATACAATTTTATGCAGACTACACTTTTATTTGTTAGCCTATCTATCTGTTCAAGCAGAAATATGAGTGAACCGAGAGCGCACATATAGTTCGTTTGCACATCATAACGGACATAACGCGCGCCTAATGCACGATCCTGTCACTGTAATCATCTTTTCCTTGATTACAATAGTCGTCCATCAACACTTGTGTGTACTAGTGTGACACTGGCTTCTTTTATCCAACTGAGAGATGTAGTTTGCGTATCATATGATATATATACAGGGTTTTTTAGCAACCGTTCAGTCTGTATTACAGACGATAAGAAATATGTGCAGCATTGTCTTCGTGGTCGATCTATTGGGCATACCTGCTCTAAGTGATGTTTAAAAAAAACATTCGTTTCTCATTTATTTCAGAATTTATTTGCTGATTTTTATTTTATTTAAACAGTCCTTGACGCAGAATTGCCGCTGATATTAAAGTCAAAGTAAAACACACACGGCGCTTACAGGGTATTGTAATCTCCCCATCGTGTGTAATGGGAAAATTTCCTCACTGTCACAACCCTAGTGCTCAGCAAGACTGTTTTGTGTTTGAGCGCCCAAGTTGTGTTTTACTGTAACTTCAGCTGCTCCAGACACGTGAGCAAAAGCGCCAATCTCATTGGTCGGATAGTTTTGACGGCGTCAAACCAAACCAAAGAAACGAACCCGAGGCGTTTTAAAAAATGACGTTTTACGCGTGGCGTTTTCGTGTCGGTGTGCACACTCACATTGGCGCCTTGTTTAGTCATGAGGCGTTAAACGTCGGCGAATAACGCGCGCGAAATTCGTCCCGGTGTGTACGGGCCTTTAGGCGTGCGTTATGTCTGTTATAAATGATGTGCAAACGAACCGTGTATTTGCGCTATAACATCATATTTCTGCTTGAATACAGCTCAGAAGTATAGTGAATAATAATAAAATACTATTTTATTTATCATTATTAAATTAATGCAACATAAAGATACATCACAACAAGCCTTTTTAATAATTTATTTAATGTGTATTTTATCATTTATTTACTTTTCACTTGGTAGATCTCGGTGAGTTTTCTCCTTGACCTAGATTAATGTCAGACTCAGAAGTCAACAGGCTAAAAACGGGTGCTTTTACATTTCGTTTTGAAACTCTTCCGCATCTTGTCTTGTCTGTGTCACCTCACTCTTCTTGTCTGTGTCACCTCACTCTTCTTGTCTGTGTCTCCTCACTCTTCTTGTCTGTGTCAACTCACTCTTCTCGTCTGTGTCTCCTCACTCTTCTCGCCTGTGTCACCTCACTCTTCTCGTCTGTGTCTCCTCACTCTTCTTGTCTGAGTCACCTCACTCTTCTTGTCTGTGTCACCTCACTCTTCTTGTCTGAGTCACCTCACTCTTCTTGTCTGTGTCACCACTCTTCTTGTCGGTGTCACCTCACTCTTCTTGTCTGTGTCACCTCACTCTTCTTGTCTGAGTCACCTCACTCTTCTTGTCTGTGTCACCTCACTCTTCTTGTCTGTGTCACCTCACTCTTCTTGTCTGTGTCTCCTCACTCTTCTTGTCTGAGTCACCTCACTCTTCTTGTCTGTGTCACCTCACTCTTCTTGTCTGTGTCACCTCACTCTTCTTGTCTGTGTCACCTCACTCTTCTTGTCTGTCTCACCTCACTCTTCTTGTCTGTGTCACCTCACTCTTCTTGTCTGTGTCTCCTCACTCTTCTTGTCTGTGTCACCTCACTCTTCTTGTCTGTGTCACCTCACTCTTCTTGTCTGTGTCTCCTCACTCTTCTTGTCTGAGTCACCTCACTCTTCTTGTCTGTGTCACCTCACTCTTCTTGTCTGTGTCACCTCACTCTTCTTGTCTGAGTCACCTCACTCTTCTTGTCTGTGTCACCTCACTCTTCTTGTCTGTGTCTCCTCACTCTTCTTGTCTGAGTCACCTCACTCTTCTTGTCTGTGTCACCTCACTCTTCTTGTCTGTGTCACCTCACTCTTCTTGTCTGTCACCTCACTCTTCTTGTCTGTGTCACCTCACTCTTCTTGTCTGTGTCACCTCACTCTTCTTGTCTGTGTCACCTCACTCTTCTTGTCTGTCACCTCACTCTTCTTGTCTGTGTCACCTCACTCTTCTTGTCTGAGTCACCTCACTCTTCTAGTCTGTCACCTCACTCTTCTTGTCTGTGTCACCTCACTCTTCTTGTCTGTGTCACCTCACTCTTCTTGTCTGTGTCACCTCACTCTTCTTGTCAGTGTCACCTCACTCTTCTTGTCAGTCATCTCTCTTCACGTGATAAATGAAATCTGATCTGTGATGTAGAGGTCTGCGCGGGACTATTTTAGGTTTTATTCCGCTCCCGCGATATATTCACTGTTTGTTCACATTTCTGATGAAAGACAGAGATAGGCTAACAAATAAAAGTTTAATCTGCACAAAAGTGTATTTATTTTATTTTTGTCTTGTCAAGAGTCTTGAATGTATTGACAGATAAATGTCAATAACATTTTGCTGCCAACACGGAATAAAGTTTCACAGAGAGGAAAAAAGTTATACAAAAATTGTAATCCCTATTATAATTTGTTTTGTCAGGATATAATTCGTTTATGCTAGCATTCAGCCTACAACACAATAGGAAAAAAATGAAGGTTTAGCCTAATAGCTATTTTATTAGTCTTGTCAAAATTCTAAATTCATTTAACATCTTGCTGTTAACACAGTGAAAAGTGCAGCAGAGAAAAAATAAATAAATTCGACACAGTCTGTCATTTAAAATGATAGGATAAGCATAATACAAAAAAAAAAGGAAAGAGAATCGCACGTCCTTCAAGGACAGCGGAGTAATAAATCTGGTCGGGACAGCCGCAATGCAGACCTAGACTGCTGTGATGCAAGACTCTCGTCGTCAGCCGCTCAGTTTTAATTTTAGTGTCCTCTATCTGAAATAATTTATTTTTATTACTATAAAAACAATCTAAAGGACGGTGGGGGACGGTGTCACAGTGAGCAAGTAATGTAATAGTGTTGCGGCTTAACACCAGAATAACCGTCGTCACGTCTATCGCGGCAAGCCTACTTCACTCTGTTATTTATTTACTTTATAACAGTAAATAAATATCGGTTCTGAATATCGGTTATCGGTTACATAAACTTATAAATATCGGTATCGGTTATAAAAAATCAATATCGGTCGATCACTAATTTACACCCCACATAAACTTTTGGTCACGCCCAACATTTTTCTAATTTACAGTAGATCTCTATCTTTAACCTCTTTCAAGACACAAGCTTTTGAAATCTTGATGTCAAAATCCAGCATTTTTTCCAAAAAACCCTGGCGCCTAAAGGGTTAACACTGTATAACTCGACACAGCTATGAACTCGACAGAGAACTTTCCTCTGTATTCTCTCGTCTATTAATAGGATATATTGACACGTTATCCCGTCTCAGCATGAGAAACACAAGGTGTGGCGTGAGAGCGTGTCGACTGGGTTGAAATGCGTGAGTCTTGCGTGAGACTCGAGCTGGAAAGGTACAGTGGTGGTCGACTAGGTAAGTGAAACGCAACGGTTCATTATACAACTCTGAAAACATAGTGGTTTATATTATATTGCTATTTCTGTCAATAGATCCTCCAATATTATACTGAATAGTAACAATGAATATTATCATGATAACTTTACCTCTTAGCATCAGTCAGATGATGGTGAATGCTTTCCCCCAAAAAATAATTAGAAAAAAAAAAACCTTTTCAAGAAAATACTTCTAAAGTCTACATCGTGAAATAAACCGAAAGCTTAGAAAGACCTGCAGCAGCTGTCCTCTGTCACGTTGTGATGGGCCGGTCTTGATTCTTTACTGTCAAGTACACCCGGCTTCTCGGGAGGAAGTCTCACGGAGTGATTCGTTCAGTCGCGCGTGCGATCGCCTGGAGTCAACTGTGTAGAGACTCTGATGTCACGTCACACAAATAGAAACAAATGAGCGCAACAAACACAAAGCGAGTTAAACTCAGTTAACATACTGCGGTAAAATTTAGAAATGTGGCGTTTGTATAACATGACACAGTTAAGCAACATCACACGACCAAGTGTGCTGAATACCATCACGATTGAAAATGTGACACTGATTTCATATGACAGTTCACTAAACAAGTAATTCATATTAAGTCACTTACATTTTAGACGCAATATTGACTGTTTTTGTTGTTTCAGCAGCGAGAATAGTTCAAAGATCACAGCAGAACCATAACCTCACCTCGCCTCATCTCACTGATACAAAATGACAACTAACGTTAAGCAGTGACGTGGCGGAGCCACATGAATATTCATGAGTTTCCTGTTTCGCGTTAAAGCGACACTGAAAACATTGACTTCTGAGTCGGATCACACACAAACTGTTTTCAGAATAAGCGTTATGCTTCAAAGTGGGATGGTATTTAGGCTACTGTTAATTTAAGGACAATAGTTTGTAATAAATTGTGTCATGTTATGTTTAATTGAGCCTATGGACCATTTCAACGCCTTTGTTATTGTTTACATCCTTGAAATGGTCTATTTCTCTACTGCTTGAATAACTGAGGTCTGTGTATTTTTATGAAGTAATAAATGTGTAAACAGTAAACGTATTTTTTGGACACAATGTCCATTACATTTACATTGATCAGATTGGTTGATAAATGTTAACGTGATTTTGAGACTAGTTGTATATTTACACACAATACTAATGAACCTAATACGCAATTATTGTGTGGAGCACATTGCCATTTAATAATTGTTTACATGAGCCTAATTTGTAACGTGGATACTGATTTGAAAAGGGCTTATAATAGACATACAATTATACATGGGACCACTTGTCATGAGGATGTGGGTTTTCACTCATTTGGCAGGCAGAGGGTCAGATAAGATTGACCCAAAATCACTCACAATAGTAGCCAATCAATATCATGTATCAATCCGGATGGTTTGATTAAATCATACAGAATAATACCGTCTTTAACCCGCTCAATAAATCTCAGCACGTGTACAGCAAGATACACATGATGACTTGACTTATGTTAATGTTTAAATTGTGATTTTCCTGGTCAGTGTTTTGACCTGAAACCTTAGTGAAACATTAAACAATTCAAATTATGGCTAGCGTGGTTTTCGCTCTCCTGAGGCAGATAGTAAAGCGAACGTCCATACGCCTAGAAAATACTGGTCTTACCTGCTACGGGGTATCTGTCCATGTAATTGAGCACATTTCCAAAACTTAGAATCCCGGCGGCAACGAGCGTCTCATGCTTCCAGACAGCATGTGAACCTCATCCGAACTGCTGCACCCCTCGGTTTCACATCCATCGCTTTCCACACACATCTTCTGGCACGATTGATTGAACGCGCAAATGATGGAACGATTTCTGAACGGAGACAGGACGGTTGGGACGGGAACGTGTAGCACCTTTGAGCGATAAAGAAAAACTAAGTGTTAATCCCGAAGAATACGAATCATTGATTTGATTATTGTTCGCTGAGCTCGGTTCATGTCTGTACAGTGACAGGATTGAGCGCTCGGAAAGCACTTTTCTCTCACTCTGTACTGTGTTGTACAAGGAGGCGTGGTTACGCGTTAAGCCCCGCCCCGCGCCTCACACACATTAAGCCCCGCCCACGCGCCTCACACACGTTAAGCCCCGCCCCGCGCCTCACACACTGAGAAAAGGAAGGCGCACACACACACACACACACAAAGACACACACACGGTCTCTCTCCGTACAACACTAACAGCAGCAGTTTGTTTTTTAAATGTCATGATATTGAACAGATGTCAACACTGGCAGCAGGAGGCTTAAATGTATAGACATGTGTAAAACTTCAGTTTCCTTATGAACTAAGTTTTCTTTCTGTGTTTTGGATCACTTCTAATTCAAATCAGAAATATATGTTGGATGTTGTGAACGAAGTCTTCAGCAGATCTGGGAGCCCAAAGACAAGACAGAGAGCCATCATGGCTTTTGACCTCATTTATTCTAAGACAAGCATGCCTTATATATGGTACCAGAGGCTCTGTATTACAGGAGGTTCACAAAATGACCAAATAAGGTAAAGCAGGACAGACAATAAAATAAAATGACCCTTCCTTTATGTGCCGTTACATTCATCCATGCGGAAATTAAATCTAACAACGTGATACCAGCTAAATGTAATTATTGCACTAAATCACAGAAACGTAGTACTTCAGTCAGCTTTTCCCCTCTCAGTGAAGTAACGTGAGGGAGGAAACTAATTGATTAGTTAGTTAATTAGCCTTGTTATCTGCCTCGGTAGCAAGCCAAATAGTATTTACTTCAACACTGAAACAAACGGCGGGCGGGTCTCTGTCTTGATCGGGGGTGAAACAGAGAGAAATGAAGATGACACGTATAGTTTATGTACAACCTGGAAGCATTTATTTAGCGATCGGCGCTAAAACGTCATCTGCACACATCTGTGCGTACGCATTGTTGATAAACGAGGGCCCTGAATTGGGTCTGCTAAGGGGAGACATACAAAACGCAGGGCTCTCAAGTTATAGCTAAAGTGTGGAGTGAGATTAGGGGAGGAGCCACACAACGGGGATGAGTCACTCGAATGGGAGGAGCCACACAACGGGGATGAGTCACTCGAATGGGAGGAGCCACACAACGGGGAGGAGTCACTCGAATTGGAGGGGCCACACAACGGGAAGGAGTCACTCTAATGGGAGGGGCCACACAACGGGGAGGAGTCACTCGAATAGGAGGGGCCACACAACGGGGAGGAGTCACTCGAATTGGAGGGGCCACACAACGGGAAGGAGTCACTCTAATGGGAGGGGCCACGCAACGGGGAGGAGTCACTCAAATGGGAGGGGCCACACAACGGGGAGGAGTCACTCGAATATTTGCAGCACCCAAGTTTTTGCCAGCAGTTCAATTTGACCTATTGTTCATAATTGACCAGCACAAATGGAAATGATAACATCTGGTAAATCTGATGAAAGACAAATTCATTCTAATAAAATAAAAGATTTATGTATTTAAAAATACAAATTTAATTTAGTGTTCATCTGGCATGTTTGGGGCCAAATTTCTTTGTATTTTTGATGCTTTTTTTTAAATATATAAAACAATTTATTTTATTTGGATGAATTTGTCTGTGTTTTATCAGATGTACCAACTATTATAACATCTCTAGTACTTTCCTTTCAGGAAGCCAAAGCGAAGTAAAAGCTTCTGGTTGCAAATGTTGTTTTTTTGTACTGCTTTAATAATACTTTTGCACGAATTTGGCTATATTCCAACTTCAGCTCTCACTAACGTTTAAGTGATTCCGTCCAGGAATCTTAAAATCGAAAAACTACATATATATGAAGGCAGGGGCGGATCTAGGGCTGGGGCCAGAGGGGCACCGGCCCCTGTTGAAATCTGATTGGCCCCTGAAGTGCCCCTGTCCTGTCAGTCATCGCTGATTTACATCTGCGTCGGTTCGTCGTTTGAAAATCAACCTGCTCAACGGTTTCTGTCGACTACAACTGCTAGTGCTGTGTTTTCAGTCACGGTCTTCGTCCCCTTTACGGGAAGTACCTATTCAAAACTTTAAAGTAAAAAGCATATTATGGTTGATGTCATTTAAGTTCTCTTTCTAATGTTAGAAAGCTAATCAGCTCAGGACTCGACGAGTGCCCGATAGCCAGCGTGAAAGCCACTCGGCCAGAGCTGCCAACTCTCACGCTTTCGCCGTGTGACACACGATTTTGCCTGTTTTCACTCGCACTCACGCCACATACACATGCTCAAAACATCAGTTCATAGCATTTTTTATTTACTCACATGCCATTTATCTTTTTATTAACAGGCCAAAGAAAAGGACTCCCTGTGGATGAAGACTTTTTTCTGTAGGACTAAAACAGCACTTCGAACAGGTAAGATGTATTCCAAAGAATTTAACATAAATACAGGACATTTGTGCAATAGAAGTAGGCATGTTTTTGTAACTGAGAGTAGAGTTATTAAACCAACATGACCATAAATTATTTAAGGTTTCAAAGATGTCCCGTAAGAGACCTTTGCCAGGACAAAAGCGAAACCTTTTATTTTATTTAAACAACCAGCCAAGTGAGAAAAGACAGATGGATCAACCTACAGTATACTTACAGTATTAATCAATCAAAAATCAAGGTATGTTTTTCCATTGTGTTCTTGGTGCATTTTCCATAGGTGACAGGAGCCAAAGAATTCGAGAGGCTTGCTGCCGTCGCCAAACTGGTCCTGGTGTTTCCCCATGCAAACGCAGATGCTGAGAGGTGGGACTGAACAAAACCAAGAGAAGAAACGGCCTAGCATTGGATGGCACCTTGTCATCAATAATGACCATAAAGATGGCCAATCTGGAGCCCTGCTTCAAAAGGGAGCCCCCCTCAGATATCATCAAGACCTCCAAGAAGGCCACAGGCCAGTATAACCATGCCCACAGATCATAGACAAGGACTTTACCCAGCTTCTGATCTGCATCTGACACTGATTATGCCTCATTTTTAGTTATTTTTGTAATGCATTCATCTATTTTATTGCTTGGAAAGGTGTACTGTTTAAGCACTTAGGTGTAGTGTTTAAGCACTTTATTTGTTTCTGATGGACCATGTGGTGGGAGGCTTTGAATGAAGAATATTGTCCCTCCCTAACTAATCTTGTGTCGTTTTTGGCTGAACATTAATCATCAAGTGCCCTTAAGAATACAATTATTCACAACATAGGCTAGGTTTCAGTTAAGAATTAGTTTAATACCATTCTAATCAAAATATCAATCAACCTACCTAGGTCAAATCTTAAACACTGGTCTATGAATAAGGCTTTATTGTGGTACAGGGCAGTCATTTAGGCACAACAATAGTTTTCTGGTTGAATGTTCAGCTCAAGTCTAGAAGGCCCTACAAATCATTATGCCGAACATTATGCACATCTTTATCAGACCACCCAAAAATCCACTAGAATGCAGGAAGTCAAATCTACTTAATCCCAAATTTCCTGGGGGTGGACCTTCAGCTATGTGCTTCACAGAATGTAACCAATATTGTCCATCTCCAGTAGGCTGCCCCTATCAACGGCTTTGGGCCTCCCCACAAACCACCAGAATGCAGGGTACAACATCAAATTAATTCCAATTCTCTGATATCTGAGCCACCAACTTGTGAGGCTGCATAATTTTGATCACCCCTGACAAAATCTCACTCCAAGGTTTTGTGAAAAGTTGGCAGGTATGCTCGGGATAGTCGACGGATTTTTACCTAAGTTTTTGATTTGTTTGCAGCTAAGTTAGATTTAATATAGGATTCACATATTAGTTAACACAGTTGCACAGTTCAGGGTCAGGGAAGTAATACGGATAATGGTGTCTGACACTTACATCCCTATTCGGTCATACCAAACAGCCAGACATTCATTGTTGTAAATAAATGTAATGCAAAGAGTACAGGTGCACGTGCGTGACGTAACACGTCATTAAAACGCATGCGCATACTTAACAACAGAATACTCTAATAAAATGTAAAAGTATGAAAGCTAAGGTGGAAAATAAGAAGGAAAAAAACAGTAAAATGTAACACAGCACATAGCCATGATTTTAACCATGTTTCATCTGAGGTAAAATTATACGGAATTACAGTTTATTCTGTAATATCTGTGTAGTATTTTATTTACAATTTATTAGCATTCTGTTGCACTTTACTTCACCGTATATTGTAATATTACACTTTAATGGCACCTTATATATCTCTAACTGTGATAGTCAACACTACAAAGATAGAGTAATCATCAGCTCTAATGGCGCAGATGGTAAAAGTGACGCCGATCGACCCGTGTTCGAATCTGCCTTTGGCTAAGTATTTTCTTCCTTTTCATAATTTCAAATCACATCAGAAAAGCATTTATTTTCATTAAAACAATGATGGGTGAGAAATAAAAAGTATGACAGCATTTCAGTGCCACGTAACAAAATAATCTAAAAAAAATGCATTATACTCGGCCCCCCTCTGTAAATTGTGGCCCCACTGTGGCCCCTGCCTTTAAAAAATCCTAGATCCGCCACTGATCTGTGTTATCTGCGGGAAACCGTTCTGCCCTCTCTGCGGACAGGAGCGACTCGCAGCCAGCGAAGCAGAAAGGTGAGCAGAAACAAACTCGCATATCTGTGGCAGTATAGAAGATCTAAAGCGATCCAAGTCATCTTAAATAACAGCGAGTATCCCGACCCTCCTCCCTGTTTATTACAGCAATACAAACTTATTATGATAGTAAATGTCTAAATCAGAGGTCTAATGAAGATCTTTTACCTCCACCCTGGTATTTAACGGTGCCACCACCGAAGCCAACATTTTTCCCTAAAACAACGCATTTCACGCAGCAGGAGGTAGAGACTGTTTTAAAGAACCTCCCTAATAACAAAGCAAGTGGTAAAGATGGCGTGACATATGAGACTTTTAAAAATATGCAGTCACATAAGATTTTAACAACTGTCTTTAATGTCTGTTTGGAAAATAAGAGAATACCAGACTCGTGGAAAGGAGCATTAATTCATCGTATTCCAAAAAAAGACAACATCCCTGATGATCCATCGACATGGAGGGATATTTCCCTCCTTCCTACCATCTATAAGGTGTTCATGAAATGCATACTGGCCAGAGTTCTTCCGTGGTTGGTGGAGGCTGATATCTTATTCACCAAACAGAAGGCCTACATCAATAGGCAAGGTATGAATGAGCATGTATTCTGCCTTAAAACAGGGATAGATGACTTTAAGCATGAGTCGTGTAGACTGTATTCAGTCTTCCTGGACTTTAGAGATGCGTTTGGAACTTTATCTCACGATGTCATGATCAGATCATTAGAGGAAATACATCTACCTCAGCTGTTCATAGACATAGTGAAAGATGTATATAGAGGCTCCTTTATTGAAGTAATCTGTGGAGAACAGCTCACTCACCCAACATCACTTCAGATTGGCATTAAAACTGGCTGCCCATGGAGTGCAATTCATTTCATAATTGCCATTAACCAATGGTTAAAGTGGATGTGTCAATGTGCCCCCCCTGGCGTGATATCTCCTATTCCAGTACAAGGCTATGCAGATGATGTCCTGATGGTCTCCAGAGAAGAGTGTGTAGTTAAGAACATGCTGGCCAGAACCGATGCTTTTCTGGAATGGTCAGGTCTGGAGATTAAGGACACAAAATGTGCTGTTCTGTACGAGAGGAGGAGTGGAGGGAACAGGTGGTACCATTCAAAATCTGATAAATGTCCAGTGTTTACAGTAGCAACAAAACCCATACGGGTATATTCTCTTCATGAGACATATGCTTATCTTGGACATAAATTAATATAGCAGGATAATGTAAAGAGCAAGTAAACATCATCTTGTCAGAGTTTACATCTAAGCTGGACTTGATTGATAAATGTCCACTGCCACTGACTATGAATCTGGAGGCTATTAGACAGGTGGCACTGTCTAAAGTACAACATCTGTTCTCCAACGTTCACATCCAACAGAAAGTGCTGAGCGAAATGGATAACAAAACAGTGAGCTTAGTGCGAAAGTGGTTTGGACTTAATACACACAGCACTCGTGATGTTATTTTTCATCCCCAGTGGGAAGGAGGGTTGGGGGTACCAAACGTGACATGGATTTATACCAGCATGCGGATTTCCCATCTTCTGAACATGCTGAATAATGATGATAAAGACGTTAGGGAGTTGGCTCGATCCTCCCTGTTCTTGGATCTAAGGAGACACAAGGTGCCGCTGGGCAGGGAGACAGAGCCCCAGTTCCTTGGCTTCAAAAGGAAACCCAGCGGGAAACTGGACACTCATTCTGCTGGCTTTGGTGTCTGGTCAGATTGGCCGGATCTGAATGACCTCTGCGTTCGAACTGGAGTATCACTGGAGTGGGTGAGGTCTGACTCTGAGAGTGTGAGAGTCTCGGAGGATATCATCTCAGACCGCCTGACCTATGTCAGAGCAACAGCCACATACAGTGGTGATAGCCTCCCGCTAACATCTGCAGGAGCCCGGCGAACTCTCTTCGATCTACATCAATACCAACACAAACAACACTGGACTGGACTGAAACTTCAGGGAAAACTTGCATGTCTTCCCTCTGCTGATCATTCTGTTTCACATTCATTTCTGAAGAATACTGCACTCAGTGAGGACATCGTTATTTTCACAGTAAAAGCCAGATCACAAGTTCCTCTTACTAGACTCAACCTTTCTATCTGGTTTCCTACAACTCAGGTCCCTCATTGTTTGCATCACACTACAGAACAGATCACAGAAACACTGCCACATATCTTGAATGGCTGCCATGCTTACAAGGGAATGTACATAGCACGCCACGACAGAATAGTGGACCTGATAGTGAAGGACATATCAAATCATGTATCACCTTTAGTAAGAGTATACACACATTCCTGTGTAAAACCCTCTATGTTTCAGTGTCTCAGTAATAATTCTGAAATGTTTTCTGATCTGTCTGCTAATACACCTGATGTTGTTGTGATTAATGATGAGTGTAGAGAGGTGTTTGTTCTGGAGATAGCATGCACCTTTGACTCTAGTATGAGGAAGCTTTTATGACCAAAGTCATTAAATACCAACCACTCCTAAATGTTATTTCAGAGATAGGTTATCGGGGCAGATTACTTGTTTTCATATTTGGCAGTTTAGGACACACACACAGGCTGGTTGTAAGAGGCCTTCAACAACTTGGGATGCCCAAAAAGAGGGCTAAATGGTTAGCAAAGTACTGTTCTCTGTCTGCTATCATAGGCAGTCGTCATATATGGAGGAGACGCTGTTATTATACCCATAACAACTGAGTGATATGCTTAATATTGTGAATATCTTTTGTATGCCACTGGTCCATGATTTTTTGTAAGTGTATTTAACTGCATCTGTAATATTTGTGTCCCTGTAGAGTATTTATTTTAAGTGGACTTAAATAAATTGTTAAAATGTGTGTGTGTGTGTGTGTGTGTGTATTCTACCTATTAGATTGTGTTTTATTAACGTCTACACCAACCCCAACCCTTAACATGCCCTTACAGTAATGCAGATACATTAAATATTGTTGTTCAGCGTGAGAAAAAGGATGCAATATTGATGCGCGCATGCGCAGTAAGCCGAGATAGGAAAATCTGACGGGTGGATAAAATGTCAGGACACCTGGTTTAAATTAAGGTTGTGCAGATGGGGTTGTGTCTGTCACAAACGAGACTCTCACAGTGCTTCCCGCTCGCCACCAGAGGGCACTCTCCCCTGAGTATTGAACTGCATTCGGACTCAGTTCCCATTGGTCCTTATTACACCTGCCCTGCATCAGTGGACTGTTTATACAGCTCTCAGACTCTGCCTCTTTGTGAGGTCTTGTATTGGGAGTATTTCTGAGTGCCTTGTCTACCTGTGTGTTATCTTGGATTGTCTTCTCTCATCGTGATCTCATGCTCGTCCCTGGTTTCCGAGTTGCCTTGTCTCTACTGTTGTGTTTGATGTGATTGATTCTACTGCGTTTTCAATAAAGCTGCAAATGGATCCTCAATCTGTTGAAGCCTCTTTACAGTAACACTGCGTTACAATCTGCCCTGCTGTGCTAGTGTAGTTCACACTATTTACTTTAATACATTTTAATCAGAAACGACGAGAAACAGGTGAATAAAGACTCGGATTCAGAAATTATTATTTCGAGACATAGAAAGCATTTGGGCTCGTTTATGTGGGGCTCAAAAATCAGATTAATTGTAATTATTAAAAAAATCTATTATTTTATTTAAGATCTTTAAGATCAGATAACATTTTAGGCTGTCATAACGTGCCCCTCAGATATTACAATGCGCCGCACCTACGGGGCATGTTGTCACATTTCACTTTCAATTTTTGAGGGTAATAAAGAAAAACTAGACACTGTATTTATGAAACAAAGCGACATATTTGTACCAGACAAGTGTGAAATTACTGTGGATAAAAATATACTCTGAGCACGAAGTGGATTTACACAATATGAGAAAGTCAAAGTGTTACTTCGCTCTCGGCTAAACACTGTTATGTGACTATTCACAAGCTGTTTTAATTACGGTATAATTGCTTGGAAACTATATTTAACGTGTTCAAGTCCGTTCGATGCACGCAAGCCATCCAATAATCGCAATAAGCTTTGCGTGTTTTTTTATTATAACACAAAGTCTCATCTTTCTGTACATTTTGAGATCAGATACAAACCATAAATGTTTAGCGTTTTTTTATTTGTAGTGAGGTAACTATTCGCCTCAGTTCAAGCTGCATTGGGATCAATTATATTTTCCTCTTTAATATTTGCATTATGAAATAAACATGAATAAATATTTGAATGCCTATTGAAAAAAAAAATCAGAACAATTTATACAAATGAATGTTTCATGAAATCGATCAAATAGGGTTTCAAACGCAATATAATGTAATTTAAAATTCATTAAATTAGTATGACGTTAATCTTATTTAGTAATTTTTAGTGACACTAAAATGCCGCTGTATTTGTACTACATGCAAACACTATATTGGCACAGCGGCCAAAACAAAAACTTAAAATACCCTTATAATGTATTAGAAAGTGTTACCAAAATTATTATGCCATGCAATTACATTAGCTGCTTATGGTCTTCAGTGTCCATAACCTGGAGAGCAAATTAGTTGTTTGTAGAAAAAAAGATATTATCAGGTACATTACAGATTGTAAGCTGTGTGGAAAACGTACAAAAGCCACCCAGAAAAAGCACTATTCACAGCTTGTAATACTTTTTAGTTTTACAAAACAAACTAAAATTGTACCTCACGCTTACCTCTTCCTCTCATCTACCTTGCCGTAAAAAAGTTTTTTTTAAAAATTACTGAAAAAGTATACTTTCCCATGAAAACACCACTTCAGTTATTGTGCAACAGAACAAAACACGCACACAAGATGAAATGCACATCGAATTTCACAAAATACACCTTGCTTATCATTATCAGGCCCATGAAAGCACACACAAGATGAAATGCACTTAACAGGGAATAATTTTGTGTGCTTTGAAAATAAACACATTTTCTAAAATTAAAATAGACCTAAACTGCTGGGAAATGCGGTCTATTAAACGACTGTCAATTTTTAAATGAGCTTTTAGAAACACTAGATTAGACAAACTATTACTTAAACTATTCCACAGATTCTCGAACTAGCAAATTACCAAAGAGCATTTTGTATTGAGCGAGCGGAGCGGGATCTTCAGAAAGGCGCTCTCCTGTCTCCTCCTGTGTTGCTCCCTCTCATTAATTTTTATTAATTTTTTTAATTATTTTTTTTTTAATTAAGCTCAGATGAGCTTTATTTGTCACATACAGAATTATACAGAGTATAGCCAGCAGTGAAATGTGTTCTCTGTATTTAACCCATCCAAGTACACACACACACACACACACACCGGAGCAGTGGACACACACATACACACACACACACACACACACACACACACACACACACACATGGAGCAGTGTGCAGCCGACACAGCAGCGCCCGGGGAGCAGTTGGGGGTTCGGTGCCTTGCTCAAGGGTCTCACCTCAGTCGTGGACACTTCCTGCCAGAGCCGGGATTCGAACCCACAACCTTGGATTAAAAGTCTGACGCTCTACACTAGAGCCACGACTGCCCCCTCTCACCACCAGAGGTCGCCATCACCCATCCTCCCGGACTAACTCCACACACCTGTGCACCTACACACACACACAGCTGTTACCCATCCTGATGGACTAACTCCACACACCTGTGCACCTACACTCACACAGCTGTTGCCCATCCTCCCGGACTAACTCCACACACCTGTGCACCTACACACACACAGCTGTTGCCCATCCTGATGGACTAACTCCACACACCTGTGCACCTACACACACACACAGCTGTTGCCCATCCTGATGGACTAACTCCACACACCTGTGCACCTACACACACACACAGCTGTTACCCATCCTGATGGACTAACTCCACACACCTGTGCACCTACACACACACACAGCTGTTACCCATCCTCCCGGACTAACTCCACACACCTGTGCACCTACACACACACACAGCTGTTACCCATCCTCCCGGACTAACTCCACACACCTGTGCACCTACACACACACACAGCTGTTGGCCATCCTCCCGGACTAACTCCACACACCTGTGCACCTACACACACACAGCTGTTGCCCATCCTGATGGACTAACTCCACACACCTGTGCACCTACACACACACAGCTGTTGCCCATCCTCCCGGACTAACTCCACACACCTGTGCACCTACACACACACAGCTGTTGCTGATCCTGATGGACTAACTCCACACACCTGTGCACCTACACACACACAGCTGTTGCCCATCCTGATGGACTAACTCCACACACCTGTGCACCTACACACACACAGCTGTTGCCCATCCTGATGGACTAACTCCACACACCTGTGCACCTACACACACACAGCTGTTGCTCATCCTCCCGGACTAACTCCACACACCTGTGCACCTACACACACACAGCTGTTGCCCATCCTGATGGACTAACTCCACACACCTGTGCACCTACACACACACAGCTGTTGCCCATCCTCCCGGACTAACTCCACACACCTGTGCACCTACACACACACAGCTGTTACCCATCCTATTTAGACACCACACTCCCGCCACTCTGTCTGTCTGGATTATTGATTGTAGCTGTTTATTTGTGAACTGATGCAAGCACTAGTTGCCGTATTTGAGGCCCGTTCGTTTTGTTTCAAATCCTGTCTGATCTGTGTCTGTTTTTGTTTATTAAATTAAAGTTTAACCTGCATTTGGACCCAGACCTTGTTCTTTCCACGGTGCTCCCTAGTGTTCCGTGACGTCTCCGCTCTGAAGGAAATATGACCGCTCCGCTCCGCTCATGCTCTGGCTGCAACAGCAGCTGTGTAAAACCTCTATCCGTCATAAGTTATGTAAAGCCATAAGTTAGTTAATTCAAACAAACCAAATAAACATGAACTAAAATAAAATTAATGTATAAAAAAAGGACTGTGTGCATTGAATTTATTTAATAAACAAGTTTCACAATTTGAGTTGAATTTCTGAAATAAATGAACTTTTCCACGACTTTCTAATTTATTGACATGCACCTGTATATTCGTCCCCTTGTTTCAATTAAAAGTTCCCCCTCGGCTCGGTGGGCCCCAAACTGACCGGGCCCCGGCTTTTGGCTGCTTTATATTTTAACCACCAGATGACGCTGTCTTCGACACTCTCGAGGAGTTTAATCTTTTCCTGATCAATCGGGCTTCATCGTGAGCTTCTTGTACAAATCCAAAAGCAAAAACACGAGCAAAGGGGATCCTTCTCAGCAAACTTTATATAGAAGAATTAATCACACAAACAAGTCACATAACGACTATTCAAGGATGTAAAACCTTGAGCAAGTGTCATCATTTCTCACTCCTTAATACATGTCCAACAAGACAAATTCATAATGTAACCTTGATGTAACGTAACAAGAATAAAATAAGAACAATACAATACAGCAGTTACTGAGAAACACAGAAGAGACTATGTGCATTTCTTCACTCAAACACATTCTCAGTGGTGACCGCAAATAAACTCAGGAGGAGGCACTAAGAGGCCACTAAAAATATATCATCATATAAATACATTTGTTCTCATAGAAATATACATTTGTGTAAATATATTCTTATATGAAAAGTAATATTAAAAATCTCGCATCTATCTACATATTGTGCGCTCCTTCCACATAAAGTGTGTAAACTCAGCACACGACTGAACAAAACAGTGATAAGTCTTAATCTGTGGTCCCATGATGGAGGTTTTCATATTTTGTAACAGTGCATCAAACAATCATCATGCTGTGTGTGAGAGGAGTCAGTGTTTTGATTATTAAAATGATGACTAGAATCAGGTTTGACCGTTCATAGGACTCGTCTCAGAATAAAAAGGACGAGTTGAGAGCTTTTGGTCACTCTCCTGTACGGGCTCACGATCTGTAGTTTCCACTGAGAGTGATGCCATCTTCATACGGCATAAAATAACGAGAAGAGAGCAAATGAAGAGAGAGAAAGATACGATCAGTCCGATGCGAGTTCGTTTCTCATTGTTGCTGTGCTCAGTTTGGTCTCCTCCTCCTGCGCCGGTGACGACCTCTGCATGAAATTAAAGAACAGAATTAGCACAGTGTTCGTTTCTTTATCTTTTCTTACAGTGTATTTTCATTTTGGGAAAATTTGGCTTTTTTAATTTTGGCTGATTTATGCACCACTATATAATAGTAATTCTCTATGAATGAATTTTGCTGCTGCTTAGCCTTCATTCCCAAATAAAATGTATAACATTAGTATTAAAACCAGCCAGAAAACTTCATGTTAATAATGTAACATTCACTTTAAACCTAACCGAGAACTAACAATAGGCATTGCACAACAATATATCAAGTGCATATATTCATCTGAATGATGAATTACCATTATGATTTACCGTTGACGTGCAGCATGTAGGCGTGTGGGAGTCCTTTAATATTTTCATCATTAACGAAGCAGCGGTATAATCCTTCATCTCTCTTCTGGACGCCAGTGATGGTCAGAGACACATCTCCGTGTCTGAATCCGTCGTCTGTCAGCGATACTCTGTCCTCATAACCATTGCCTGTGTTTGTGGCTCCATTAACAGTGTAGTGAAGAGCTGTTTGTTCATTATGTAGCCAGGTCACATCGCTGACACCGCTTTGAGTATCCGCATAACACTGGAGAGTGATGTTTCCCAGCTCGACGGCTGTCACGTTTATAGCAACTATAGGGAAAAACAACTTAAAACTTAACTTATATTACTCTCAGTATGTTTAACTACACGTGCTATAATGCATGATCTAATCTAAAGCGTCTCTAATGTGAGGCAAACAAACACTCACCTAAAACATCAAGGATAACTTTATTGATGAAGCCCTCACAGATGCACTCGTATTGCCCCAGGTCATTGTATTTTGCTGACTTAAGTACTAGAGAGTAGTTTTTTTCATGCACAACAGCAAATCTTTCCTTAAAACTTTCTGTTACAACACATTCCTCCTTTATGCATTCAGCAACAGTAGCTTTTATGGGTAAGGCCTTCCTCCACAAGACGTTTTCACCGCAGCCGCAGGGAAGTGATGTCGGGTGATCCAGCACCACAGAGACAGAAGAAGCACCTGTGAAGATAACAATAGTTTAGATTTGAAATAAATATCTCAAATCACATACAAATCGCAGAGTCTACAAGATGTTTATCTTTAAAGAAATAACAAATTATAAAAACATAACAGAGAAAATGAAGCTGATGTTGCGCAATGCTTGCTCTGGCTTTGTTTATCTGCCATTCAGGGAGGATTGTGCTGCCTTTCTGCTACCGAGTTTAGGGCAGTATTTTGATGTCACTATTGTGGTCATTCATGCTGTATTGAGAATTGCAATAGAAAACTGGACAATGCAATGTTTTTTTGTCTGTATGTGTAAAACACCCAGAGAAGCAAGACACTGATGCTTGCATATAAAACAACCACAGACTCAGCACCCGCCTACTTCCACTCACTATTACGAATCTACATCCCCTCCAGAAGCCCCGCCTACTTCCACTCACTATCACGAATCTACATCCCCTCCAGAAGCCCCGCCTACTTCCACTCACTATCACGAATCTACATCCCTCCAGAAGCCCGCCTACTTCCACTCACTATTACGAATCTACATCCCTCCAGAAGCCCCTCCTACTTCCACTCACTATTACGAATCTACATCCTCCAGAAGCCCCGCCTACTTCCACTCACTATTACGATCTACATCCCCTCCAGAAGCCCCGCCTCTACTTCCACTCACTATTACGAATCTACATCCCTCCAGAAGCCCCGCCTACTTCCACTAACTATTACGAATATACATCCCTCCAGAAGCCCGCCTACTTCCACTCACTATTACGAATCTACATCCCTTCCAGAAGCCCCGCCTACTTCCACTCACTATTACGAATATACATCCCTCCAGAAGCCCCGCCTACTTCCACTCACTATTACGAATCTACATCCCTCCAGAAGCCCCGCCTACTTCCACTCACTATTACGAATCTACATCCCTTCCAGAAGCCCCGCCACTTCCACTCACTATTACGAATCTACATCCCTTCCAAGCCCGCCTACTTCCACTCACTATTACAAATATACATCCCTCCAGAAGCCCTCCTACTTCCACTCACTATTACGAATATACATCCCTCCAGAAGCCCCGCCTACTTCCACTCACTATTACGAATCTACATCCTCCAGAAGCCCCGCCTACTTCCACTCACTATTACGATCTACATCCCTCCAGAAGCCCGCCTACTTCCACTCACTATTACGAATCTACATCCTCCAGAAGACCCGCCTACTTCCACTCACTATTACGAATCTACATCCCCCTCCAGAAGCCCGCCTACTTCCACTCACTATTACGAATCTACATCCCTCCAGAAGCCCCGCCTACTTCCACTCACTATTACGAATCTACATCCTCCAGAAGCCACGCCTACTTCCACTCACTATTACGAATCTACATCCCTCCAGAAGCCCCTCCTACTTCCACTCACTATTACGAATCTACATCCCTCCAGAAGCCCCGCCTACTTCCACTCACTATTACGAATCTACATCCCTCCAGAAGCCCCTCCTACTTCCACTCACTATTACGAATCTACATCCCTCCAGAAGCCCCGCCTACTTCCACTCACTATTACGAATATGCATCCCTCCAGAAGCCCGCCTACTTCCACTCACTATTACGAATCTACATCCCTCCAGAAGCCCCGCCTACTTCCACTCACTATTACGAATATACATCCCTCCAGAAGCCCCCCCTACTTCCACTCCCTATTACGAATCTACATCCTCCAGAAGCCCCGCCTACTTCCACTCACTATTACGAATCTACATCCCCTCCAGAAGCCCGCCTACTTCCACGCACTATTACGAATCTACATCCCCTCCAGAAGCCACGCCTACTTCCACTCACTATTACGAATCTACATCCCCTCCAGAAGCCCCTCCTACTTCCACTCACTATTACGAATCTACATCCCCTCCAGAAGCCCCGCCTACTTCCACTCACTATTACGAATCTACATCCCTCCGAAGCCCCTCCTACTTCCACTCACTATTACGAATCTACATCCCTTCCAGAAGCCCGCCTACTTCCACGCACTATTACGAATCTACATCCCTCCAGAAGCCACGCCTACTTCCACTCACTATTACATCTACATCCCCTCCAGAAGCCCCCTCCTACTTCCACTCACTATTACGAATCTACATCCCCTCCAGAAGCCCGCCTACTTCCACTCACTATTACAGATCTACATCCCTCCAGAAGCCCGCCTACTTCCACTCACTATTACGAATCTACATCCCTCCAGAAGCCCCGCCTACTTCACGCACTATTACGAATCTACATCCCTCCAGAAGCCACGCCTACTTCCACTCACTATTACGAATCTACATCCCCTCCAGAAGCCCCTCCTACTTCCACTCACTATTACGAATCTACATCCCCTCCAGAAGCCCGCCTACTTCCACTCACTATTGAATCTACATCCCCTCCAGAAGCCCCGCCCTTCCACTCACTATTACGAATCTACATCCCCTCCAGAAGCCCCTCCTACTTCCACTCACTATTACGAATCTACATCCCCTCCAGAAGCCCGCCTACTTCCACTCACTATTACGAATCTACATCCCCTCCAGAAGTCCAGAAGAATGATTTAATGTTGATTGGAAATTCTTAATTATTGCCCTGATGGTGTAAATGGGGATTTTCACTGCTCTAGCTCTTTTCTTAAAGACACTTCACTAATTTGTGAAGCTCAATTATCTTTTGCTGCACATAATAAATACAGTCTTAGGTTTTTCTCATTGTGATGGATGATTAAAGGGATTTGTTTTCCCTCCTATTTATATTTCTGTGAAGCAAGTAGCCATGGCTGGATAATTTCATGTTCATAATCACCCTGGAGTGCTCAAAATTGTGAATATGAATGGAAATATACTTCAGAGATATTTTACTCATAATTTCTAGGGGTGCCAATAATTGTGTCCAACGTCTATTTGAGAATTTTTTTATAAAAGACCAAAAGGATTAACAATGCAGATTAATTTTCATACACCCATACACACATATACATTATATATACACATACACACACACATACATATATAGATGCATCTACAGTATATATATATATAAACTAGTGAAATAATTTTGAATAAAAGGCTAAATATATGTAATTGCATTAAAAGAAAATCAAGTGACCTACCGGTTATAAACAGTGCCAGAATCCAATAAATCTCCATGACTGTGTGCACTGAAACACAATTCAGCATGACATTATATTTCACGCTAGTCCGACAGGACATTTAGACTCTTGCTAAGATTTCATAATGAATAGTTACAATAACAATAGTTACTTTCCCTGGTAATTAGTTTATTTTATAACGATGTAACTCGGTTAGTATTAGTGAGAAGTAACTAGTAATATAACTAATTGCTTTTAAAGTAACGTGCCCAACACTGCACACTATACAATGATTTATTGCATGTCTTTGATTAATAATGAATATGAAGAGCTTAAAAATAGCATATTAAATCGCAATCTTGGTAAAAAAAACATTGCAATTAGATTATTTTCTAAAATAGTTCAGCCCTCGACTAAAATATGTTATTTTTATATGTCTGGGTAGAAAACAACAACTTTTTTTCCAATGAACACAATATATTTTATTTTTAAGAAACATATAGTACATTTTGGAACAATAAACATGTCAAGCTAAATAATTAAAATAAATAATTGTATTCTTCTTAATTAAATTAAGTGCAGTCATTATGTGAGCCTAAACCCTGCAGCACAACAATAATCAGAAAATAAATGATTTTCTGAAAAAATCCTTACAAATGAAAAAAAAAATGCACTTAAAGTGAGCCTAAACCTGCAGCTCAATAATCAAAACAATTTCTATAAAACAAATAATTTATAAAGCAGTCATTAAACCTGAAGCTCAACAAGGTTTTTGGAGACATGCTCACTTTCTACACATTCATATTTCAATGCAAGTTATGATGCAGAAATGATCACCTTTCCCGGATTCGGTTTGGAGCGGTGAGGTACGAGGCATGTGTGCACATAAGGAGAGAGCGCGAGCACGCGAGTGGGTCTCACACACACACACGCGCGCACATGGAATCTTCATAACACTCTCACAGTGGCAAAGTTTGTTTTTTAAATGTCATGATATTGAACCGATGTAAAAAAATGCAGCAGGAGGCTTACATGTATACCAGCTAAATGTAATTATTGCACTAACTCACAGAAACGTAGTTCTTCAGTCAGCTTTTCCCTCTCAGTGAAGTAACGTGAGGGAGGAAACTAATTACTGCGGTCAAGCCAGCTGCACTTTTTTTTTGGTTTGCGCGTCTAATGGTGCACTTACATGCCGAGAGCGGTCTAAATGCATGTAAAAAAGCTGTCATACCGGCGTTTCCTTTACACTTTTTTATTATAACCAAAAAAAAAGTGCGGCTGGCTTGACGGTGTTTTTCAAAGTACGACTGGCTTGACCGCAGTAACTAGTTGATGTTAGCTAGTTAATTAGCCTTGTTATCTGCCTCGGTAGCAAGCCAAATAGTATTTACTGAAACAAACGGCGGCCGGGTGAATCTCTGTCTTGATCGGGGGCGAAAGAGGGAGAAATGAAGATAACACAAATACATAGTTTATGTACAACCTCCAAGTATTTATTTAGCGATCGGCACTAAAACGTCATCTGTATGCAACATCGTTTTTTACGAAACATGATTATTCTACGTTACCGGAAAAATACGGCAGACTTGGTGTTCTTCGACTGGGTGAAAGTCCCAGGGATTCATCTCCATCCGCTGCCATCATCGTCCTACACATAGCTGACTTTCTCTCACTGCCTGCTGCCAGCCTAGTAGTATCGCTGCAGCCCGGTGAACAGCAAGTGGGAGGAGCTTATGCCAAGAACTGCAAGTGGAAGGACCGAAGGAGAGCCATATAGAGAGATATAGATATATCTATATATCTAACAAGGTTAAGGTTAGGGTAGGTACAATGTTTGTCTGTTGGGGAACCATCAAAATAAAGTGTTAGCATATATCTATCAGACATACTACTAATACTCCAATGACGGCTAGTTGACATGAATTTGCAGAGTTAACAACAGCTGTCTAAAGGACACCATCAAAATAATCAAACTGATATTACATTAAAAATAGTTCAAAGCGATCTGATCTTATGGCTGTTTGAGAGAAAAATAGTATTACTATTATTATTACTATACTTATAAGTGGCCATTGATGGCTTTAAGTAGCATAAGAAAGGTGGCAATATATGAGACTTTAAATAATACATTCTAGTGCTGGGCGGTATGACCAAAAATGTATATCACGGTATTTTTCTAAATTATACTGGTTTCACTGTATATGACGGTATTTTTTTTTCCAAGTTCAAGTTCAAGTTGAGCTTTATTGTCATTCCGCTACATGTGTGGACATATAGCGGGACGAGATGTCGTGCCTCACAGCACCACGGTGCTACATAAATACAGATATACAACACGAAGTAAAACAGTATAAACCTATACACAACTGACCTACTGTCAGCTTTGACTATACATTCACATTTCATTTATCAGACGCTTTTATCCAAAGCAAATTACATTGCATTCAAGTTTCAGTTTCTACATTTTATCAGCTCTTGCTTTCCCTGGGAATCGAACCCATGATCTTGGCGTTGCTAACGCCATGCTCTACCAGTTGAGCTACAGGAAAGCTCAGGAATATACATATGCTATATATAAAAGTGGTTACCTATACATAAACAAAATTTAAAATTTAAAATACAAACTGTACAACTGTGCAGATGACTTCAAATACTGTACATGTGCAAAAGAGAGACATTCAAGCAGCTGGCTGGGGAACAGTGTAAGGTGATTTGTGGTGCATGAGCCAGTAAACATACATACATTACAGTCGTATATTACAGTCAGTCTTTTGTGGGATTATGGACACACAATGGTGTGTGAAAGTGTCTAGTGCATGTAGAGGAGAGTGTGTTGCTACAGGCGGCTTGTGCAGGCCCGCTCAATAAAAGTTTAACAGTTTTTTCCTGTGATGTGGTGTGGTGTGGTGTGGTGTGGTGTGGTGTGATGTGATTGGTGTGATGTGATGTGGTGTGATGTGGTGTGGTGTGATGTGGTGTGATGTGATTGGTGTGATGTGGTGTGATGTGGTGTGGTGTGATGTGATTGGTGTGATGTGGTGTGATGTGGTGTGGTGTGATGTGGTGTGATGTGGTGGGGGGGGGGTTGTTCAGGGCTCTCCCTGGGGGAGAAAGCTGTTTTATGCATGACCGGGATTTTAACCACATTTTCTACTGACTGAGGGAAAACTGCAGTAGATTGACTTACAATGCCATATTTTAGTGTCATGATGAGTGAATATTGTAGAAGAAGTCCACACTAAATACAGGGGTTAAAGCAAAAAAATATATTTTGACTGAAAATATTTCCCATTCCACAGCCATACGGCTACACACACAGTTTAAGAGCCGTGCTTTTCTTCTTGTAATTAGGAGCACTTGTCCTCCTAATTAAAAACATTTAGGAGTACCTTCTGATCAATAAAAAAAAATTCTGATAAAAAATTAGCCTTCCTAATACGAGGTGACATTTGACTCCTTAAAGTGACTTACAGGAGTATTTAATTTTTACCTTTGCAATGGCATAATTTTCATCTGTGTCAAATTAAATAAAATTATGTTTATAAGCTTTTTAAAATGTATATTTAAAACAATACAACAAGAAGTACAATAAGACAAATAAGTTACCAATCATGAAATTAGTATTAATAAAAAAATGATTTGTATAATTTGGCACAGAAGAACACAAAAGTGGCTTGTACGTACATTTTCAGTTTAATGAGGCTCAGATGTGGCATGAGTGCAATTACATTCATAGATTCATGTGGACATGTTTTAATGTTTTACATAATGATGCACAACGGCTCAGCTGTTACTTTATTTGGAACTATTTTCGTTGATGATAGAGCAAAATCATGCAGTACTTGTTTATTGATCTGTTGTATTAAACAGATTGCAAACTCCCCTTATAATTATTAAAAGCTGTCTCCTGATCGCGATCTGTGGGCGCACAGAAATTAAGAGCGCATGAGTGAGTTCTCAAGAATCAAAAGCACGTGCAAATGTGATGCATTCTGTCGGAACCTGTGTTATCAAAAATAATATACAAAAATATAACTGTCATTACAAAAGAGTGGCTACTTATAAAGAACTCAAATGTTAAAAAAATATGGCTAAGTAGAGCAAATCTGTCCTTACCTTCACATCCACCTGAGGATTGTAAAAACGTCGCCTGGTCTGATGAGTCTTGATTTCTGCTGCAACATTCAGATGGAGTCAGAATTTGGTGTAAAGAACATGAAAGCATGGATCATCCTGCCTTGTCTCAACGGTTCAGGCTGGTGGGGGTGTAATGGTGTGGGGGGTATATTCTTGGCACACTTTGGGTCTCTTAGCACCAATTGAGCATCGTTTAAATGCCACAGTCTACCTGAGTATTGTTTCTGACCACGTCCATCTCTTTATGACTACAGTGTACCATCTTCTGATGTACTTCCAGTAGGATAATGCACCGTCACAAAGCTCAAATCATCTCAGACTGGTTTCTTGAACATCACAATGAGTTCACTTTACTCAAATGTCCTCCACAGTCACCAGATCTCAATCCAATAGAGCACCTTTGGGATGTGGTGGAACGAGAGATTCACATCATGGATGTGCAGACGACAAATCTGCAGCAACTGTGTGATGATATCATGACAATATGACCAAAATCTCTGAGCAATGTTTCCAACACCTTGTTGAATCTATGCCACGAAGAATTAAGACAGTTCTGAAGACAAAAGGGGTCCAACCCGGAACTAGCAAGGTGTACCTAATAAAGTGGCCAGTGTGTGTATATATACAGTATATACTAATTATTTTACAAATGTTGAGGACTTATTTTCTCGTTTTTTACCAAATATTTAAATTTCTCGTATGCTTATTCAGTAGCGACTGCTTTTCATTCCTTCTATCAACAGTCTGCACACTTGAGAAGAACGTCACACAAACAAGTCATAAATCTTCAAGCTTTATTAAGCAGTTCACACAATATATACTTTGCATAGAAACAAAAGTAAGATCATTCTCCAGAGGAAGAACAAATATAAAACAATACAATTAATCATTGCTTATTCCTTAATTACAGGTTCATAATGCTGAATACATAATCTTTCCTTGAAAAAATAAAAAGAGGAATACTTGAAAAACCATTCCTTATACAGCAGTTATGGAAAAATACAAAAGATTCAGAATAAGTTTTATTGCCAAGCATGTTTACATACACAAGGAATTTGTCTTAGTGAAAGTAGATCCAGCACAGAAAAAGTATAGACAGTGCAGGCATACATTTAATAAAGATAAATAGTAAACTAGTAATAATAAAGAGAATAGACAATAAATTATATATATATATATATGCTATGTATATTTCTTCACTCATTCACATTCTCAATGGTGACTGAAGGAGACACTAAGAGACCACTAAAACTCAGTTATTTATTCATCTTTTATTCTCATGGACTGTAAAGGTGATCATTAACAGATAGAAATATATGTGTTCCTGTGGCTCAGTGGTAGAACATTGCGTTAGCAGCGTAAAGGTTGTGGGTTCGATTCCCAGGGAACACGTACTGATAAAAACATATAGCCTGAATGCACTGTAAGTCCCTTTGGATAAAAGCGTCTGATAAATACATAAATGTAAATATATCTTTGTGTAAATAGTCTTAAAAATCAACAACAACAGCGATTTTTAAAGTCTTGCATTGAATGTTGTTTTTCTACAGTTTGTGCTCTCCATCCACAGGGAACGTGTGTAAACACACAGCTGAACTCGTACAGTGTTCAAAACATTCTGTGGTCCCATGATGGCAGTTTTCATATTGTCAAGTCACCTTTATTTATATAACGCTTTTAACAATACAAATTGTAACAAAGCACTGCACAATATCAAAATAGGCACATTTTTGAGTTAAAGGCATTTCATTATTGAATTCAGTGATGTCATCATCCAGCTCAGTTCAGTTTAAATAGTATCTGTGCAATCAAGTCGGTGATATCGCTGGAAATGAAGTGTCCCCAACTAAGCAAGCCTGAGGAACCCAAACTCCATCGGTGACAGAACGGAGAAAAAACCTTGGGAGAAACCAGGCTCAGTCGGGGGGGCAGTTCCCCTCCGGCCAGGCGAACCAGTAGTTTTTCGTACTTGTGCATCAGACAATCAGCTGCCAGTTTCATGAATGACACTCAAAAAATCATGTGTCTGTGTGTGAGAGGAGTCAGAGTTTTCATTATTAAAATGATGACTAGAATCGTTCATCCTCAGGTTTGACCGTTCATAGACCTCGTCTCAGAATAAAAAGGATGAGTTGAGTGCTTTTCATCACTCTCCAGTACGGGCTCGCGATCTGTAGTTTCCACTGAGAGTGATGCCATCTTCATACGGCATAAAAGAAAGAGAAGAAAGCAAATGAAGAGAGAGACAGATACGATCAGTCCGATGCGAGTTTGTTTCTCATTGTTGCTGTGCTCAGTTTGGTCTCCTCCTCCTGCACCGGTGACGACCTCTGCATGAAATTAAAGAACAGAATTAGCACACAGTGTTTGTTTCTTTTTTAAAGTGTATTATAGTTTTGGGAAACTTGGGCTTTTACTTCATAATTTCCTTGTATTTCAAACTGAAGCCCAGCAGACATGTCTATTTTCTCTCTTGTCAGCCAATTATGTTCAAAGAACCTCATAAACATCTGATTAATTATTAACTGCTGGCTAGTTGACAACTCATAATAATAATTCATTGTAATGTCAGACTGAGCTCCAAACAGGGTTATTATAGTTGACTAAAACTGAAATTAAAGCCATAAGTTAGTTAATTGAAACGAACCAAGTAAACATTAACTAAAATAAAATGTATATATAAAAAAACATTTCTAATTTTAAGTTAGCTTAACTTGAATAAAATAACTAAAATACAAACAAAAATGCATTATATTTAAATGACTAATTATATTAAAATTAAAAAATATTAAAATGACAAAAATATAATAAAATGACTAAAACACAACACAATTACTAAAGCTTAAAATAAAAATTAAAACATAAAAATAATAAAAGATTCAAAATGAATCAATTAGAGATTATAGAAAAACATCTCATTTTAAGTTAGCTTAACTTGAATACGAAAATAACTAAAATAAAAAACTTTTTTTATTTAAGTTAGTTAATTGAAACGAACATTAACTAAAATAAAATCTATAAAGAAAATATAGATATATATTTTTCCCAATTTCAGCTAGATGCCAAGGCAACATTTCTCATTTTAAGTTACTTTAACTTGAATATTAAAATAACTAACATTAAAACAAAAATGCATTATATTTAAATGACTAATTAGATTACAAATAAAAATCTAACAAAAATGACAAAAAATATTAAAATGACAAAAACACAACACAATTACTAAAGCTTAAAATCAAAATTAAAGCATAAAATTAATAAAAGATTCCAAATTAATCAAAACTATATAACCGATAGTAAAACAACAGTGGCTGCAGCGGTCACTGACCCAGTATTGTTGTTGTAGGTTTTTAATCGCACTATTTTACAAACAAATCTTACCTATCTAATCTTGACAAATAGTATTTATACTTTAATAAAGTAATATTTAATCTGGGTATCTGTACTTTAACTCAATGTGATTTATGCACCACTATATAACGTCTAGGTTATGTACGTAACCCCCGTTCCTTGATGGAAGAAGCGGAGGCGTTTTGTCGTGTGACGACATAGGGGATTTTACTTGGAAGCCCGATCATCTCTGACTTTAAGAGAAAACGCCAATGAAATTGTCTAGTGGATTTGGCATACCTGAGCCACTCCCGTGCATCTGGGTATAAAAGGCGTCAGGTGCATCCACTCATTAGGTTTTACGCTGAGGAGCGAGGCGAGTCCCTGGCAAACCAGCGATGGTTCAAGATGTGGCATGGGGACATAACGTCTCCGTTCCCTCCATCAGGAAGCGGGGTTACGTCGTAACCTGGGCGTTCTATCTGTTGGTCACTACGAGCTATGTCGTGACGACATAGGGTCCTATGGAAAGCGCCACAAGCTGAACCCCGTCACAACCTTGTGGCATGCAGATGTTGACAAGCGGCGTGACAGACAAATGCCTTGCAAGAGGTTGCCATCTTCCCATCGCAAATTCGCTAACCTTGGTGCCCGTAGGGACCACTGAGTACATCGCTGCTGGAGATAGCCAAGCAGCGGTTTCTTTCCCCACAGAAATCGGAAGGGATTTCGACCTTCAGTGAAAGACGGCTTCAAGTCTTTCCTATTTGTTGTTACAGCTTGGCAGTAACGGCAGGGAAGCGAGCCTTCCGGAGAAGGGCGCTACGGAGGCCACATCCTGCCCGAAGGGAGGTAACATGTGGAGACACTGATGTGGACTGACCCAAGCTTGGGGCAATCTCCTCGCGCAAGACAAGGGCGTTCCGGACTGTCACCAACGTCTCAAGAACGCTGTTGAACTTGGGAGGTCAGCTGGCGAACTGAATGGCGTAGCCGAGTCGAATTGTGCTCGTGAGCCAGCGAAACAGGCTGGGCAGCGTGAGCCACGCCTCCAGACGCTGTGCAAGCGGCTCCAACGGCACAATCGACGTACCTGTGATGGTGCAGCAAAGGGAGTAGGGCTATATGGTGCAGAAGGCGGTGAGTTCTGAGGCATCCTCGCCGAACTCCTGGGTCCCAAACGGGACTGGCTAGAGGTACGTTGGGAGGCACTGCGTCCCGAACCGCACTCACTTGGCTACTGGTAAAATGGGTCGTGGGCAGAGTGAGGAAGTAGGGCGTCGCACACTGTTGTCCCATGGACCTGAGAACCCGGAGGAAAAGGAAATTGCTCTTTCTTTGAGAAAGTGGGTACCGAACAGAAACAAAAAGAAACATAGGATTCTCCACCCGGCCCTCCTCCGGGGAAGGAGCGCGCTGTTCTTGCTGTCTCCTGAGAAAGAGCAAACTCCAACATCTCCGGTTGCCCGCATCAGGGCCGCTTGGTGCCTGGCTGGGACGCGGGCAGCGGTGGTCGGTGCATTATGCCGGGCAGGATGTGCTGGATCGCCTCGGTCTGCTGCTGTACCGCCGAGAACTGCTGGGCGAAGCCCTCGGACGGTGTCGCCGAACAGCCCCTGGGTGATGGGGCGCCGAGAAAGCGTGCCTTCTCGAGGGACCGTGCTGTGACTTTCGCCGCCAGGAGCGAGGTCAGTCGCCGTGCTCAGCTCCTGCATCAACCCCGGTCGGTACTACCCTGCACCTGTTTGAGTGCCTTGGCTTGGTGAACCTGCAGGATAGCCATGGCGTGCAGGGCAGAGGCTGCCTGGCCCGCAGCACTATAAGCTTTAGCCAGCGAGCAGCTGTCAGCCTACAGGCCTTGGGCGGGAGGCGTGGGACGTTCCTCCAATTGGCGGCGTTTGTGGGCACAGGTGCACATGACCGCTCTCTACCTGGGGAATGCCCGCGTACCCTGGCAGCCCTGCCATCGAAGGTAGTGAGGATGCAGGAGACGGACGAGCGGCTTCTGGCCGTGAAAGGGGCCATCCACGACTTCGTCAGCTCCTCATGCACCCCCGGGAAGAAAGGCACCGGAGCAGTACGCGGTTGTGAGCTGTGCCCCGCTCCGAGAAACCAATCATCCAGCCGCGAGGGTTCGGGACTGGGCGGTCTGCTGACCTCCAGCCCGATACTCACGGCTGCCCAGGCAAGCATGGCCATCAGCTCTGGGTCCGGTGCGGCGGTGGCGACAACACCCGAGGGGGGCAGCCCCATCGCACCTTCATCCTCAGAGGACGTAAGCCCATCCCCCGATGCTGCGATCGACATCCTATCCTCGGATGGCGCACCGAATGAAATGCTGGGCCCCCTGTGGGACGTACCAGCGAAATCACCCGGGAACCGGACGGGATGTTCGCTGCGTGAGGAGTAAGAGGTCCGTGGGGACATACCCGGCGGAGAGGCTCTCACTGTTACCCTTAGATCTCCCAGAGTGCCAGCCGGTGGTTCTCTGCTCGAGCCAGAGAAGCCAGCACGGGTGGCGGCAAAGGGTGCCAATCCTTTCACAAAAGGAAAGGCGAGATTGCTGCAAAATCATGCTCATAAGCCCACAACAGGCGCATGAGTCATCCACGAATGCATCTTCAGCGTGTTGGAGGCCCAGCAACTGAAGACAACATTCGTGTCCGTCATGAGCGGACAGGAAGCAACCGCAACCAGAAGGACACGGACGAAACGGCATCTTGAAATCAAAATTTCGACCGTCCGTGATTTTGTGGAGATCAGCACTCTTCTCTTCCACTTGGCTAGGAAGCAAAAATCTAATGAGTGGATGCACCTATCGCCCTTTTATACCCGTATGCACGGGGAGTGCAGGTATGCCAAATCCACTAGCCAATTTCATTGGCGTTTTCTCTTAAAGTCAGAGATGATTGGGGCTTCCAAGTAAATCCCCCTATGTCGTCATGACATAACTCGTAGTGACCGACAGATAGGGACTAGTAATCCTCTATAAATTAATTTTGCTGTTGCTTAGCCTCCATTCCCAAATAAAATGTATAACATTAGTAGTAAAACCAGCAAAATAAATGTTAATAATGTAACATTCACCTAAAACCTAATTGAGAACTAACAACACAATAGGCATTGCACATAATGATAAATTAGGGCTGTAGCTATAGAATATTTTAGTAATCGAGTATTCTACCAAAAATTCCATCGATTAAATCGGGAGAAGCCGATTAGTCACCAGAAGAAACAGACGTCAGCTTGTGAGTGTCTTTAATACGTTCATAGATCTGTTGTTTAAATTATTTACTTGCTGCTAGGAAGGAATATTTCGTTTTCTACCTATTTGTAGTCTGCATTTTCGTTGGTTTATAGTTTTGATTGCACTTACTGGTAATTATAATCATTTGCGCCTCCATTGCTCCTTGGGCAAGGTGTTAGTTTCGTCTCTATTAGCACTCTGTTAGTCTATTGGCTGGGCTAATCAGAAGCCGTTCACAGCTGTTTTCACTCTATTCTCTTAATTAGACTGTGTATTTATTTGATGTCCGAGACTGACGCGGAAGCGTCTGCGGAAGCGTTCAGCATCCTCGTGTGAAGACAGAGGAGTGTAAAGACAATCGACTTTTTCCTGCGCGACTTCACCCGAGCAACGACACCGAGCAACACACTTAAGTATCATTTCTATCTTCCCTCACACACTCTCCTTTGATATCTTCTATCTTGTGTTTCAAAACCATTCCGGTTGTCTCTCGACCATGCTCTAACATCACACGCAGACGGCAAAGTAATCCTGCTAACCTGCACCCCATCTCTACATCTTCTACTACACCTCTTTCTTTCTCTATGGCTCTCTGGAATTGTCAGTCAGCTGTCAACAAAGCAGACTTCATTTCCGCTTTTTCTTTACAATCCACTCTCAGCATCTTGGGCTTGACTGAGACCTGGATTCGTCCAGAAGACTCAGCAACCCCAGCTGCCCTCTCTAACAATTTATCTTTCTCTCACACCCCACGTCAGGTTGGCGGGGTGGGGCACTGGTCTGCTCATTTCAAATAATTGGAAATACTCAACCCACTCGCCCTATGCAATTACAACTCATTTGAATCTCATGCGATTACTGTCATGGCTCCTATAAAACTCCAGATTGTGGTAATTTACCGTCCCCCTGGCCAAATTCTAGCCCCCTTCCTAGAGGAGCTGGATGGGTTGCTGTCCTCTTTCATGGAGGATGGAACTCCACTCTTAGTTTTTGGCGATTTCAACATTCATCTAGAAAAGCCTTATGCTACAGACTTTCATTCGCTACTAGCTTCATTTGATCTCAAACGCCTTACCACTACTAGCACTCACAAATCAGGCAACCAACTTGATTTAATTTACACACGCGATTGTACTGCAGATAACATTCTGGTACAACCACTACATATCTCTGACCATTTCTTCATTAAATTCACATTACACTTTGCTACCCGGGTGCCACCAACCCCCTTACCGGTTACTTTTAGACGAAACCTACGCTCCCTTTCTCCCTCACATCTTTCCTCTGTAGTATCCTCCTCTCTTCCCTCACCTACCCTTTTCTCATCTCTGGATGTGAATGTTGCTACTGATACTTTATGCTCTACTTTAACCACTTGTCTAGATGACATTTGTCCTCTCCTCCAGGCCAGCACGGACTGCCCCTTCTAACCCTGGTTATCTGATGTTCTTCGTGAACATCGGACCAGACTCCGAGCGGCAGAGAGAAAATGGCGAAAATCCAACGAGCCGTCGGACCTGAGTGTGTATCAATCGTTTCTTTCATCTTTCTCTGCTGAAGTCCACACTGCCAAATCGTCACATTTCCATAACAAGATCAACAATGCTCCAGATATCGTAATCTCTTTAGAACATTTAATTCTCTCCTCTGTCCCCCCACCACCTCCCACCACGTCTATAACATTTACATTTACATTTAGTAATTTAGCAGACGCTTTTATCCAAAGCGACTTACAATTGGGAGTACATAAAGCGATTAATCTTGAAGAGGCAAACATACAGAGGAAGTGCCAATAACACCAAGTCTCAGGCATTGTTCAAATAAGTACATGCTAGCAAGGGAAGGAGAAAGATAAAGAGAAAGATGAAGATTTTGAAAAGTGAAAGTGAGAGTTTTTTTTTTTTTTTTATGTAGTCAAGTAGAGTTGAAAGAGATGAGTTTTCAGTTGTTGCTTGAAAATTGACAGGGATCCAGCATTCGGATGGGGGTGGGAAGATCATTCCACCGGCCAGGAGCGGTGAAAGAGAATGTTCTGGAGAGTGATTTTGAGCCTCTCTGTGATGGTACCACGAGGCGTCGCTCACTAGCAGATCTCAGACTTCTGGAGGGGGTGTAAATTTGTAATAGTGAGTGGAAGTAGGCGGGGCTTCTGGAGGGGATGTAGATTCGTAATAGTGAGTGGAAGTAGGAGGGTGCTGAGCCTGTGGTTGTTCTATATACAAGCATCAGTGTCTTGAACTGGATGCGAGCTGCAACTGGTAGCCAGTGCAAGGAGACAAAGAGAGGTGTAACATGGGCTCTTTTGGGCTCGTTGAAGACCATCTTTCTCTTTATCTTTCTCTCCTTCCCTTGCTAGCATGTACTTATTTGAACAATGCCTGAGACTTGGTGTTATTGGCACTTCCTCTGTATGTTTGCCTCTTCAAGATTAATCGCTTATGTACTCCCCAATTGTAAGTCGCTTTGGATAAAAGCGTCTGCTAAATGACTAAATGTAAATGTAAATGTTAATCGAGTAATCGGATAAGAACTACTTTTTCTTTTTAAAGAGCAATCCTAAATATACAAGAGAAAATAAGCCAAGTCTCTTAAAATGAACATGTAATTTGTTTTCTTTTTAGAATTGTTTTATTTTTTATTGCTGAAATAGCATATTTTAATAACTGAAAATTAAACCCATTTAGTAAATTTAAATGCCATATTACATAAAAAATGCAAACACAAATAAGGTAAGGTACAAATAAGGTAAACATTGTACAGCGTCACGCGGTGCAGTGCTGACGGCTGATGGAGAGGGGAAGCATGGACACTGGAGTGGTGCGGTGCGGCATATATTTTCGGCTGCCGAAAATTCAATGCATCTCTAATAAATAGACAAAACGATACTTCGAGGCACATAATTTGCCTCTATGATTTTTTGTATTCGAGTTACTCGAGGAATTGTTTCAGCCCTAAATTATATATCAAGTAACCTACATAAATTCATCTGAATGATGAGGTCTTACCGTTGACATGCAGCATGTGGGCGTGTGGGTATCCTTTAGCCGTTTCATCATGAACGAAGCAGCGGTATAATCCAGCATCTCTCTTCTGGACGCCAGTGATGGTCAGAGACACATCTCCGTCTCTGAATCCGTCGTCTGTCAGCGATACTCTGTCCTCATAACCATTGCCTGTGTTTGTGGCTCCATCAACAGTGTAGTGCAGAACTTTTTGTTCATTATGTAGCCAGGTCACATCGCTGACACCGCTTTGAGTATCTGCATAACACTGGAGAGTGATGTTTCCCAGCTCAATGGCTGTCACGTTTATAGCAACTATAGGGAAAAACAATTTAAAACTTAACTTATATTACTCACAGTAAGTTTAACTACACGTGCTATAATGCATGATCTAATCTAAAGCATCTCTAATGTGAGGCAAACAAACACTCACCTAAAACATCCAGGTTAACTTTTTTGATAAAGCCACAGATGCACTCGTATTGCCCCAGGTCATTGTATTTTGCTGACTTAAGAACTAGAGAGTAGTTTTTTTCATGCACAACAGCAAATCTTTCCTTAAAACTTTGTGTTAAAACACATTCCTCCTTTTGGCATTCAGCAACAGTAGCTTTTATGGGTAAGGTCTTCCTCCACAATACTTTTTCACCGCAGCCGCAGGGAAGTGATGTCGGGTGATTCAGCACCACAGAGTCAGAAGAAGCACCTGTGAAGATAAAAATAGTTTGGATTTGAAATAAATACCTCAAATCACATACAAATTGCAGAATCTACAAGGTCTTTATCTTTTAAGAACTAACAAATTATAAAAACAGAGAAAATTAAGCTGATGTTACACCATGCTGACTTCTGGCAAACGGCTTTATTTATCTGCCATACAGGGAGGATTGTGCTGCCTGTCATGGAACGTTTGGCGAGAGATGAGGCGAGGACTCAAGTGCAGGAGAATGTTTATTTAAAAATAAAATAAAACAAAAGACCAACAAAAACCACCCCGAAGGGGAAAAACAGGCAGGTAGGCAGAGCACTGCAGTAGTCAACCTAACACACACGTGAAGACAGACAACGGATCAGCCCAGGACTGCAGACACCAGGAGGCTAAATAGGGAGACAAACGAGGGTAACGAGGGAGACACAGGTGGGAGCCACTGAAACAATGATTAGTTAACAAGATGGGAGGGGGTAGACAATAGACATGGGAGAACATGGCACCAAAAACAAACAACAAGCCATGTGCTCAACACACAGAAACATCTGGTGGCCAGCCCAAGCACAACAGCAGGACCGTGACATAACCCCCCCCCCCTTCCTCTCCCTTTAAGAAGCGGATCCCAGATGCTCCACACACACTAAAACAGAAACAAATGTCTAGGAGGGGGGTGGGCCAGGCCCGTAGAGTGGAATAGGGCCTGGAGGAATAGGCAGACAGGGGTGCCAGGGTGGGGCAGGCAGAGCAGGAGGCCAGGGCTGGCTCCGTGGCCTCCCGGGCTGGAGCGGACTCTGTGGGCTCCCGGACTGGAGCGGGCTCTGGAGCAGACTCTGTGGGCTCCCGGAGTAGAGCGGGCTCTGGAGCGGACTCTGTGGCTCCCGGAGTGGAGCGGACTCTGTGGGCTCCCGGAGTGGAGCGGGCTCTGGAGCGGACTCTGTGGGCTCACGGACTGGAGCGGGCTCTGGAGCGGACTCTGTGGGCTCACGGACTAGAGTGGGCTCTGGAGCGGACTCTGTGGGCTCACGGACTGGAGCGGGCTCTGGAGCGGACTGTGTGGGTTCCCGGAACGGAGCGGACTGCATGGGCTCCTGGAACGGAGCTATTTTAAATTTTCTTTCTCATTAAGAATGAAAGCACATATTTAATATACTGATACACATGCCTTTTTCTCCACTGTTTACATTAAGACATATGCTTTTCTTAACCGACTGTTTACAAGGATATCAGCCAAAACATGCATTTTGATGCAGTTTTGTCTGAATTTATTCATCCATGCTCAAAAAAGCGGAGGAGAGCTCAATTCAGAATTTGCGCAGAGTTGACGCGGCTGTCTGTGTGCGTGCGCTTCAGATGACCTGATGCTTGAGATTGTCCTGATTGAGTCCTGATGCTTGAGATTGAACGAGAATGCACACGTTGGCTGTAATGCATAGACGGACATTAAATGAAAATGTGGACAGTGCCAAAATAAAGGTGCCTTTTTATACTACAGATATCGATATTTTACACGTGACATCAATGCATCGTATCGTCATACATTGTATCGATATATCGATCCATATCGATGAATCATTACACCCCTAGTCTGTGTGTGGTGGCTCTTGATCCCTTGACCCCAACCTCAATCCATTCCTTGTGAAGTTCACTCAAATCCTTGAATCGATTTTGCTTGACAATCCTCATAAGGCTGCGGTTCTCTCGGTTGGTTGTGCATCTTTTTCTTACCCACTTTTTCCTTCCACTCAGCTTTCTGTTAAAATGCTTGTATACAGCACTCTGTGAACAGCCAGCTTCTTTGGCAATGAATGTTTGTGGCTTACACTCCTTGTGAATGGTGTCAATGATTGTCTTCTGGACAACTGTCAGTCGCAGTGCTCAGCTCCTGCATCAACCCGGTCGGTATTACCCTCGTGCACCTGTTTGGCGCCTTTGCTTGGTGAACCTGCAGGATAGCCATGGCGTGCAGGGCCGAGGCTGCCTGGCCCGCAGCACTATAAGCTTTAGCCGCGAGAGCGGCTGTCAGCCCAGGCCTTGGGACGGGAGACGCGGACGTTCCTCCAAGTGGCGGCGTTTCGTGGGCACAGGTGCACCGCGACCGCTCTCTACCTGGGGAATGCCCGCGACCCCTGGCAGCCCCGCCATCGAAGGTAGTGAGGATGCAGGAGGCGGACGCCGCTTCTGGCCGTGAAAGGGGCCATCCACGACTTCGTCAGCTCCTCATGCACCCCCGGGAAAAAGGCACCGGGAGTATGCGGTTGTGAGCCGTGCCCTGCTCGAGAAACCAATCATCCAGCGCGAGGGTTCGGGACTGGGCGGTCTGCTGACCTCCAGCCCGATACTCACGGCTGCCCAGGCAAGCATGGCCATCAGCTCTGGGTCCGTGCGGCGGTGGCGACAACACCGAGGGGCAGCCCCATCGCACCTTCATCCTCAGAGGACGTAAGCCCATCCCCGATGCTGCGATCGACATCCTATCCTCGGATGGCGCACCAAATGAAATGCTGGGCCCCTGTGGGACGCACCAGCGAAATCACCCGGGAACCGGACGGGATGTTCGCTGCATGAGGAGTAAGAGGTCCGTGGGGACATACCGGCGGAGAGGCTCTCACTGTTACCCTTAGATCTCCCAGAGCGCCAGCCGGTGGTTCTCTGCTCGAGCAAGAGAAGCCAGCACAGGTGGCGGCAAAGGGTGCCAATCTTTTCAGAAAGGAAAGGTGAGATTGCTGCGAAATCATGCTCATACGCCCACAACAGGCGCATGAGTCATCCACGAACGCATCTTCAGCGTGTTGGAGGCCCAGCAACTGAAGACAACATTCGTGTCCGTCATTCGCGGACAGGAAACGATAACCAGAAGGACACGGACGAAATGGCATCTTGAAAAAGACGCGTCCGTGATTTGCTCTTTTAGTTGAAGTGCCCAGGAAATCGCTGTTGAAAGGGACTCCACTGACTGCACCGTGACGCCAACCAGGAACAAAACAAAGATGAATGACTTTGTGGAGATCAGCACTCTTCTCATCCACTTGGCTACGAAGCAAAAATCTAATGAGTGGATGCACCACTAGCCAATTTCATTGGCGTTTTCTCTTAAAGTCAGAGATGATTGGGGCTTCCAAGTAAATCCCCTATGTCGTCATGACATAACTCAGAGTGACCGACAGATAGAATAGTAATCCTCTATAAATGAATTTTGCTGTTGCTTAGCCTCCATTCCCAAATAAAATGTATAACATTAGTAGTAAAACCAGCAAAATAAATGTTAATAATGTAACATTCACCTAAAACCTAATTGAGAACTGTAACGGATGTCGGCAGGAATTCAACTGTCTCTACAAGTCACCAGAGGGGGGGCAGCTAAAGAATCAGCAACCCTCTAAAGCCCCTCCTCCGCCTCAGCGCAAAAGCGCGCATTTTCTTTCTATTACAGAACAAAGGAATGTGACGGGAACATTTCTAAAAGACATTCGTTCGTTTCATGACTTTCAAAAACATCTACACAAGAAACATATGGATATCAATGTTGTACTCTTTCTCTCATATGCTTGTGGAATATGAATTACTTAGGAAATGTGAGATGATTCTTAATCGTGCCTTGAGCTGTGATGTGTAGGTTGCAGTGTTTAGACTTGTATGAACGGTTGCAAAAATGTATGAATCAGTAAGATAACGAATGTGGTGATATTATAAATGTGTAAACCTGATAAGAGTTTTAATACCTGGGTAAAAGTTTAATTTTTCGTCACAAAGTGTAACGAGGGCAGAAAGCCTGGACATGGGCGGGGCTCCGCCCCATACCGACACTCTGATTGGACCAGCCGCCTGTGGGCGATGTCCAAAACCGGACAGTTTAAAACAACGCGCCTGTGTGCGCGCTCTCTCTCTCTGGAACCTCTCTTGAAACTAACTCTTCCTGCTTTCGCAACTGCGCCCTCCAACGCGCGCCGGTCCGCTGGACGCTCGCCTTGAAACCAACCATCTGAAGAAGTCCAAGACCGTGCCAAAGCCGTAACATCACAGAGCAACTAACTCAACGACTGCAGAGGAGAGCTTCCCCGGTGACGTCAACCAGCAGCTTCCAGATGTATCACGTGTTTCCAAACGAGAGCCATCGGAGAAACCCGAACCAACCACGTGGTTTTCCGAAACAAAGGACCGAAGTAACACGTCGAACTCACGCGGGAAAACAAAACCAAAGGTCCAGCCTGCTTAAACCAACAAAAGCAAGTAACAAACTTAAGTTTTATCCTGACTAAACTGGTAAAATAGTGATCTGAATGCAGTACAAAGCCCAGGCATTTGTCGTGATCTTTTTCTGGTTAGTTAAGTTATGAAATAGGAAAGAATGGTATTCTTTCAACATTTAACCTCAAAACTCCCGTATGCATGTGTGTATGTTTGTGTGTATTACGTATGTTAGAATATTAGTATTGTAAATAAACCTTGTTTCGTTTATAAAGAATTGTCTCTGGAATGTGATTTTAAGTATTTTATCCTTATTTGCCACAATGAGAATGTTACCTAAGCTCGAATTTGAGAGAGTTATTAATCTCGTTTATTGTTACCGTGGCCACGAAATACAGAGAAGCGAGATTAATAGAATATACCTTTTAGTGATCGCTGGGGACATAGCACTTAATAATTAATATTAATATTACTTTAATCAAGCAATATTGAATCTTTAACAACTAATTCCGGAGCTGAAACAATAGCATTACAGAACTAACAACACAATAGGCATTGCACATAATGATAATTTAGGGCTGTAGTTATCGAATATTTTAATCGAGTATTCTATCAGAAATTTAATCGATTAATCGAGTAATCGGATAAGAACTACTTTTTCTTTTTAAAGAGCAATCCTAAATATAAAAGAGAAAATAAGCCAAGTCTCTTAAAATGAACATGTAATTTTCCTTTTAGAAAAATTATATTTTTATTGCTGAAATAGCATATTTTAATAACTGAAAACTAAACCCATTTAGTGCATTTAATTGCCATATTACATAAAAAATGCAAACACAAATAAGATAAGGTACAAGGTAAACATTTTACAACCTAAAACATAAATCAAATGAATAGTATAAAAAAAAAAAAAATAAAACCTAAACATTGTGCGACTTAACTTCCACCTTTGATCCTAACTAAAGCTCAAGCATGACATAAGGCCGTGTGTGGGTGTGAGCAGATCAGAGAAGGAAGATTTTACCTGCGTTGCCCAGATCAGCTGTACCACAGCACAGCAGCGCTACTGCAAACAGGTAAAAGTATACTAAAGTTACATAGACCTTTCTTGTCTGCGCGTTATTTGAGCGGACTCTGCTTTTCCGGTGAGCATGAGCGGTAACTGAGCAGAATGATAGAGCGGAGCGTCACGGGGCGCAGTGATGACGGCTGATGGAGAGGGGAAGCATGGACACTGCTGAGTGGTGCGGTGCGGCATATATTTTCGGCTGCCGAAAATTCAATGCATCTCTAATAAATAGACAAACGATACTTGAGGCATATAATTTGCCGCTATGATTTTTGTATTCGAGTTACTCGAGGAATTGTTTCAGCCTTAAATTATATATCAAGTAACCTACATAAATTCATCTGAATGATGATGTCTTACCGTTGACATGCAGCATGTAGGCGTGTGGGTATCCTTTAGCCGTTTCATCATGAACGAAGCAGCGGTATAATCCAGCATCTCTCTTCTGGACGCCAGTGATGGTCAGAGACACATCTCCGTCTCTGAATCTGTCTGTCAGCGATACTCTGTCCTCATAACCATCGCCTGTCTTTGTGGCTCCATTAACAGTGTAGTGCAGAACTTTTTGTTCATTATGTAGCCACGACACGCCGCTGACACCGCTTTGAGTATCCGCGCACTGGAGAGTGATGTTTCCCAGCTCAACGGTGGTCACGCTTATAGCAACTATAGGAAAACAATTTAACTTATATTACTCTCAGTATGTTTAACTACGTGCTATAATGCATGGTCTAATCTAAAGAATCTCTAATGTGAGGCAAACAAACACTCACCTAAAACATCCAGGTTAACTTTCTTGATAAAGCCCTCACAGATGCACTCGTATTGCCCCAGGTCATTGTATTTTGCTGACTTAAGAACTAGAGAGTAGTTTTTTTCATGCACAACAGCAAATCTTTCCTTAAAACTTTGTGTTAAAACACATTTCTCCTTTTGGCATTCAGCAACAGTAGCTTTTATGGGTAAGGTCTTCCTCCACACGACTTTTTCACCGCAGCCGCAGGGAAGTGATGTCGGGTGATTCAGCACCACAGAGACAGAAGAAGCACCTGTGAAGATAACAATAGTTTGGATTTGAAATAAATACCTCAAATCACATACAAATTGCAGAATCTACAAGATGTTTATCTTTTAAGAACTAACAAATTATAAAAACACAGAGAAAATTAAGCTGATGTTACACCATGCTGACTTCTGGCAAACGGCTTTATTTATCTGCCATACAGGGAGGATTGTGCTGCCTGTCATGGAACGTTTGGCGAGAGATGAGGCGAGGACTCAAGTGCAGGAGAATGTTTATTTAAAAATAAAATAAAACAAAAGACCAACAAAGAACACCCCGAAGGGGAAAAACAGGCAGGTAGGCAGAGCACTGCAGTAGTCAACCTAACACACACGTGAAGACAGACAACGGATCAGCACAGGACTGCAGACACCAGGAGGATAAATAGGGAGACAAACGAGGGTAACGAGGGAGACACAGGTGGGAGCCACTGAAACAATGATTAGTTAACAAGATGGGAGGGGGTAGACAATAGGCACATGGCACCAACAACAAACAACAAGCCATGAGCTCAACACACAGAGACATCTGGTGGCCAGCCCGGGCACAACAGCAGGACCGTGACATAACCCCCCTTTTAAGGAACGGATCCCAGACACTCCACACACACTAAAACAGAGGAGTGTCTGGGAGGGGGGTGGGCCAGGCCCGTGGATTGGAAGAGGGCCTGGAGGAATAGGCAGACAGGGGTGCCAGGGTGGGGCAGGCAGAGCAGGAGGCCAGGGCGGGCTCTGGAGCGGATTCTGTGGGCTCCCGGACTGGAGCGGGCTCTGTGGGCTTCCGGACTGGAGCGGGCACTGGAGCGGACTCTGTGGTCACCCGGACTGAAGCGGGCTCTGAAGCAGACTCTGTGGGCTCCCGGACTGGAGCGGGCTCTGGAGCGGACTCTGTGGGCTCCCGGCCTGGAGCGGGCTCTGGAGCGGACTCTGTGGGCTCCCGGACTGGAGCAGGCTCTGGAGTGGACTCTGCTCCAGAGTCTTGAAACTCTGCGGGCTGTGACTCTGTGGGCTCCCGGACTGAAGCGGCTCTGGGCGGACTCTGTGGGCTCCAGGACTGGGCGGCTCTGGAGCGGACTCTGTGGGCTTCCGGACTGGAGGCTCTGTGGGCTCCCGGACTGGAGCGGGCTCTGGTGCGGACTCTGTGGGCTCACGGACTGGAGCGGGCTCTGGAGCGGACTCTGTGGTCTCCCGGAATGGAGCGGGCTCTGGGCGGACTCTGTGGGCTCACGGACTGGAGCGGGCTCTGTGGGCTCACGGACTGAGCGGGCACTGAGCGGGCTCTGTGGGCTCACGGACTGGAGCGGGCTCTGGAGCGGACTCTGTGGGCTCACGGACTGGAGCGGGCTCTGGAGCGGACTGTGTGGGTTCCCGGAACGGAATGGACTGCATGGGCTCCCGGAACGGAGCTATTATTAGTTTTCTTTCTCATTAAGAACGAAAGCACATATGTAATATACCGATACACACGCCTTTTTTCAATTTTTTCATATGCTACGCTTAACCGACTGTTTACAAGGATATTAGCCAAAACATGCATTTTGATGCAGTTTTGTCTGAATTTATACATCCATGCTCAATAAAGCGGAGGAGAGCTCAATTCTGCGCGAATTCTGAATTGAGCTCTCCTCCGCTTTTTTGAGCATGTCTGTCTGTGTGCGCGGAAAACTTCTCACACAGCGCGAGACTGTTCCGCAAACAATCCCGAGCGTCTTTTATGCTCGCCTTGTGCCTTCTGGCAGTCCTTATATCGAGTCCTGATACGTGAGATTGAACGGGAATGCACGAGTTGGCTGTAATGCATAGACGGACATTATGTGAAAATGTGGACAGTGACAAAATAAAGGTGCCTTTTTATACTACAGATATTGATATTTTACACGTGACATCGATGCATCATATCATCATACATTGTATCAATATATCGATGAATCGTTACACCCCTAGTCTGTGTGTGGTGCTCTTGATGCCTTGACCCCAGCCTCAGTCCATTCCTTGTGAAGTTCACCCAAATTCTTGAATCGATTTTGCTTGAATCAATCCTCATAAGGCTGCGGTTCTCTCGGTTGGTTGTGCATCTTTTTCCTTTCACTCAACTTTCTGTTAACATGCTTGGATACAGCACTCTGTGAACAGCTTCTTTGGTAATGAATGTTTGTGTCTTACTCTCCTTGTGAAGGGTGTTAATGATTGTCTTCTAGACAACTGTCAGATCAGCAGTCTTCCCCATGATTGTGTAGCCTAGTGAACCGAACTGAGACCATTTTGAAGACTCAGGAAACCGTTGCAGGTGTTTTGAGTTGATTAGTTTAAACTACTTCAGTCTGTGTGCATTGAATTTATTTAATACATGAGTTTCACAATTTTATTTAAATTTTTTTTTTTTTTTTAAATCACACATTTCTAACCTTTCATTGGATAATAAGAATTTAAAATGGGCGGGATTTTCATTATGAAATAAAGGTTTTTCTCTAATACACATTGGCGTACCAATGGTTACCTGAGGTAACCCAAGGTTGTGGGTTCGAATCCCGGCTCTGGCAGGAAGTCCACGACTGCTCCCCGTGCGCTGCACAGTCGGCTGCCCACTGCTACAAGTGTGTACACTTGGATGGGTTAAATGCAGAGAACACATTTCACTCCTCATTATACTCTGTATAATTGTGTATGTGACAAATAAAGCTCCTCTGAGTTTAATTTGTGTTTGTTGTTTGTATTTGTATAACTGAATATGCTGGAGTTTGTTTTTGGATGAGCTAGGATAATTTTTCTTGAAACCCTCCCAAACAACACGTGGTGATGTAGAAGCTGATTGGCCATTTTTAAAGGTTTTCTGACCCTGAGACTCCTGTGGTCCTCGGAGAGTCTTTATCCACTCAAACTCTCCTCCTCGCCGTGCATTAGGACGATATAGACACGTCCTCTTCCAAGCTGTCCCTTACATTTTATGTTGATTGGTAATTCTTAATTATTGCCCTGATGGTGGAAATGTGAATGTTCACTGTTCTAGCTCTTTTCTTAAAGCCACTTCACTAATTTGTGAAGCTCAATTATCTTTTACTGCACATCAGAAATATAGTCTTAGGTTTTTCTCATTGTGATGATGATTGAGGAAATTTGGGCTTTGTTTTCCCTCATATTTATATTTCTGTGAAGCAGGAAGCCATGTCTGGATAATTTCATGTTCATAATCACCCTGGAGTGCTCAAAATTATGAATATAAATGGAAATATACTTCAGTTATTTTACTCATAATTTCTAGGGGTGCCAATAATTGTGTCCAACGTCTATTTGAGAAAAAAATGTATTTCATAATGATATTTCCCCCATTTTAAATTCGTATTATCCAATGAAAGGTTCAATTTTTGTGATTTTTTTTTATAAAAGATCAAAAGGATTAACAATGCAGATTAATTTTCATACACACATACATATATATATATATATATATATATATACTAGTGGTGGGCCGTTATCGGCGTTAACGTGCTGCGTTAACGTGAGACTCTTATCGGCGATAAAAAAAATATCGCCGTTAATCTATTCTCAAAGTTGGGTTGGGAGCTGGGTCTATACTACGCACTATGATGACTTTCACCCTGATATTTTAGCGCGGATGTATACCTAGCCGAATTGCACTGTAGGGGCGAGCAGTCTTGAACTAGAGGCTCGCAGTCCGTGATGGACAGATTGTTAACGGCTGGTCTATGTGGTAATACAATCGGGAGGACATCCAAACGCTCACCTATCATTCATCAACCTCAAATATGGCTTTTCATCTGAAAGATGTATGTAGTAGCAACTTTACATGGCCGCTCAATATGATGTTAACCTAGAGAAATGTGCGCTATTGAAGTGTTTGTGTGGAAGTGCGTTTGCTGCAGGACAGGCTCCGGTGCGCTCACTTGCTCTTAAAATCTCCGTCATTTTGGTCATACAGATAAAAGTAGCCTAATACATCTTTCGAATCTGTAAAGACTCTCGTTTATTTGTGTGCACTCAGAATAACAACGAAACGTTGCGCTTTTAAGCAAACAGGATGCGCTTTAGGTCTCATGTGAACTTGAGAATTCACTCCCGTGTCACCCTCTGCTTCGAACCTGTGTGTATGCCTAACGTTACTGTGAAATGACCACATCAGGCGTGACGTGCTAACATGGATGCAGCTATGAAGCCGCCGGGTTTGCTTCAGGAACATTTATTTTAAGAAGCTTCCCAATGGAAACTGTAAACAGTTCATCACGACCTCTTATGTAGGCCTACAGTTCAAAATTCATGTTTAACTGAATAAACAGTTAGTAAACACAAGTACATCTTATTGAACATAGTTTATTTTCATCACCAATTATCATAGTAGAACAGCTTTCTCAAGCAGTTTGTGATGCATTTTGGAAACAGGAGATGAGCCCTGGTCTAATCGCCACCTGGCTTGAGAAACCCGTTCTCAAAGACTTACTTTAGTCATTATTTGGGTAGCACACATATTCTGAATGCCTTCGGCAGAATTCAAATGAGCCATTTTAATCTAGATTAATTCCAAAATTAATCTAGATTAATCTAGATTAAAAATTAATCTATGCCCACCCCTAATATATACACACACACACACACACACACACACACATATACATTATATATACACACATACACATATATAAATAAACTAGTGAAATAATTTTGAATAAAAGGCAAATGCATTCTTTAATTATACAAATATTTAATTGCATTAAAAGAAAATCAAGTGACCTACCAGTTATAAACAGTGCCAGAATCCAATAAATCTCCATGGCTGTGTGCACTGAAACACAATTCAGCATGATATTATATTTCACGTTAGTCTGACAGGACATTTAGACTCTTACTAAGATGTCATAATGAATGTCCAGATCATATTTCTTGACCATGCCTTCTCGTTGTTGCTATCCGCTTCCACGCTAGAGATGGAATCTTGTTTATCAAAATTAACAAATCTTATTTTTTTTTTTCATGCATTTGAGCAGAATATAGTTTTCTCTGGCACTGTCACAGAGTGAACAAACGACTCGAACCCAAACCTGAACACTCAAGGTTAACTAATAATTTCTGTCCTTTAATATAATTATAATTAAATGCATTTTATGTGTAGTGTCTGTATTCTACCAGTAGATTATAGATGCTCTGAGGTGTGCATGTTTACACACATTTCTATGTATAAGCAGAGTATAGAAGCCCAAGAGGCGAAACTTAATAGAACGCTCCCTACTAGTAACTATTGAACCCATGGACGTTAGTGATGATCAAATTGATTTAACAATTTATTTTACAGACTTTATTTTTAAAGTATTCCTTTTCCACAAAACACTTGCTCTCTAGAAACCATGTCAGTTGTCTGAGCAGGGGCCCTGAATCGAAAGTACGTTATGTCTGATAAGGGAGACATACTAAGCGTGCAGGACCGGTTTGAAAATACCTGTTCTAAGGTAGCGGTAATTGAAAGCACCGATTCATTATGTAAGGTCAACTCTGAAAACATAGTTGTTTATATTATATTGATATTTCTGTCAATAGATTCTCCTAAATATTACAATGAATAGTAACAATGGATATATTATGATAACGTTACCTGTTATCATCAGTCAGATGAGGCTCGGCTCTATACACTCCCACCAGAAAAGTTCAGGGTGACTGCTTTTCCCAAAAATTAGAAGCAAAAGACTAATAAAGTCTAACGTTACATCGTGAAATAAATCCGAAAGCTTCGAAAGACCTGAAGGCACGGACTGACTGCTGCCTCCGGTAGCCCAGTTGTGCTCTCATGCCGAGGAGCCGGGGACCGGTTTATATTTCACTAGTTTGTGTTTGGGCGTGCTCGCTCGGCCCTACACGCTTTCTCGTTGCATCAGCTGTCGAATGAGGAGTTATTCATAAACCCCGCCCCAGGAACATGTAACGAAGAGGACGAGGCCATGCTGCGCTGCTTTAGAGAAGAGGAAGAAAACTAGGGATGCACGTAAAATCTATTCATTTGAATCGCGATTCTGTCTTCTAACGATTCTAATGGATTCACAAGTTTCAAAATCATTAAAGCAGCGGTTCTTAATACTGTTACTCGTGTCGCCCTGCTCTGCATCTCGCTCTGCATCTCTCTCTCTCTCTCTCTCTCTCTCTCTCTCTCAATTCAATTCAATTCAATTCAGAAAGCTTTATTGGCATGACAAAAACATACATTTTGTATTGCCAAAGCATTAAGACAACATATAAAATGATTTACAATATCTGAACATTTAGAAAAGCCTAGAGAAAATAATAGTAACAATGAAACTAAATAAAAAAGGTAATATTATATAAACACATGGCTAGATATAGCTACAAAATAATAGAATTAGTAAAATAACATTAATAAAATAAATAAATAAAAGATTAGAATACATAAATCATGTAACAACTGAACTTAGGCATGTGAACATTATATACATTATATACATTACCTAGATATGTGTCTAATGTGTGTGTGTTTGGGCTTGTGTGTGTGTGTGTGTGTGTGTGTGTTTATTGGCTGTTGTGTAGGTCTAATGTGTGTGTGTTTGGGCTGTGAGTGTGTGTGTGTGTGTTTCTCTGGCTGTCCCTCAGGAGATGACACGATGATACGAATCTTGCAGCTATAATTGCACATTTGGCTTCTTCACCAAGAATGAAGCTGAGTTTTTGGGTTGGGCTACAAAAGGGTTGGGTTGGGCTCTCTCTCTCTCGCTCTCTCTCTCTCTCTCTCTCTCTCTCTCTCTCTCTCTCTCTCTCTCTCTCTCTCTCTCTCTCTCTCTCTCTCTCTCTCTCTCTCTCTCTCTCTCTCTCTCTCTCTCTCTCTCTCTCTCTCTCTCTCTCTCTCTCTCTCTCTCTCTCTCTCTCTCTCTCTCTCTCTCTCTCTCTCAATTCAATTCAATTCAATTTAAGTGTGCTTTATTGGCATGACAAAAACTATACATTTGTATTGCCAAAGCAATTGCAGCTGGGCTGCTCACAAGTAGTGCACATTTGAATTAACAGAAATAAAAATAAAAATAATAACAGTAATAAAACAAATATTTAAACCGTATTAAATATGTAGTGCAAAATGAATGACTATTGTAAGTATGTGAAATAAAATTAAATAAAGTACAGTATAAGGTTTATACAGGCAAAATATACATTTAAGTAATATAAAGGAGTAATATGTCATAATATAATCTACATGTGCTGGAAACATCAGCTCAGGGCAGACGGAGTGTCTTCTCTTCTGTGGTGACAGAGAGACACATATTGAGCAGCAAGCACACAGCAGGTCTCTCTCTCTCTCTCTCTCTCTCTCTCTCTCTCTCTCTCTCAGGTGGAGTGTCTTCTCTTCTGTGGTGACAGAGAGACACATATTGAGCAGCAAGCACACAGCAGGTCTTGTGTTCTCCGAGCAGATACGCTAGTTTCTCCTGGTCTGGAAGGGTTGTAAATGTGGGATGGATCTGCTGTATTTTGTCGTAGTACACTGTCCGTATATCTGTGTATTTGGAGCACTCTGTCAGGAAGTGCAGTTCTGTTTCCATCTGATTCAGGTCACAGTGTGGACACAATCTCTGCTCCGGGACAGCCATGTTTGTCTGTGTCTGCCGTCTCTATCATCAGCTTGTGTCCGCTGAGTCTGTATCTGGTCAACGTGCTTCTCAGTTTCTTATCTGACACTGTGAACAGATACTCTGCCATACTGTACTCTCTCTTTAGGGACAGATAGCATTGCATTTTACTCTGTTGTTGAGTTTGGGTTTGCCAGTGAGTGATGTAGCTCTGTTTGATTTGTGCAGTGATCTGATTGGTTCTGATGTTGTGATTCAGAGCATCAGTAGATGTTAGTGAAGCATCAGGACTGAAGCTCTGGATCAGCTGGAGGAAGGGCTTGCTTTCTTTGCTCATCTCTTGGTATTGCAGGGCTTTATAATGGTATGATTGGGGATCACTGAGCTTCAGATGTTTCCAGAATTTAATTGCCCTTTTTTGTATCTTAGTGATTAGAGGATATTTGCCTAATTCTGCCCTGCATGCGTTATTTGTTGTGTGCCGGTGCACGTGTAATATATTTTTACAGAGTTCTGCATGCAGAGTCTCAATCGGGTGTTTTTCCCATTTGGAGAGATCTTGACTTGGGTTTGTCAGTGGACCCCACACCTCACTGCCATAGAGTGCAATGGGCTCAATTACTGATTCTACTATTTTCAGCCAAATTCTAATAGGGATTTCTATAGGACATTGCCGTTTTATGGCGTAGAAGGCCCTGCGTGCTTTATCTCTCAGTTCATTCACAGCATGATTAAAGTTTCCAGTGGATGTGATTTTCAAACCCAGGTAGTTGTAGTGTGATGTGTGAGTTATCTGGTTAGTGCCTAATGTAAAGATGTGTTCTGTTCCCTGGGATCTGGATCTTTTCTGAAAGATCATAATGTTGGTTTTCTTCAGGTTGACTGTCAGGGCCCAGGTCTGGCAGTATTGCTCCAGCAAGTCCAGGTTCTGCTGTAGACCATGTTTAGTGGGAGACAGCAGAACCAGATCATCTGCATACAGCAGGCATCTGATCTCTGAGTCGTGTAGAGTGAGGCCAGGGGCTGCAGATCGCTCCAGACTGAGCGCCAGTTCATTGATATAGATGTTAAATAATGTTGGGCTTAAGCAGCAGCCCTGTCTCACTCCACGCTCCTGGGAAAGATACCTTGTACGTTTGGTGTTGATTTTTACGCCACATTTACTTTCAGTGTACATTGATTTGATGAGGTCATAGGTTTTACCTCCTATTCCACTTTCAATAAGTTTGTAGAATAGTCCTTGGTGCCAGATTGAGTCAAACGCTTTTTAAAGTCAATAAAGCATGCATATATTTTCCTTTATCTTGATGAACGTGTTTTCAATCAGAGTATGTAATGTATAAATGTGATCAGATGTACGGTAATTTGGTAAAAATCCGATTTGACTTCTGCTCAGTACATTGTGTGTGGTGATGAAGTCTAGTAGTCGAGCATTTATTATGCTACAGAATAACTTTCCCAGGTTGCTGCTCACACAGATGCCTCTGTAGTTGTTAGGATCAAATTTATCTCCGTTTTAAAGATTGGTGTTATCAAGCCTTGATTCCAGATGTCGGGAAGTAACCTACATGCAGGATCACATTGAATAGTTTTAGAACGGCTAATTGGAGCTTGCTGCTTGTGTGTTTTATCATTTCATTTAATATCCCATCAGGTCCTGATGCTTTTTGGAGTTGGAGGTTTTGATTTTTCTTTAAGTTCTTTGTCAGTTATTGGGAAATCTAATGGGTTTTGGTTATCTTTGATTGTTAATTCTAGTTTTCTAATTGGTTGATTGTTTGATTTTGCTCACAGTTCGTGTCTGTTTGTACTTTATTAAACAATGTTTGGAAATGACTTTCCCATATTTCTCCATTTTGAATGGGCAATTCTTCATGATCAGTTTTTTCAGGTTGTTCCAATTATCCCAAAATTGGTTTGTGTTCACTGACTTCTCGATTATTGTTAGTTGTTTTTGTATTGTGCTTTTTGGTTCTGAGTGTATGTTTGTATTGTTTTAGTGTTGCGCAGTAAAGATGACGGATCTCTGCATTATTGGGATCGTTATGTTTCTGATTTGACAATGTTCTCAGGTTTTTGCGAATAGTTTGGCAGGTCTGATCAAACCAATTTTGTCATTTTGAGGATTTGTTTTGTCCATTTTTGTTTTCAATTTGGATAGTTTTGCTGATGTTTCAAATATGTAATTGATATCTTTTACAGCAAGATTGACCCCTTCATTAGTGTGAGCATAGGTGTTATTTAGGAAGTTATCTATCAGCGCTTGTATTTTCTGGCTGCTAAGTGCTTTCTGATATTCTTCAGCGCTGTTTTCAGCCCATCTGTATGGTTTTCTGATGTTGTACAGCTTACTGGGCTTTGTGTTAATGTTATTTTCAGTCTTTTTGAGATACGCAGTGATTTGACTGTGATCAGACAGAGGGGTCAGTTCTCTAACGGTGAATGATCTGAGAGATGAAGGATCTATGTCTGTTATCATATAATCAACTGTGCTATTCTCAAGAGCTGAGCAAAATGTGAATCTCCCTAAAGTGTCCCCTCGTAGCCTACCGTTGATGATATACAGACCCAGGCTTCGACAGAGCTGCAGGAGGTCTTTTCCATTCTTGTTTACTGTATGGTCGTGGTTATTTCTGTGGATATGGGAGAAAGTGTTGTTAATAACAGTCAATTTGTTGTTGATGTATTTGCTACCTTGTGTGTCGGTGAAGTCCGGCTGTAGTCCTGTTCTTGCGTTCAGGTCCCCGAAGATGAGCACGTTTCCCTGGGCCTGGAAGTGGTTCGTCTCTTCCTCTAATGTGGAGAACATGTCTTCGCTGTAGTAGGGGGACTCTGATGGCGGGATGTATATGGCACACAGGAATATATCTTTTCTGGATGAGAGCAGTTCCTTTTGGATTTTAAGCCAGGTGTAGCATTTGCCTTGCTTTACTGTGTTGATGTGGTTGTGGAATTTTGATTTGTACCAGATTATTTGTCCTCCTGAGTCTCTTCCCTGTCGGACTGTGCTGAGTTTTTGTGATGGTAGGATGATTTCTCTGTAGTTGGGTGGGCAGTGGGTGATTGCGTCTGCCCTGCTCCATGTCTCCTGTAGAATTATAATGTCCATCTCCTTGATGCTCTTCTGGAATTCTGTGTTTAAACTCTTCAGCCCAAATGCTGATGAATTCAAGCCTTGAATGTTCCACATTGATATCGAAAGAGTCATTTCAAGAGTTCAATATATAGAGTTCTTGTTTTCAAAAATAGAGGTAATCCTTTTCTAATGTAATCTAATATATTTAAAAATAATGTTGTTGTTGTTTTTTCTTTTTCTTTTCTCGTTGTTAGGCAGATGCTTGTATGCTGTGTGGACCCTCATGCTGTCAGCTGGGCACTGATGTAGTTCAGCAGCTGTCTGATCTCGCTCATCTCCAGTGTATTTGCTGGTCCTTTCAGGGCCTGAGCGTAGCTCCTGGAGTGTGGAAGTGGTGCTGAGATCGGTGTGTTATCAGCTGAGGGTGTATGGGCGGGTGGGAGGCTGGTTTCTGCTGGTGATGGGCCCATCCTAGTGTTGCTCCTCTGCCTGGAGTGGTGTTTTTGTGGTGGTCGGGGGTGTCTTAGGTGGTCCTCTGGTGCATACTGGGGTGTCCTGTGGTGGTGTAGCGCTGGTGCATGTGGTGTTCTGATGGGGAATTTAGCATGGTGTGTGGGTCTCCAGTATTGTGCAGCCAGTGGGGGTCGTTCTCTATGATGGGACTGTGCGTTTCTGCTGGGTGTCTGGATTTGTGTTCTGTGGATTGGTATATGTGTTGTTTTCAGGGGAGTAGATGTGGTTTGTCTGCCCCATGCTGTGTCTTTCAGTGTTTTTGCAAACACGTTGACTTTGTCCTTCCTTATGTGTACATGGTCGTACAGGTCTCTGATTGTGAGGGAGGGGTGATGAGCCAGGTACACGTTGGGCAGGCGAGCACATCCTTTGGAGATGTCAGCGTTGACTCTCTGGATGGTGTCTGGGTGAATGTCTCTGCGGGGTAGGAGGGTAGATATGGTGATCTTTGTGTTGGGGTAGATCTCTGTAGCCTTCTCTGCTACTCTGCAGATAAGCTGCCCAACTCTCTCCTGTTCCTTCTCAGGTCGTTGGTGCCTGTGTGTATGATGATATGTGAGGGTGTGCCAAAGCTGGAGTCAGAAAGTATTCTGAGGGCATCACCTGTTTTTGGGCACCAGAGTTTTGTTGCTTTCGGCCTGGAAACAGTTTTTCTTCTTGTAGGAACTTCCCATTGGAGTCCATGAGGATGGCAATGTCAGTCTCTGTTTTCACTGGCTGTTTCTCAGCTGGGGTTGTAGCAGTGGTGTTCTGAGGGGTTTCTGTGTTTCCGGGATTGCAGGTGTTTCTGCTTCCCTTTGGCTGTTGCTGGGGTGTGATGATTTGGTGGGTGCGGAGGTGTGCTGCTGGGGTTTGGCTGTGTAGGTGTTGGTGATGGTGGGGGTCTTTTGGGGCATTTTGCGGGGATAGAGACACCTCATCTGTGTTGTTAGGGTCTCTATCTGTCTGTCCCGTTGTTGTAGCTCGACTTTGAAGCATGCGAGCTCCCTCCCATGTAGTCTTTCATTTCTGAAAGTTCCTTCCCATGGTCTGTTGAAGTTCTTTGCGGTCTTTTTAAACGTTTCCCTGTCCTGATTCAGAGTGTTCATTTCCCCTTAAATTCCTGGATGGATATTTTCAGCTGGTTTCTTATCTGGTCCAGCTGTTCTCTGAGTTGTTCCGTGTCTTTAGTGGTCAAGGCATGGACACTCAGTTCCACTATTTCCAGTTCTCTCTCTCTCTCTCTCTCTCTCTCTCTCTCTCTCTCTCTCTCTCTCTCTCTCTCTCTCTCTCTCTCTCTCTCTCTCTCTCTCTCTCTCTCTCTCTCTGTCTCACTCTCTCTCACTCAATTCAATTCAATTTAAGTGTGCTTTATTGGCATGACAAAAACTATACATTTGTATTGCCAAAGCAATTGCAGCTGGGCTGCTCACAAGTAGTGCACATAACAGAAATAAAAATAATAATAGTAATAAAACAAATATTTAAACCGTATTAAATATGTAGTGCAAAATTAAAAGTATGTGATTAAAAGTATCTCTCTCTCTCTCTCTCCCTCTCTCTCTCTGCCAAAACCGCAACCGCAGATACAAGACAGACGAAGCTGTACAAATCGGATGATTTCGGGAACTTTTTACCCTACATACACAACAAGTCATTTAGACATGTGACAGTCTGTTTTTTTACACACACAGATTGGTTCTACGCGGTCAATCCGTTTTGCAGTTCTTTAAACTGCTGTTTTCGCTTGCAGATCACCGTTCACAGGCTTGCAGTGCTGTTGTAATAACAATAGCTATGTACATACTACTGAAATGCTAAATGAATGATGCTGCTGAGACCGGTTTATATACATGAACCATGAGTCACGTCGCTCTGATGCTCTCACTCCGGATGCTCTTCACTAGCAAACAGAGAAAGAGAGAGACACACAGACACACACACACACAGACACACACACAGGTTACTCTTCGATGCTCTCACTCCGGAGTCCGGAGGGTAAACCCACATTAGGATGATTTATTAAAACAGTGCTTTGGCTCCACCTAGTGACGCTTTTAGCTGTATATTAATAGTATCGTTTCCTTTTCAAAATAATTTCATATTTCAGTATTTATTTGTATTTTTATAAGTGAAATTAAAGTATTTCATTCCAAAGCTACTTTTTGTCATGTCTATTTAGTACTTTTATTTCTAATTCAATACAATTATAACTTCATCCTACACATAGCTGACTCTCTCTCACCTGCTGCCAGCCAAGTAGTATCGCTGCAGCAAGTGTGGAGCTTATGCCGGTGGGAGGAACAGGAAGTGTGAGGAGCTAATGCCGCTAGCCTGGATTTCATTTTAGTTTAAAATGCTATAAATATAACGCATTTTCATAGTAATTAGGGACCGAGCACCGATGGTGCGAGGACCCTATTAAATCTGCTCCGTTTATTATTCTAGAGGGCTAGATATTTATTCTAGATATTTAGAGGGCCTAAACATGCTCGAAAAGTCAGGAAACTTTGCACACGCGTCAGAACTGGTGGAAATGTACGTCTGATAAGTGTTTCAGGAGTAAGTGTGGCAAAATGGCTCGACAGCGCCACCTATAAATATTCAGCGGAGTGCGCCTCGAGCACGTACATGTACGAAAATCGGTACATGTAACTTAACAATACCTACAAAAAGTCTCTAGGTACGAAATCAGAAACCAAACAGGAAGTCGGCTATTTTGAATTTTCTCATCATATTTTGTATCATTTTGCCATTTTCAGGTGTCATACTTTAACGAACTCCTCCCAGAGATATTTCCAGATGAACACCAAAATTGGTAATTGTAATCTAAAGGCCTTTGTGATGTTAAATTGCGAAGATCTAGAGTTTACGTTAAAGGGTGTGTCCTTGGCGGCATCACAGATTTCGATGTCTCGCCATGGGAATAAAAGTTGTTGTAACTCAGCCATGCAATGTTCGATCTGCCCCAGACTTCACATGTTCGATAAGAATCCAGGCCTGAATACGAATCAGGGGCGTAGCCACGGGTAACCTAAACAGATGCAGAATTATTATTTTTTAATCGTATAATAAATATGGGCAGCGCAAAGGAGGGGCTAGCAGATGCTTCAGCACCCCAAGAAAGACCAAAGCACCACCATTGCACCCATAAGAAATTAAATAAATTAAAAACATTTGACTTATTATTACGCATTCATAACTCTGCATTGCAATATAACGTGACGTGATTAGCAGGCGCACTTTTCGAATTGACAGCATTTTATTAAAAAAATGGATCGGTTCCTTGTGCCAAGAAGGCCTGTCCCCGACTAAAGATTTCTCTAGTCACACATAAATTGATTAATATAATAACTTAGGCTACTAACTATCCTTTAATATACAGGCGTATAGCCTATTCCGCGCCCAAGCTCACGTCTAAAGCGTGCAACGGCAAAAGTAGGCTAATGATTATGAATGTTGGGGGAAAGGCAAAATAAAACATTTTAATTATTCGTTAATAAACTAGTGATTTCTTCTCAGTCAGTGTCGGCTGAAAAGATAAAGTTGCAGAATGCGACGCTGACTTTAATGAAGAAATGCACCTTTTCATTCCGACTACGTAATTAAAGATTTGTATTTTTTGGTTCGTTCGTTCGTTTAATAAAGTAGCCTACATAAATAAAAGCATATATATATATATATATATATATATATATATATGAACTTGCTGTAGAATTTAGTATTTTTGAAAGTTCAATAATAATGTAAGAAAAACTTGTCGGACGGATTCATTACCCCGCTTTGTTCCGGGACCTCACAATTTACAGATTAAGCAGTGCTTACCATATTTGTTAATTTAAAATGTAATTAAAATTTTAAATTATTTTCAAAAAAAATAAAATAATAATAACATAATTGAGGCATTCAAGGCCAGACCACGCCGTCTCGCCCTTTGAGCAGCTAACAGGCACCATTAAATGTACTCTGCTCTGTTGTTGGCGATCCTGAATGTAATGTATACAACATATTTTACTGCTTTCTCTAATGTGTCTTGCAAGACATCTATTCAAGATTGTTTATTGCACCAAAAGTAATTTCAAAGGAACATTATATGTAGGCCCATGTACAGTTTAAGTCACCATTGCAGGATGATTTAATGATTTAATAAAAGGAGGGATTATTTAAAAGCATTTTGTTTTTATTTAGTAGAGCAGCTGTTTTTAATAGATTTGTACATAGGCTAGTCACTGAAGTCAATGATTATTCTTTGATAAAGTAAATGTGCTTTGCTCACTGTATAATGTGTTCGTTGTTTGAATAACCGTGGAAATGCGGTGTTATGATTAGAAACTTAAAATGTATTTTTATTAAACCTGTGATCATCAGGTTAAATAGGAGTTTAGTCTTATTAAAATATGTGACATAAATTGTACTTGGCTAAAGGGGTTTCTGATGTGTGTAGTTAATGATTAGGCTACAGTGAGCGCGTTTGACTAGAGCGCAGTTAAAGAGCTGTTGTAGGTTATACTGTATGTGATTGTCGGTGACACTCTTGAGCGAGAAAGCTTTGGAAAATGGAAAAAAACAACAACAAAAATATAGCTGCAAGCAGCGATAACCAGGGTTCAAGAATTTGAAGGCCTAAGGTGGTATGCTTTTAGGGTCTAGGCCAACATAGCTGGATGCATAGCTGACAGTGAAACTCGTCGAAAATGGACAATAGGCTCACAGAAACACACACACACACACACAAATCAAATCACTTTTATTGTCACATCACCACAGCACAAGTGCCTTGGTGAGTGAAATTCTTACCAGCGTGCTCCAGACAGTGCAAAAAAAAAAAACTATTTACATATGGACAGTACATATTTACAGACTGTACAGAAGACAATGTGCAAAATACGCATATATACTCAGTCACACACACACAAATAGAAATGAAATGGTTAAACTATCATATTAATAATCATTAAGCTTGCTTACACAGATACACACACAGACACACTCATATACATGCACACATATTTTGTTGCATATATAGATATTTGAAATAAATGACAGGTGACAATACTCTTTGCAAGTCTTCTCTTTTTAAGAGTTTATATCAGGGATCTCCAACCCTGCTCCTGGAGAGCTACCATCCTGCAGATTTCAGTTCCAACCCTGCTCCAACACACCTGTCTGAAATTAACAAGTAGCCTTGAAGACTGTGATTAGCTGGTTCAGGTGTGTTTGATTGGGAGACCCAATCAGGGTTGGAGACCCCTGGTAGGACAATGTGAAATGCAGGGCTGACAATAGAACACATTCACAATGGAGAATTCATTAAAACTGTCTCTCTCTGTCACATACACACACACACGCACACAGAAATGAAAGGTTTAAAATGCTTAATAAACAGTAAGCATACAAACACAGACATACGCAGAAATGAAAGGTTTAATAATGCTAAATATACAGCACGTATGCTAACACACACACACACACACACTTTGTTGCAGATATAAAATAGTGATTTTCAAAGACATCCAAAACAGAGGATAGGTTAAGAGACACGTAGCCTACACAAAATTAAATTGTTAAACTAACATATTAATACCCAATAAGCATGCTTATTTTTTATTTTATTTTGCGCATTAATTTGACAATAAATGTGGCACACCCAGTTTTCTGATGCACATCCAGAGTCTCCATTCTAGCTACGCTCCTGTTGTAAATCATTTTCTATGTTGTTTTAATGCTTTGGCAATACAAAATGTATGTTTTGTCATGCCAATAAAGCTTTCTGAATTGAATTGAATTGAGAGAGAGAGAGAGAGAGAGAGAGAGAGAGAGACAGCTGCTGTGTGTTTGCTGCTCAATCTGTCACCATAGAAGAGAAGACACTCCGTCTGCCCTGAGCTGATGTTTCCAGCACATGTAGATTATATTATGACATATTACCCCTTTATATTACTTTTGACCGTATTGTGGTTTACAAATCTTCTCTTGCGCTTGCAAATTAAATTTGCGCTTTCAGTCTTATGTACACTTTCACAAATCTTACCATACGCATGCAAATCTTTATGACGTAAAAATACTTTCATATCCCCAGCTCTCTGTGTTCCGTCTGTCTGACGCGCGTGCACGCGCCCGCCGCCGCTCATACGGTATTATAATCTTAACACAAGACGGACTCATATGCAAAAATGGAAATGCTCGCGTGAATCGATTAGTTGTTGCAGCCCTAATTAATACAAAATATATGTAAATTAAATTAAAGAAATGTTACATATTTATACAAATGTGATGTAAATGTAAAATCTAAAATATATTTTGGGAAACCCTGTATTAAAACAATTATGTAATAATTACATTGTAAATTACAGTAATATGATTTTTTATAATTTGTTGAGTGTAATAACAATAGCTATGTACATACTACTTTTTAAAGTTAAACATGCAAATGTGCCATTAAATTATTGAAATACTTACTTCAAATCTCAGGGGTACTTCAAGTAAATAATGTAGGTCCAATGGGTTCGCCGGACAAAAAGGCTATAACACTGGAGAAAAATACGTTTCCAAAAGCATCCCCACTTCTGCTTTTTCACAAATCACAAAAAGTGCTACATCAGCATCAGTCAGATCAGGTTAGGCCTAGAAAAGCCCAAGGGTGAATGCTTTTCCTCCAAAAAGACATCTACACCGTGAAATAAATCCGACAGCTTAGAAAGAATAGTATTTGTATTCCCAGGAACACACATACTAAAAAAGTATAGCCGAATGCACTGAATGGATAAAGCGTCTGCTAAATGCACAAATGTAAGACCAGACTGACTGCTGCGTCGACGCCAGGAGCTCCGCGCGAAGATGTCCTCTGCAGGGGCGGATCTAGGGTGTGGCCAGAGGGATTGGCCCCAGCTGAAATCTGATTGGCCCTGAAGTGCCCCTGTCCTGTCACTCATGGGTGATTTACGTTAGCGTTAAGTCGGTTGAAATTCAACCTGTGCAGCGCAAGCTTTGCATGTAAATATGAAGGTACACGTGTATAGCCCTGACTGATTTAAAATTGTAATTCTGGGCACCCCTGAAATAGGTCGCGTCATTGACATTAACAGACGTTACAAAACACCGCTCATTCAAGGACGCGCAAGAGCATAACGTACAAAACGAATGTGCACAGTTCAATTGAATAATACAATTTGCGCTAAATAACGTAATGCTGTTGAATAAAAGCGTGCGGTTTCTCGGGTGGAAGTTGCGTTCGTTACTATAGCAACATTAGTTTCCAAGCGCGTTCTCTTTCAGAATCATGTAGAAAAACTGTAAAACTGTTGTTTCAAATGAAAGAGATAAAGATAGAAATGGTGTGCTACAACTGTTTGGCTGAAAATAGCGGAATAGTGTGGAAAGTGCATACAATTCTAATGTAGTCTGCGTGGAAGCACATGATTCTCAGTAACACTGCAATAAGGAATGAAACTATTTCCGGTTTCACAATTAAACTTCGACGGCTCGTCTTACTGTTTTACATTTGAATTATCATTAAAACTGAATTCGATTATTGCTGTAATGTATGGTGTAATTCACACTCGAAGCCAGACTCATATAACTCGTAGACGTTATCACAGAATGAAAATAATGTATTTTTGCCTCATTAATAAGAAGCCTCGTCAGATTGCATAAGTTGTTTCAAACACTCAGTGACATTTTAAAATGAGTTTTTAGTAAAAACTGTAATAAGAGTCTTGTGTTGATGACTAAACATGTTAGCCCTTATGCAAATAGGAACAATTCTATTTGATGAATACTTCAGGAAAGATAATCGACTTAAGACCATAAGAATGTTTTATTTATTGATTTATTTTGTATGTTTGTTTTTAGAGGAAGACAATTGATAACAATTTTAGAGATGAAAGAAGTTTGACCAAGGAAATGTGGGATCAAACAGTGCAAGCAGAAATGTTTCAATAAACAATGGGCAATAAATAATCATGATTAAAGACATCTAAAAGCCTCCTATCCGGGAGAAGTGTGAGACAAAGCAGTTTGGGCAGCACAAGACAATAAACTGCATGGATGCTTGGATAATGTGAGTAACTATTAGTTAGCATTGTAGAGTCAACTCTAAACAAAATCACATGGCATGCTCTAAAAAATATTTCATGAAACTTAAGAGTTATAGAGTTATCCTCAGATTTGTGGCTTTACCTGCATTGTGTTTCTAGACACTAATTTATATTTGTTTTGTCAAAGGTATTTAATGTAAACAATATTTCTAATAACTGTAAATTCAAGCCCTTGTGGCTATTTTTCTGACTTAAGGACAACAAGCTGCCGAGTGTCTTCTTTTCAGTATTTTAACAATACTGATAACCGTGATCAATTTGGTCACTAAAATCGTCATACTGTTTCATTTCTACACTGCAATAAGGTTGAACAATAGTTAACAACACAGAACAATACATTTTATTTTAATTTACTATGTAAATGTTTATATATACTTATTTATTTGTAGTATTAAAATAAAAGTATGTATGTATCATTAAGAACTAACATGATCTAATACTGAACAAAAGTACAGTATATTTATCATTTAAATGAAGATGAAAGAGATTTCTTTATAATGTAAGACATGTTACATGTCCAAATGATAATGTATATAGCCTTGTACAGCGTGTCAGTAAGTAATTAGATGGATTCTACCTCCTGAGCAAAGACCGCTGAATTTTCAGCAGCGCTCACAAAAAAATAGTAGTTTGTTTGTTTTACAAAAAGATGTGTACAGTTTCTTACAATGTTCAAGAACAACATTTCACTGTACATATTGTATATTATCATATGCTCATGAATATTCTTGTTGTTGGAACCCAAAATTCAACAAAGTGTGAAAACTAACTCCAAATTGGCAGGGAAGCCCATTTTTTCCTCAAATATTGTGTTATATTTGATTATGTATGTTATTCTTAATGAATTCATTCGCACACACACATGGAAATATTTAAGCCGTTATTGTTAAAGTTTCCAAAGACTTGACCGGTAAACTTGGCCCCTCTCTGTAAATGGTGGCCCCATTGTGGCCCCTGCTTCTGAAAAATCCTAGATCCGCCTCTGGTCCTCTGTCCAGGCTGTGTTCTGATGCTGCTGAGACCGGGTTATACTCGCCGCTGGAAGCTGAACCGTGAGTCACGTCGCTCCGTTGCTCTCTCACTCCGGAGACCGGAGGGTAAACCCATATTAGGGCATAAGGATGATTTATTAAAACAGGGATTTATCTCCACCTAGTGACGCTTTTAGTTATATATTAATAGCGTCGTTTCCTTTTCAAAATCATTTCATATTTCAGTATTTATTTGAATTTGTAAGTGAAATTAAAGTATTTCATTCCAAAGCTACTTTTTGTCATGTCTATTTAGTACTTTTATCTCTAATTCAACACAATGATAACTTTAAATTAGCCTATTTTTAATAATAACTTCATGTAATAAATGAATGCAGTTAATTTGAGATATGTTTAATTGACCGACACATTATATAATTCATTAGATTTATTTTTAAATCATGATAATCGAAGGTTACTGTGTAACATGTACATAACAAAATGGCAATGATAAAAAAGTAAAACATTTAATTAACCAAATTGAAGTGACAGTGTTTAACAGGTCTTTTTAGCTTTTGTGTTTCTAATATTGTGCAAAGTAGTACCATATTGTTTAATTTGTTTTATAAAAATAATTTTTAAAAGAAGAGGAAGGACATTTTTTGCCTTAACTTTAACCCATTTCTTTACATGAAAATGATGTTTTCCAGGTAAAATAAATAGTTGTGTAAGAAAATAAATTGGAGTATAAGTTGTGTTCACACACTTAGTTGGGCGGCAACCAATCAGAATGTAGAAGTCCTGCTCGAGAGGATCCAGAGAACACAGATCGAGTGCTCGTCATGTATTTAAAGGAGCAAAAGCAGACTGACCACAAGTAGAGTATAGGTTAACCTCATGAAATATTTAAAATGTGAAAGAAAGAAATTGATTGATGGAAACTTAACAATTATATTAATTATACAGGCATTCCCGAGTACCGTAATTGATGGGAAATATCGACGCTTCAACGCCAAGTGGTATGAAAGGTTCAACTGGATTGAATATAGCCAGTCGAAAGAGGCTGCCGCTTCACTTCTACTCAGGAAGATAAAAACGGAGATGCAAGAACAGCCTAGGCCCACATATTTAGCCATACTTGCAAATGAGTTTAAAGATGTTTCGAAACGCGAGCTAGTTGCTGTCTGTGTTTGATTTATCCATAGTGGGACAATCAAAGAACGAGCGCTGGGCTTTGTCACAACAGCTGACCTGTCTGCTCAAGGAATATCGCAGATATCTAGAATAATGGTGATCTGAGAGCACTCTGGAACTGTATTCTGGATAACGAGATGGCTGAATTGAACAGCCGATTTAAAGACGACACCTACGGAATAATGCGAGCTTCAGCAGGATCCACCGCTTTTGGCACACAAGAACTGATCAAATCTCCTTGCAGCTTGTGGGATAACAGCCTGTGATGCGGAATTTGCCTGTTTTACCCAATTCATCAAGGGCAAAGCTGATATTTCCCCCGGAATGAACCGTCTGTCATCACACTACCCATGACGTCCTTTTCTCCGCTACTCACAGATCAACACTCGCTTGAGAGCATCAATGGTGACTGAACGCTTGAACAATTTGACCCTGTTATCTTTCGAAAGGGAACTGACAGAAGCACTGGATTATGACGAGATCATAAGCATCTTTAATTCAAAACCGGGTAAGGTATAGGCCATGGTTTTCTTTACATGTAGGCCGTGGCTTGATAGCAGGATGAGACTATTAAGTAGATTACTTTGAGCCTCTGAGCTCAAATAATGTTGCTTTTTTAGAAAGCTAAACGTGTACCTCAGCCTCTTGTTCAGGGCCTAAATATTCGTTCAGTTAACATGTGTTTAAATGTTCACTGAATAGAGGGTTATGTTGTGGTTGTTTTTTTGTTATTTTGTTACAGCTACTGCTCTCTAATCACAATGTTGCCTTTTTGTGAATGATATGTTCCTGGCTCGGTAGCCATAGCCTATGTTAATATGTATTTAGCTCAGTTTTGACAGTAGATTAAATTTAAATTACAGAATAAGTAGGCTAATAAACTATGTTTTACCATTATAAAGCAGTTTGAATGTGTCATTGCGTTACAGTATGGTTCCCGAGCAGCTTTCAGATCACTTTGAGAACTTGTCTTGCAAGCACCCTGAACTAGACAAGTGGAAAACCTATTTTGAATAACACAACGTTATAACCTTCATTTTTTTTCGTTTTGAATTATTTCGTTTAAAGACATTTCAAGCTTTGTGCATTTGATGTATTTCTCATGTTTCGTTAAGTTAACGTGTAGTGCGCCTCGATTATATTGTCTGGTATATTTGCTTCTTATTCATCAAATCCAGGCAATTGGTTGATGAAAAATTGATTACAATTTAGATACAATTTATACAAAACGAAATTCACTTTAAAGAAAGTCTTTCTACAAAACAAACCTATGAAGTGGTCATAATCATGTCTGACCATGTCATATTGCGCCTCTTATAATGCTGTTCAGTGTTCACTTTTCATAACCAAAATAGATTAAATAAATAAGAACATATATATGAACCTAAATACGTTTTCTTTAATGGCTACAGCACCTAGTAACGTCAGAGGACTCAAGATTTCAGCGTTTCCCGAAACCTTCTTATTTAGGCTACACTTTTATTTTATTACTGAAATGCTGGAAAGTATTTACAAGAACAATATTTCATCGCAGCTTCACCACAACAAACAAAAATGTGAACGAGAAGAAAGCACGTAAAAAATTGAAATTGAAAATACACTGTTTAAATCCTTTTTGGTCACTGCTTGAGCACCTGCCCCTTTGCCCCATGATGCCCAAAGTGCCCTTTTGTCAAGGCAATTTTTATTATTATTTTTATTTTTATTTTTTTATTAAACACCCTTCTGTGAAGGCCTGCCCAATGTAACTATTAGTAAAATGAATGATGAATAATTTAGCCGTAAATAAAATCACCCACATGATAACCTTTGACCTGACGACCTCATCCGAACGATCCCTCGCGCTCAGGCACCACTTCAATATAATTACCTCAACACTGGTAAAACAAGGCTATACTGATTTTCTCATTCTCCGAATTTTACTTATCAATCCTGTTTTTAATTATCATTATCATTCAAAAATGAATTAATTCAGAACAGGATTAGAATACAATTATATTTTAAATATGACAATTTTTTTCTACAAAAGCAACACGTAGTGTTTACAATAGCAAAAACACCTTAGACTGTAAAGTCAATCACATCTCTCTGGAAATAAATAAAACAATTTCAGTATAACACGAATAATATACCTGACCTGACATCACAGTGCAGAGTGAAGAAGATATGGCCCTTATAGATTTCAGAAAAATGTGTGTGTGTGTGTGTGTGTGTGTGTGTGTGTGTGTGTGTGTTCTGCAGTGCAAAGATGCCTCGCAAAGAGAGAAGAATAAAACAAAAAAAGAAGGAGCTGCTTGAGGCAGGTGCAGCTCAAAGAAAATATTATTTAACTTTTAAACTTAAAACTTTTCTGTTTTGTTTCTTTTTCTAAACTGCATCATGGCATTTGCTACTGTATCAATACAGAAGCATCCGCATCAATACGCGTATCAGCAAGGAATCCGTCACTACACATTGCTGTTATGATATTTTGTGCACAGCCCTATTTAAAGCCTTGTTTCATGTGCCCCTTTTATATTTTGAGCACCTGCCCCCCCAAAGGTCTCTGCACGGCCCTGAAGAACACCGCTTTCTCGCATAAACAGCCCCTGCACGAGAGAATAATTGATTCTCGAGCCATCGATATCAACATCTCCCGGACAGCACCGGGTAACGCGCACGTAAGAAGGTATATCTTAAGCAGCTTCCTAAGGTACGGTTCGGGGAACACGCCTAGAAATGGTCTCAGTTAAGTTAACCTTAAGAGTCTTCGTAGCGCGCTAAGAGACAACGTTATATAACACCCATAGATTCAGGCCCACCTCGACTTAACCCAGGCGCCCCCCCATCTGACACGTTCTGCATCCGCCACTGGTGTAATACAGACTGAACGGTTGCTCAAAAACGCTGTATAATCATATGATACGCAAACTACATCTCTCAGTTGGATAAAAGAAGCCAGTGTCACACTACTACACACAAGTTTTGATGTAGACTATTGTAATCAAGGAAAAGATGATTACAGTGACAGGGTCGTGCATTAGGCGCGCGTTATGTCCGTTATAAATGATGCGCAAACGAACCGTGTATGCGCTCTCGATCTCTATAACATCATATTTCTGATTGAACAGATAGTTAGGCTAACAAATAAAAGTGTAGTCTGCATAAAATTGTATTTATTTTATTCGTCTTGTATTTATTGACAGAAAAATTTAAATTTTTGACATTTGGGGGGTTGTCAATAATTTCTGCATATAAATATTACGCCAAATAGAAACAGAAAATCGTGCTATAGCCTTTCATGAGATCGTGTTAGACAACAATTAGCTATTTTACAAATGGAAATAGGCTACAATGAATTCATAACAATGTTTTACATTCAAGCTACATTCAAGCTTAAAAACCCTTAAAAACCCAAGCTTAAAAACCCTTAAAATGTATAGTGAAAAGTTCTTTTAAAAGCATCTGGAATGCAATAAAGTAATTTTAAAGCTGTTTTTAAAGCATTTGCTGCATGGATTAAAAAGATAGTTATAATAAATAATTCACACTATCAGTCAGACAACATTGCATTGCAACAAATCCTTTAAATTTCAAGGACAAAGATTTACATACTTTGTTTTTATTATTGAATACAATTATAAAATAAAACGCAAATTATAATTGGGCCTGTTTTAGGCTTTCCCTTATTTGTATATTTTAGATGCATTAGACACGCAGAGAGAAATATATGCATCTTAACGGATTACATAGGCTAATGAAGAGTTTTTGCTTTGCTTTGCTCTGAATTATTTCGTTTTAAAGTAGTGTTTTAAAGCTTTCTATAGATATATTTATCATATCTCTGAGCCAGTTTCGGTTCATCATTGAAGCGCTCTTGTTCCAAACCGGCAGAAAGTGCATTCTCTGTTTTCCTATTTTATAAAAGCACAATGTTGATATTGTGAATGCACACAAATAAAAGTAGACCCTTTACAGTTCCAAATGATATATTACTCTTACCTTTATGAGAAAAAAATCACACGGCGTATTTTAAGTTGTTTTTACTGTAAGATAAAAATCCTCCATGTCCTGTAAAGCTCACTTCAGCTCTCCACACAAACTGTTATTATTGCACATTTATATAGGTTAAACATTGAAACTAACACTGTGATATGCTTGAACTGTTTATAGGCCTATCTATCGATTTTATTTTAGTCAAGTCGTGATGATTTGATAAGGCTAAATTAATCAAACATAGGCGATCAACTCTGATGCTGGCCGCTTGGTCGTTGCTTAAAAGAAAAAAAAAACATTTAACGAACAAAAAATGCTCCCAAGGTTTTTCTAAATTAACTTTATGAAGAAAAAAAAACGAAACATAGTCTAATCACTTTTCCATTACATACAAAACTTAAGATAAGTTGTTTGGGGAGAAGGGAAAGACTCATATCGCTGAGAACAACATTTTTTATTTATTTTTTATTCCAGTACTTCCATGATATTTCCATGTTCCGCTTTTAAGCCACAACCTACAGATCCCACAACACAAACATAACATCCACAAACATAGAAGCAAGCATTGGCAGTGCTGCGTGCGTGATTTGTCAAATAGCACTGCATCAGTTTAATAACTTTAATAACTTTAATTCTTACAACTGTTAAATTATTGGGCAAATGGTAAATATGCCGAAGATCACATAGAAATAGATAGCAAAATAGCCAATGTAAACTAAATGTTATAAACATCGGAGCAACCATAGAAATGTTTAAATTAATCTTTATTATAACAAATTTAGCCTATATTTTTTTATTCACAACAGTTTACAGTTGCCCACAGAAAAAAACAGGGGGTGCTGCAGCACCCTCAACACCAGGCACGTGCAGAGGGGGGGGGGGGCGGCGGAGCACCTGCCCCTTTGCCCCATGATGCCCAAAGTGCCCTTTTATCAAGGCATTTTTTTTTATTTTTTTTTTATTAAACATCCATCTGTGAAGGCCTGCCCAATCTAACTATTAGTACAATGAATGATGAATAATTTAGCCGTAAATAAAATCACCCACATGATAACCTTTCACCTGACGACCTCATCCGCACGATCCCTCGCGCTCAGGCGCCACTTCAATATCGTCCGCGCTACGGTTGCAGCTTAAGAGTAAGTGGGGTTCTCAGTGGAGTGGTATGCGTGTTTACTTATCATTATTATTATTTTACAATAACAACGTGAAGAGAACATGCATTGCACAGCTTTTGTTTAAATCGCTGTGTTTAGCCTGCAGCAAACGCCGCTTCTAACGTTATACACAGCAGCAGCACCATAAACAAAGGTGCATGTGTTCACTTCGTTCGTGCTATTTGAGGGAGAAAAGTTTCATGGGGGTGGAAGGGTCTGGTATTTTAATGTCATTTGACTAAAATCTATTCATACTTTTACTTTTATTGTTACAGTATTTATTTAAAAATGTAGAGTGCCTTAAAGTAATTACCTCAACACTGGTAAAACAAGGCTATACTGATTTTCTCATTCTCCGAATTTTACTTATCAATCCTGTTTTTAATTATCATTATCATTCAAAAATGAATTAATTCAGAACAGGATTAGAATACAATTATATTTTAAATATGACTATTTTTTTCTACAAAAGCAACACGTAGTGTTTACAATAGCAAAAACACCTTAGACTGTAAAGTCAATCACATCTCTCTGGAAATAAATAAAACAATTTCAGTATAACACGAATAATATACCTGACCTGACATCACAGTGCAGAGTGAAGAAGATATGGCCCTTATAGATTTCAGAAAAATGTGTGTGTGTGTGTGTGTGTGTGTGTGTGTGTGTGTGTGTGTGTGTGTGTGTGTGTGTGTGTGTTCTGCAGTGCAAAGATGCCTCGCAAAGCGAGAAGAATAAAACAAAAAAAGAAGGAGCTGCTTGAGGCAGGTGCAAAGAAAATGTTTAACTTTTAAACTTAAAACTTTTCTGTTTTGTTTCTTTTTCTAAACTGCATCATGGCATTTGCTACTGTATCAATACAGAAGCATCCGCATCAATACGCGTATCAGCAAGGAATGCGTCACTACACATCGCTGTTATGATATTTTGTGCACCTGCCCCCCCAAAGGTCTCTGCACGGCCCTGAAGAACACCGCTTTCTCGCATAAACAGCCCCTGCACGAGAGAATAATTGATTACAGCACCGGGTAACGCGCACGTAAGAAGGTATATCTTAAGCAGCTTCCTAAGGTACGCACCCCCTGTCCCGCGCCCCTGTGAGGGTGATGCCATCTTCTTACGGTATAAAAGAATGAGAAGACAAATGAAGCAAATGAAGCGAGAGAGAAATACGATAAGTCCGAAGAGAGAGAGAAATACGATAAGTCCGATGAGAATTTGTTTCTCAGTTTGGTCTCCTGCTGCACCGGTGACGACCTCTGCATGAAATTAAAGAACAGAATTATCACACAGTGTTCGTTTCTTTATCTTTTCTTACAGTGTATTTTCATTTTGGGAAAATTCAGCTTTTATTTCATAACATTTCAAAGCATTAAATTTCAGAAATCTGGATCCAGCAGCAAAGTTTCAGCTAATTATTGAGCTTCTGATAGCTTATTAACTGCTGGCTAGTTGACGATAATAATAATTAATAATAATTTTAGACTGGGTTTCAACCAGGGTTATAATAGTCTGCAATTAAAGCCATATCTAAATTAATTGAAACAAACTAAATAAACATTAACTCAAATAAAACTAATTGTTTTTCAATTTCAGCTAGATGCCAAAGCAACATTTCTAATTTAACTTAGTTTAGCTTGAATACTGAAATAACTCAAATAAAAAATAAATTATATTTAACTGACTAATTATATTGAAATTCATTCATTATTATTTTACATAGACTCTACAAATATAAAAAATGACAAAAACAACACAATTACTGAAACTTAAAATTAAAATGAAGAAAAATAAACTATTATAAATGATAATAAAACAACTCTGACTGCAGCGGTCACTGAGCCAGTATTATTGTTGTAGTTTTTTAAATCACACTATTTTACAAATAAATCTTACCTATTTAATATAGGCTCTTTACTGGAGTAATATTCTGGGATTTTGTACGTCTACTCAATGTGATTTATGCACCACTGTATAATAGTAATTCTCTATAAATGAACTTTGCTGCTGCTTAGACTTTATTCCCAAATAAAATGTATAACATTAGTAGTAAAACCAGCCAGAAAACTTCATGCTAATAATGTAACATTCACTTTAAACCTAACTGAGAACTAACAACACAATAGGCATTGCACATAATGATATATCAAATACATATATTCATCTGAATGATGATGTCTTACCGTTGACATGCAGCATGTAGGCGTGTGGATATCCTTTAGCCGTTTCATCATGAACGAAGCAACGGTATAATCCTTCATCTCTCTTCTGGACGCCAGTGATGGTCAGAGACACATCTCCGTGTCTGAATCCGTCGTCTGTCAGCGATACTCTGTCCTCATAACCATTGCCTGTGTTTGTGGCTCCATTAACAGTGTAGTGCAGAACTGTTTGATTATTATGTAGCCATGTCACATCGCTGACACCGCTTTGAGTATCTGCATAACACTGGAGAGTGATGTTTCCCAGCTCAACGGCGGTCACGTTTATAGCAACTATAGGGAAAAACAATTTAAAACCTAACTTATATTACTCACAGCAAGTTTAACCACACGTGCTATAATGCATGATCTAATCTAAAGCATCTCTAATGTGAGGCAAACAAACACTCACCTAAAACCTCCAGGTTAACTTTATTGATGAAGCCGTCACAGATGCACTCGTATTGCCCCAGGTCATTGTATTTTGCTGACTTAAGAACTAGAGAGTAGTTTTTTTCATGCACAACAGCAAATCTTTCCTTAAAACTTTGTGTTAAAACACATTCCTCCTTTCTGCATTCAGCAACAATCACTTTTATGGGTACGGTCTTCCTCCACACGACGTTTTCACCGCAGCCACAGGGAAGTGATGTCGGGTGATTCAGCACCACAGAAACAGAAGAAGCACCTGTGAAGATAACAATAGTTTAGAATTGTCATAAATACCTCAAATCACATACAAATTGCAGAATCTACAAGATGTTTATCTTTTAAGAAATAACAAATTATAAAAACAAAGAAAATTAAGCTGATGTTACACCATGCTGAATTACTGAAAGAAATAAACTTTTCCACGACATTTTAATTTATTGAGATGCACCTGTATCTGCGTTGTTAATCCTTTTGATCTTTTATTTACACTAAATGTTCACCTCACTCGTCTTCTACAGGGTTTGGGTCAGAGTACTGAAATGGCCATAGCAGAAGCTTGCTTTTGTGCTCAGTGACCCATTTTTGAGGTTTATGATTGGATTATTGCATGATTCGAAGATCCAAACATGGCCCATTATAAGATTTCTAACGAGTCAGTCACTCATTGATTTATTATCTGTTGGTATTTGATAGAATCCATGATGCCATGTGTCTAAACAAGATGTCCAGGACCAGAAATATAGGCCCACAACATCACAAATACAGCACAAATACAGAACTTTTTATCCCTGTGTTCACCGAACCCATCTTGAGTGTTTGCTGCTAAAAAGCTCATTATTATCTGACCATAGAAGCCAGTCCCATTTGAAGTTCCAGTCGTGTCTGACAACTGAATATGCTGGAGATTGTTTTTGGATGAACTAGGATCATTTTTCTTGAAACCCTCCCGAACAACACGTGGTGATGTAGAAGCTGTTTGACCATTTTTTGTTAAAGGTTTTCTGACCCTGAGACTCCTGTGGTCCTCGGAGAGTCTTTATCCACTCAAACTCTCCTCCTCACCGTGCATTAGGACGATATAGACACACGTCCTCTTCCAAGCTGTCCCTTACATTTTATGTTGATTGGTAATTCGTAATTATTGCCCTGATGGTGGAAATGAAGATGTTCACTGCTCTAGCTCTTTTATTAAAGCCACTTCACTAATTTGTGAAGCTCAATTATCTTTTTCTGCGCATCAGAAATATAGTCTTAGGTTTTTCTCATTGTGATGATGATTGAGGGAATTTGGGCTTTGTTTTCCCTCCTATTTATATTTCTGTGAAGAAGGAAGCCATGGCTGGATAATTTGATGTTCATAATCACCCTGGAGTGCTCAAAATTGTGAATATGAATGGAAATATACTTCAGAGATATTTTATTCATGATAATTTCTAGGGGTGCCAATAATTGTGTCCAACGTCTATTTGAGAATAAAATGTATTTCATAATGATATTTCCCCCCCCCATTTTAAATTCTTATTATCCAATGAAAGGTTCGATTTTTGTGATTTTTTTTAATAAAAGATCAAAATGATTAAAAATGCACATTAATTTTCATATATATATATATATATATACACTAGTGAAATAATTTTGAATAAAAGGCAAAAGCATTCTTTAATTATACAAATATTTAATTGCATTAAAAGAAAATCAAGTGACCTACCAGTTAGAAACAGTGCCAGAATCCAATAAATCTCCATGGCTGTGTGCACTGAAACACAATTCAGCATGACATTATATTTCACGTTAGTCAGACAGGACATTTAGACTCTTGCTAAGATTTCATAATGAATGTCCAGATCATATTTCTTGACCATGCCTTCTCGTTGTTGCTTTCCTGGACCTTATAATTAATAGTCGTGAGCAAATAAATTACAACTGAAGGATGTATTGATAGACAATAAATTGGAGACATAGTTAACAACAGATCACATTTGTATTTACTGAAACAAAGAAAGTTGTGTGTAGGTGTTGGCATTTATCACTTCATGGCAAAACTAGCAGTTAACGATGATATTTAAACGTACTCACTTTTTATATATATATATATAGGTCCGTAAGAAATGTTTGATAGATCGCACAACTGCGGGGATTCCATTACATTTAAAATGACTGTCATCTTGTTTTTAACCTGTTTTAACAGTCTAATGTGAGCTCAGTAAAATGTTCTACGATTGGTTGTGAATAATCTGTTCAGCAACTGATTAAAGACGGCATCGCCGCTGCTTATAAAACAGATTTGATACAGATTTTTAAACAGTATTTTTGGTGGCACCTGCTGTGAAGAGCCGTGGAACGGCAAGATTTTGGGTGCGAGAGCTCCACCTCCACGCTAGAGATGGAAAGATTGGATCTTTGAATCTCGTTCATCAAAATTAACAATTTTTTTTTTTTTTTTATCATTTCATGCATTTCAGCAGAATATAGTTTTCTCTGGCGCTGTCACCGAATGAACAAACGACTCGAACCCGAGTCTGAACACTCAAGGATAACTAATCATTTCTGTGTCCTGTAAAGAACGATTTTTTTTCATTACAAAGTTCGTGTCAGGTCATTTACAGTATCTCAAAGTAGTGAGTACACCCCTCACATTTTTTGGCTATTTGGCTATTTACTATTTCACGAGTTCACACTTACTTAATAATGAACTGAGTAAACGGTATGCGTATTTGGCGTGCTGTCCGAGGAGAGGGCTCCGAGCTCGGTAGTAGTTCCCGAGCCCGGGGTACTCCCCTCGCCCAGGGAGAGGGGTCCGAGCTCGGCATTGGCCCGGACCCAAAAGCTCCCCTACCCCTGCTGGGGTGTAGACGGACTGGAAGTGTGGAGTTGGGGTGGTGGAGGATTCTGGAAGACTAGAGATAATGGAGGTAAGGCTGCTTGATTATTTATAGGGTTCTCTCTAGCGTTTATTGGGTAAGTGATGTGATTACTGATGATGAATTGGCTGTGTTAATTATGCGCGTGCTCCTCCGAAACTTGTTTGTGAAACATCACTTCACGAGTTCACACTTACTTAATAATGAACTGAGTAAACGGTATGCGTGTTGGCGTGCTGTCCGAGGAGAGGGCTCCGAGCTCGGTAGTAGTTCGAGCCGGGGTACTCCCTCGCCCAGGAGAGGGTCCGAGCTCGGCATTGGCCCGGACCCAAAAGCTCCCAAAGAATGCTTATCGTGGGACAGCAGCCAAATAGGCTAAGAGACCCCCCAAAAAATGCATGGTTTAGGGCTGATGGGATGCTGGACAATGCTTGTAAAGATGCTGCGGCATCTTAGAGGAAGAAGCGGCTTCTGCTGAAGTGTGCTGGTGTGGCGGTGTGGGGAGGAGGGAGGATGTGAGGGTAGATACTGCTGCGGCAGTGGGGAAATATATATGGTGCTCCTGTGGGAGCAAACACTGCTGTGGCAGTGAGGAGGTATTGGTGGAGCTCCTGCGGGAGCGGACACTGCTGCGGCAGTGGGGAAATAATGGGAAGGCTCCTGCGGGAACGGACACTGCTGCGGCAGTGGGGAAATATAGATAGCGCTCCTGCGGGAGCGGACACTGCTGCGGCAGTGGGGAAATAATGGGAAGGCTCCTGCGGGAGCGGGCACTGCTGCGGCAGTGGGAAATATATATTGTGCTCCTGCGGGAGCAGACACTGCTGCGCAGTGGGGAAATAATGGGAAGGCTCCTGCGAGCGGGCACTGCTGCGGCAGTGGGGGAAAACAGGAAGCGCTCCTACTGGAGCAGACACTGCTGCAGCAGTGGGGAAAAACAGGTAGCGCTCATGGGGGAGCAGTCACTACTGCGGTAGTGAGGAAATACAGGTAGCGCTCCTGCTGGAGCAGGCACTGCTGGGGCAGTGGGGAAACGAAGGGAAAGCTCCTGCGGGGGCAGGCACTGCTGGGGGCAGTGGGAAAAAAGGGAGAGAGCTCCTGCGGGAGCGGCCACTACTGCGGTAGTGGGAAAATAGATAGCGCTCCTGCGGGAGCGGTCACTGCTGGGGCAGTGGGGACATATAGAGAAGAATCCTGTTAGAGCAGGCACTACTGCGGTAGTGGGGAAAATAGAGAGAAGGTTCCTGCTAGAGCAGGCACTACTGCGGTAGTGAAGAAACAGCTGGGGATTCCTATGGTGGCGTGGGGGCTGTTGGGAAGGGGGAGAGGCTCCTGCTGGAGCAAGCACTGCTGCGGCAGTGAGAAAATAAAGGGGAAGGGGAGGGAGAGGCTCCTGCTGGAGCAAGCACTGCTGCGGCAGTGAGGAAATAGAGGGGGTGGGTGAAGGAGAGGGGATGGAGGAAAGGCTTCCTGTTGGAGCGAGCACTGCTGCGGCAGTGAGGAAATTTAGGAAGCGCTCCTGCGAGCAGACACTGCTGGGGCAGTGAGGAAATCTGGTGGCGCTCCTGAGGGGAGCATTCACTACAGCGGTAGTGAGGAAATACAGGTAGCGCTCCTGCGAGCGGTCACTGCTGCGGCAGTGGAAATAGAGAGGGAGCTCCTGCGAGGCGGTCACTGCTGCGGCAGTGGAAATAGAGAGAGCTCCTGCGGGAGCGGACACTACTGCGGTAGTGGGGACAAAGCAGGAGGTGCTCCTGCGGAGCGGTCACTGCTGGGGCAGTGGGGAAATATAGAGAAGGATCCTGCTGAGGCAGGCACTACTGCGTGAGTGGGAATATGAGAAGGTTCCTGCGTGAGCAGGCACTACTGCGGTAGTGAAGAAGAAGGCTGGTAGGGGAGGGGGATTGGGGAGAGAGAGAGGCTCCTGCTGGAGCAGTCACTGCTGGGGCAGTGGGGAAATACAGGTAGCGCTCCTGAGGGGAGCAGTCACTACAGCGGTAGTGATGAAATACAGATAGCGCTCCTGCTGGAGCAGTCACTGCTGCGTCGGGGAAATACAGAAAAGGCTCCTTGGGAGTAGACATTGCTGCGGCAATGGTGGAAATACAGAGAAAGCTCCTGCGGGAGCGGGCACTGCTGCGGCAGTGGGGGAAAAAACGGTTGGGGTGGGGAAGAGAAGGCTCCTGTTGGAGCGAGCACTGCTGCGGCAGTGAGGGAATACAGATAGCGCTCCTGCGGGAGCAATCACTGCTGGGGCAGTGGGGAAATACAGGTAGCGCTCCTGAGGGGAGCAGTCACTACAGCGGTAGTGATGAAATACAGATAGCGCTCCTGCTGGAGCAGTCACTGCTGCGTCGAGGGGAAATACAGAAAAGGCTCCTTCGGGAGTAGACATTGCTGCGGCAATGGTGGAAATACAGAGAAAGCTCCTGCGAGGCGGGCACTGCTGCGGCAGTGGGAAAAAACAGTTGGGTTGGGGGTTGAGTATGATGGAGGAGGCGGTTGCTGTGGGGTTTCGAGGTGTATTCTAAAGGGGATGGCCGATTAGGGTCTGGTGGGCTTCCTTGATGTGGGAGCGGTTTAGTCGAATGTAGCTTTTGAAAGCCTCTGACGACCAGCGACCGAGTTCTTGGATCTGCTGTTGGGAAAGGCCTTTGTGGGCGCTGTGGTTGCCGCCTATTCTGAATGAGTGGCTGGAAAAGTTTCGGCTGGGGTACCTGATAGGTGCAGGACTGCTTTGAGGTGCTTTTGGAACCAGAAGCGAGTGGCGGGCGGTTGGAGTCGTCTGTGAAAAGGGGTCGGATGGGAGTTTGGACTGTGATTTCCTTAGATGGAGGAAAGCTAGGAGGGTTTGGTATGGTGATAGAGGTGATTGGAGTTTGAAGATGTAGATGAAGTGGCCTTTCTTTGTTTGGTCTGTCTTACTTTGCTTAATGGTGTAAGAAATGGTTTCGTCGTCCAGTACTACTAGATCTGAGATAGTGGGGTGGATGGCTGGGTCGAAACTGGATGGGATGGCGAGCTCAGAGCATCTGAGGAAGCCAAAGAAGGCCAGGATAAACATGGCGTCGAGTGTGCGGGCGGTGTGGATAGAATGGTAGCCTCTGCGGAGAGTGGAAATTCATTTGGTCAGAATTTTTAGAGTTATGGGCTGCCTGGAGTCTGGGCGGGTGGGATTGGTTTTCTGGATACCTTTAATGAGTAAGGAGGTCTGTGAATTGGCTATATGGGCGGAAGGGGAACCGTATAAAGGTTTGTGGAAAAATTGTAGTCCGCTTAGGTAACCTTTAATGGAACTGGTTTGGAGTTTTTGTTTATGTTGAGGTGGGAGATGAATGAGGTGATGGCCAGTAGTGAAAAGGTGGGGAATGGCAAGTTATAAGTGGAGTGAAAAGTTTTGAAGCTTTTCCATGCTGTCAGGTATGACTGGAGGGTCCTTGGGGAGACTGCTTGGAGAATTGAATTGAGGGAGGCTTGAGGAGAGGTTTCAAGGGATGGTTTAAGGGAATATTAGTTCTGAAAAGGGAGGTACTGGGGTGGGTGGATCCGCCTCCGGTGCCAATGTTCTGAATTTCTGATAGAATTTGTGACCTGATGGACCTGATGGAGTTGGCTACGGGGTGGTTCCAGTGCTAATGCGTTTGGAGGTATGGGTAGGCGAGGTGGTAGAAAGAAAGGGGCTCCGGGGACGAGCTGACTGCGTGGAAGAGGGGGAATGGCTGGTGTTTGGGTCGATGATTGGGGTAAGTTTGAGCCTGAAAGAGCTTGGTGGACGGAGAGAGGGGGTAAACGGGCGCTGATGGAGTAGGGCTGGCCGTGAGTGGCGGAGCTGCGGGCCGTGGGTAGGGGAGGTTCGTTGGTCCGAGGCTGCGTGTAGCTGTATGCCGCTGACGGGGCGTGCTTGTTCTGGTGAGGCGGCTTGTGAGGCGAGGCTGACACTTCGCTGGGCTGAGTTGCGAGCTGGCGCTCGGTGGAAGCTCGAGGAAGGTGGGGGCTGAGGGCTGCGGTATCCGGGCGCGGCCCAGGCTGGCCGAGGCCTGCTGCTGCGGTTCGGTGGCGGAGGCCGGTCCTTGAGGAGTGAAGATTGGGCCGGGCCGCGGTAGGGTGATTTGCGGCTCTTGCTTGCTGTGGTCGCTGATTCGAGTGGAGGAGGAATTTAGAAATTCCCGGACTGGAGAATTGTAGAGGCGAGGAGATCTGACTTGCTTGAACGTCGTGGGATAATGACGCCGGCGCTGGTGAGAACTTGACGGATTTCTGCCACGGTCCAATTTTCTGCTGATGGAGCGTGTGAGGAGGCTGGAGAAGGTGGTTGCTGCCTTGGAGGCGAGGGTGAAGGCGGGCTGCGGCGCTTGGAGGCGTTAGCCGCGGTGGTGCGGGAAGGCTGGCGGCCCCGTATTGCAGCCACGGGCTCGGTTGAGTTGTCCTGCGGATCGCTGGTGCTTTGGACGGCGGCGGGAGGATCCGATGAGTCGGTAGGACTTTCGTCGCGGAAAACTTCGATCTCTGACATGTTGCAGGCGGAGGCAGCTTCACGCTTGCTTGGCTGCAGGCCACATAGTTTGTAATATTCGGGGAAAAAAGGCTGTAGAGCCTGATCAGCCTGTGCTGCTAACAGTGGCAGACTCGTGCTAGCGTTCGCTACGGGAGCTGGAGGCCGCTCAAAGAAAGTAGAACAAAAATATGAGATGTGGGGGCCTGCGTTGCAAGTGGAGGTAGCCGCATGCTAAGTTGCTTCTGTAGGCTGAGGAAAAATGGGGGGGCAGGGTTTGTGACTTTGGCGGGACATGCTGAAAACATCCGGGTAGCCTGCAGTGTTGCCAATTTAGCGAATGATATATATTTAATTAGCATAGCAGTTCTCAGACTAACCTGGCGACTTGTATTTCGATCGTCTAGCAACAGGTTTAACTATTTTTAAACCTTTTTGTTAGCAACCTTTTAAGTGATAAAATTATGAAAGGCATTCATTTCTCTTAACCATAAAGAGTATTGAAACCCCTAGCCGGTAAGAGGCATATCTGTTGGTAACACCGGCAGTACGAACTTCATATATTAATTAGGTTGAACTTGCAATAATTGTTAAATATATATATATATAAATAAATACACACGCGGTTTTATACTTGTGATTGTTAATCGTTACTGTTAGCCCACCATAATTAATAGTGGAATGTCTCTTCCAACTGTTGGTCTTAACCACGAAACAAATTATAATCCGCCTTATCTAGCCAAATATGGGGTGAATTAGTACGGGTACAATGCTGGTGAAAAACATGGGAAGTTATTGTAGATTCTAAGCGCTTGCTTCCTGGTTACGTAATGCATTGCCATCCAGAAATGCTGCGGTGTCATTTAACAATTTTAGCAACAAATGTAACTACTTTGGCAACACTGCTGGCCTCGCCCGCTAGCGTAGGCAGCTTCGCGTTAACTTCTGGAAGCGGAAGTTAGGCCCGGCTACATATGGCTCTGCGGCTGGAAGAGCCGCGGTGAAAGGCTGAGCAAAAGCGGGAATCGGTGAGGCTTGCTGCGGTGAGAACTGCGCGGCCCATGCTCGTTGAAGAATAGTACAGATCCGTTTGTTTATCCTCCGCGAGAACGGAGCGTCGTAATTAATCAGCGTTTACCTCTGGCTTAAATACGGTCCACTTCGATCGGAGGAATTGTTGGCGCGGCCGAATGATACGAGGATGCCGGGGGAGTTGAAAGTTTCGGCGGTGGAAGCCCTAATTAAGCCCTGATGTCGGGGAAATCTTTTGGCTGGTCGAGCGGAGCGGCGGCCGCGATGGAGCCTGGGGCTCGGGGGCGTTGGCTGGCGGAGAAGGAGAGATCCTGGGGCCGGTCAATTTGCTGCGGAGGATCCGCGAATCTCGAGTATATGTCCCGTTGTTTGGAAGGAGAAAACTGAGATCTGTGATCATGGCAAGGGAGCAAGCCGAACTCTGGAAGACTAGAGATAATGGAGGTAAGGCTGCTTGATTATTTATAGGGGTTCTCTCTAGCGTTTATTGGGTAAGTGATGTGATTACTGATGATGAATTGGCTGTGTTAATTATGCGCGCGTGCTCCTCCCGAAACTTGTTTGTGAAACATCACTTAAGGCTATTTGCCTTAATTATATGTTGTCTGCACTATGTTTGTACTTTCTGTACTGGAAGCTCCTAACACCAAGACAAATTCCTTGTGTGTGCAAACACACTTGGCAATAAAGCTCTTTCTGATGTGCTTAAGTTACATGCTCGTTCACTTTCACGGTCATTAGCATTCGGAAGCGTCATGTATGAGACAACACATCCCTTTAAAAATCACGTGACAAACTCCTTCCCTACTAGAAGCCACTCTGCTCTCGCCAAGCAGATCAGCACGATCTTTGAAAACGCACTACGCAAGATAAAACATTTCACACAGCTCTTTTATAGGCTTTGACACAATTATGTAACTTGTCTGTTTAAAACTAGAACAATTATAAATGAAAGGAAACATTGGACATGTGGATTGCTTAATGCATACTGTGACACTTTGCTTTTTATGTGTAGAGTGTCGGTATTCTACCACTAGATTATTTGCGTAAGCATGCTCAGAAGTGTGCATATATTTACACACATTTCTATGTACAAGCAGAGTATAGAAGCCCAAGAGAAACTCTATAGAACGCTCCCTAACAGTTGAGCCCATGACGTTAGTGATGGTCAAATTCATTTAACAGTTTATTTTACAGACTTTATTTTTAAAGTCTTCCCTTTTTCCACAAAACACTTTGCTCTCTAGAAACCATGTCAGTTGTCTGAACGAGGGCCCTGAATCGGGTACGTTATGTCTGATAAGGGGAGACATACTAAACGTGCAGGACCGGTTCTAAGGTAACGGTAATTGAAACGCACCGATTCATTATGTAAGGTCAACTCTGAAAACATAGTTGTTTATATTATATTGATATTTCTGTCAATAGATTCTCCTAAATATTACAATGAATAGTAACAATGGATATATTATGATAACGTTACCTGTTATCATCAGTCAGATGAGGCTCGGCTCTATACACTCCCACCAGAAAAGTTCAGGGGTGACTGCTTTTCCCAAAAAAAGAAGTAGAAGCAAAAAGACTAATAAAGTCTAACGTTACATCGTGAAATAAATCCGAAAGCTTCGAAAGACCTGAAGGCACGGACTGACTGCTGCCTCCGGTAGCCCAGTTGTGCTCTCATACCGAGGAGCCGTTGGACCGGTTTACTTGGTTTATTTTTCACTAGTTTGGGCGTGCTCCACCCTACACGCGTTCTCGTTGCATCAGCTGTCGAATGAGGAGTTATTCATAATCCCCGCCCCCAGGAACATGTAAAGAAGAGGACGAGGCCATGCTGCGCTGCTTTAGAGAAGAGGAAGAGAAAACTAGGGGTGCACGTAAAAATCTATTCATTTGAATCGCGATTCTGTCTTCTAACGATTCTAATGGATTCACAAGTTTCAAAATCATTAAAGCAGCGGTTCTTAATACTGTTACTCGTGTCGCCCTGCTCTGCATCTCTCTCTCTCTCTCTCTCTCTCTCTCTCTCTCTCTCTCTCTCTCTCATTCAGATCGTCAGATCAGCTCCAACAAACTCTTCCAATTATACATGTGTGTGTGTGTGTGTGTGTGTGTGTGTGTGTGTGTGTGTGTGTGTGTGTGTGTGTGTGTGTGTTTGTGTGTGTGTGTGAGTGTGTGTGTGTGCGTGTGTGTGTGTGTGTGTGTGTGTGTGTGTGAGAGAGAGTGTGAGAGAAAGTGAGAGAATCGTGCCAAAACCGCAAGCGCAGATAAAAGACGGAGCTGTACAAATCGGATGATTTCGGGAACTTTTTACCCTACATACACAACAAGTCATTTAGACATGTGACAGTCTGTTTTTTTACACACACAGATTGGTTCTACGCGGTCAATCCGTTTTGCAGTTCTTTAAACTGCTGTTTTCGCTTGCAGATCACCGTTCACAGGCTTGCAGTGCTGTTGTAATAACAATAGCTATGTACATACTACTGAAACTTTAAAACAATTTTTTTTTTAAAGTTAAACATGCAAATGTGCCATTAAATTATTGAAATACTTACTTAAAATCTCAGGGGGTACTTCAAGGGGGTACTGACTGCTGCGTCGACGCCAGGAGCTCCGCGCGAAGGTGTCCTCTGTCACGTCCAGTCTGTCTTCTGATGCTGCTGAGACCGGGTTATATACGTGAACCGTGAGTCACGTTGCTCTGATGCTCTCACTCCGGAGTCCGGAGGGTAAACCCACATTAGGATGATTTATTAAAACAGTGCTTTGGCTCCACCTAGTGACGCTTTTAGTTGTATATTAATAGTATCGTTTCCTTTTCAAAATAATTTCATATTTCAGTATTTATTTGTATTTTTATAAGTGAAATTAAAGTATTTCATTCCAAAGCTACTTTTTGTCATGTCTATTTAGTACTTTTATTTCTAATTCAATACAATTATAACTTCATCCTACACATGGCTGACTCTCTCTCACTGCCTGCCAGCCAAGTAGTATCGCTGCAGCAAGTGTGGAGCTTATGCCAGGTGGGAGAACAGGAAGTGTGAGGAGCTTATGCCGCTAGCCTGGATTTCATTTTAGTTTAAAATGCTATAAATATAACGCATTTTCATTGTAATTAGGGACCGAGCACCGATGGTGCGAGGACCCTATTGAATCTGCTCCGTTTATTATTCTAGAGGGCTAGATATTTATTCTAGATATTTAGAGGGCCTAAACATGCTCGAAAAGTCAGGAAACTTTGCACACGCATCAGAACTGGTGGAAATGTACGTCTTATATGGGTTTCAGGAGTAGGTGTGGCAAAATGGCTCGACAGCGCCACCTATAAATATTCAGCGGAGTGCGCCTCGAGCTACGTTTCACGTACATGTACGAAAATCGGTACACTCATGTAACTTAACAATACCTACAAAAAAGTCTCTAGGTACGAAATCAGAAACCAAACAGGAAGTCGGCTATTTTGAATTTTCTCATCATATTTTGTATCATTTTTGCCATTTTCAGGTGTCATACTTTAATTTATGAAATAAATTAAAAACATTTTACTTATTATTACGCATTCATAACTCTGCATTGCAATATAACGTGACGTGATTAGCAGGCGCACTTTTCGAATTGACAGCATTTTATTAAAAAAATGGATCGGTTCCTTGTGCCAAGAAGGCCTGTCCCCGACTAAAGATTTCACTAGTCACACATAAATTGATTAATATAATAACTTAGGCTCCTAACCATCCTTTAATATACAGGCGTATAGCCTATTCCGCGCCCAAGCGCATGTCTAAATCTTGCAACGGCAAAAGTAGGCTAATGATTATGAATGTTGGGGGAAAGGCAAAATAAAACATTTTAATTATTCGTTAATAAACTAGTGATTTCTTCTGAGTCAGTGTCGGCTGAAAAGATAAAGTTGCAGAATGCGACGCTGACTTTAATAAAGAAATGCACCTTTTCATTCCGACTACGTAATTAAAGATTTGTATTTTTTGGTTCGTTCGTTCGTTTAATAAAGTAGCCTACATAAATAAAAGCATATATATATGAACTTGCTGTTGAATTTTGTATTTTTGAAAGTTCAATAATAATATTAAAAAAACTTGCCGGACGGATTCATAACCCCGCTTTGTTCCGGGACCTCACAATTTACAGATTAAGCAGTGCTTACCATATTTGTTAATTTAAAATGTAATCAAAATTTTAAATTATTTTCAAAAAAAATAAAATAATAATAACATAATTGAGGCATTCAAGGCCAGACCATGCCGTCTCGCCCTTTGAGCAGCTAACAGGCACCATTAAATGCACTGTGCTATGTTGTTGGCGATCCTGAATGTAATGTATACAACATATTTTACTGCTTTCTCTAATGTGTCTTGCAAGACATCTATTCAAGATTGTTTATTGCACCAAAAGTAATTTCAAAGGAACATTATATGTAGGCCCATGTACAGTTTAAGTCACCATTGCAGGATGATTTAATGATTTAATAAAAGGAGGGATTATTTAAAAGCATTTTGTTTTTATTTAGTACAGCAGCTACAGCTGTTTTTACATAATAGATTTGTACATAGGCTAGTCACTGAAGTCAATGGTTATTCTTTGATAAAGTAAATGTGCTTTGCTCACTGTATAATGTGTTCGTTGTTTGAATAACCGTGGAAATGCGGTGTTATAATTAGACTTAAAATGTATTTTTATTAAACCTGTGATCATCAGGTTAAATAGGAGTTTAGTCTTATTAAAATATGTGACATAAATTGTACTTGCCTAAAAGGGGTTTATGATGTGTGTAGTTAATGATTAGGCTACAGTGAGCGCGTTTGACTAGAGCACAGTTAAAGAGCTGTTGTATGTGATTGTCGGTGACCCTCTTGAGCGAGAAAGCTTCGGAAAATGGAAAAAAACTACAACAACAAAAATATAGCTGCAAGCAGCGATAACCAGGGTTCAAGAATTTTAAGGCCTAAGGTGGTATGCTTTTAGGGTCTAGGCCAACATGGCTGACAGTGAAACTCATCGAAAATGGACAAGGCTCACAGAAACACACACACAAATAAATGAAATGGTTAAACTATCATTTTAATAATCATTAAGCTTGCTTACACAGATACACACACAGAATAGAATAACAGACACATGTAGCCTACACAAAACTGAAATGGTTAAACTAACATATTAATACCCAATAAGCATGCTTTATTTTTTTGCATTAATCTGACAATAAATGTGGCACACCCAGTTTTTCCGATGCACATCCAGAGTCTCCATTCTGGCTACGCTCCTGCTATGGGTGTTCCGAAATCAAGGCTGGGTTTCCCGATAACGTCGTCTCTTAGCGCGCTACGAAGACTCTTAAGGTTAACTTAACCGATACTATTTCTAGGCGTGTTCCCCGAACCATACCTTCTTACGTGCGGGTTACCCGGAGCTGTCCGGGAGATGTTGATATCGATGGCTCGAGAATCAATTATTCTCTCGTGCAGGGGCTGTTTATGTGAGAAAGCGGTGTTCTTTATAAAAGAAGCGCTTCAGAAATAGTTGAAATTGCATTTATTAGGACTCATGGGATATTATAAAAAATAATCCAAACTATAATAGCCTAACCTACATATTTTTAAATTGTATCATATATTGCTGCCATAATAACCATTTCAAATGTGTATGTGCTTTCGTCTCTTACCCATGTTTGTTCACTGAGGTGGAGCTGCGATGAAATATTGTTCTTGTAAATACTTTCCAGCATTTCAGTAATAAAAGTGTACATCTTACATACGGTGCTCTGCAGTGATCAAAAAGGATTTAAACAGTGTATTTTGAATTTCAATTTTTTACGTGCTTTCTTCTCGTTCACATTTTTGTTTGTTGTGGTGAAGCTGCGATGAAATATTGTTCTTGGAAATACTTTCCAGCATTTCAGTAATAAAATAAAAGTGTAGCCTAAATAAGGTTTGGGGAAATGCTGAAACCTTGAGTCCTCTGACGATACTAGGTGCTGTAGCCATTAAAGAAAACGCATTTAGGTTCATATATATGTCCAATATTATAATATATGTTTTTATTTATTTAATCTATTTTGGTTATGAAAAGTGAACACTGAACAGCATTATAAGAGGCGCAATATGACATGGTCAGACATGATTATGACCACTTCATAGGTTTGTTTTGTAGAAAGACTTTCTTTAAAGTGAATTTCGTTTTGTATAAATTGTATCTAAATTGTAATCAATTTTTCATCAACCAATTGCCTGGATTTAATGAATAATTAGCAAAGCCCGCGCAGTCACTACATCTCATCCTAACTTAACGAAACTCAGTGTATGCCTCACACAGACATGAGAAATACATCAAATGCACAAAGCTTGAAATGTCTTTAAACCAAATAATTCAAAACGAAAAAAAAATAAGGTTATAACGTTGTGTTATTCAAAATACGTTTTCCACTTGCAAGAAAAGTTCTCAAAGTGATCATAGCTGAAAGCTGCTCGGGAATACTTTTCACATTAGAGCCATACTGTAACGCAATGAAACATTCAAACTGCTTTATAATGGTAAACATAGTTTATTAGCCTACTTATTCTGTCATTTAAATTTAATCTACTGTCAAAACTGAGCTACATAAGCCTATATGACATAGGCTATGGCTACCGAGCCAGGAACATATCATTCACAAAAAGGCAACATTGTGATTAGAGAGCAGTAGCTGTAACAAAATAACAAAAAAACAACCACAACATAACCCTCTATTCAGTGAACGTTTAAAGACATGTTAACTGAACGAATATTTAGGCCCTGAACAAGAGGCTTAAGTACACGTTTAGCTTTCTAAAAAAGCAACATTATTTGAGCTCAGAGGCTCAAAGTAATCTACTTAATAGTCTCATCCTGCTATCAAGCCACGGCCTACATGTAAAGAAAACCATGGCCTATACCTTACCCGGCTACACAAGGCGGAGTCGCCTGGGTTTTGAATTAAAGATGCTTATGATCTCGTCATAATCCAGTGCTTCTGTCAGTTCTCTTTCGAAAGATAACAGGGTAAAATTGTTCAAGCGTTCAGTCACCATTGATGCTCTCAAGCGAGTGTTGATCCTGTGAGTAGCGGAGAAAAGTCTTTCAACACTGCAGGACGTCATGGGTAGTGTGATGATGGCCCTTAACAGACGGTTCATTCCGGGGAAAATATCAGCAGCGCAGGCATCCAACAATTCAATTAGTGAGGGCATTTTGTCTTTGTCAGCTTTGCCCTTGATGAATTGGGTAAAAAAGGCAAATTCCGCATCACAGACTGTTATCCCATACAAGCCGCAAGGAGATTTGATCAGTTCTTGTGTGCCAAAAGCGGTGGATCCTGCTGAAGCTCGCATTATTCCGTAGGTGTCGTCTTTAAATCGGCTGTTCAATTCAGCCATCTCGTTATCCAGAATACAGTTCCAGAGTGCTCTCAGATCACCATTATTCTTGATAGCGGATGTTTTTCCCAATGTTGTGGTGACAGTAGACTGACTAAACTTTGCAGGCAGCTTTCGCTCACGAGACATTATCAGATCCCAGCATGCTATCTCGTATTTATCCATCAACTCCTCCGTCAATCTGAGAACTTTGTCAAAGTCACCATCTGAACAGGGGCGCGGGAACAGGGGTGTTGAGGGTGCTGCAGCACCCTGTTTTTCTGTGGGCAACTGTAAACTGTTGTGAATAAAAAAATATATAGGCTATAAGGTTGCTCCGATGTTTATAACATTGGCTATTTTGCTATCTTTTCTATGTGATCGACATATTTACCATTTGCCCATTAATTTAACAGTTGTACAATTAAAGTTATCAAAGTTATTAAACTGATGCAGGGCTGTTTGATGCACGCGTTGCGCACATCCTGCCAAATCACGCACGCAGCACTGCCAATGCTTGCTTTTATGTTTGTGAATGTTATGTTTGTGTTGGGGGATCTGTAGGTTGTGGCTTAAAAGCGGAAAATGGAAATATCATGGATGTACTGGAAGAAAAATAAAAACTATTTTTTTTTGTTCTCAGCGATATGAGTCTTTCCCTTCTCCCAAAACAGCTTATAGCTACCTATTAAAATAGTTCAGTTTTGTATGTAGGCTAATGGAAAAGTGATTAGACTATGTTTCGTTTTTTTTCTTCAAAAGTTAATTTAGAAAAACATTGGGAGCATTTTTTGTTCGTTAAATGTTTTTTCTTTTCTTTTAAGCAACGACCAAGCGGCCAGCATCAGAGTTGATCGCCTGTGTTTGATTAATTTAGCCTTATCAAATCATCACGACTAAAATAAAATCGATAGATAGGCCTATAAACAGTTCAAGCATATCACCGTGTTAGTTTAAATGTTTAACCTATATAAATGTGCAATATCCAACAGTTTGTGTGGAGAGCTGAAGCGAGCTTTACAGGACATGGAGGATTTTTTCTTACAGTAAAAACAACTTAAAATACGCCGTGTGATTTTTTTCTCATAAAGGTAAGAGTAATAAATCATTTGGAGCTGTAAAGGGTCTACTTTTATTTGTGTGCATTCACAATATCAACATTGTGCTTTTATAAAATAGGAAAACAGAGAATGTACTTTCTGCCGGTTTTGAACAAGAGCGCTTCAATGATGAACCGAAACTGGCTCAGAGATATGATAAATATATCTATAGAAAGCTTTAAAATACTATTTTAAAACGAAATAATTCAAAGCAAAAACTCTTCATTAGCCTATGTAATCCGTTAAGATGCATATATTTCTGTTGTGTTTGCTGTTTCTGTTGTGTTTGCTGGTGATTGACCCTGTCTGTTCTACGATTTCAATAAAGCTGCAAATGGATCCTCAATCTGTTGAAGCCTCTTTACAGTAACACTGCGTTACAATCTGCCCTGCTGTGCAAGTGTAATTCACACTATTTACTTTAATACATTTTAATCAGAAACGACGAGAAACAGGTGAATAAAGACTCACAAATTATTTCAAGAAAAAACAGATTAATTTTAATTATTAAAAAATTCAATTATTTTATTTAAAATAAATGTTAATTTTATTGACAAAATATTTTAGTTTGCCTTGTATATATTTTTTTCATCAGATCAGATAATATTTTATGCTGTCATAACGTGCCCCTCAGATGTTACAATGTACCCCACCTACGGGGCATGTTGTCACATATCACTTCCAATTTTTGAGGGTAATAAAGAAAAATATACACTGTATTTATGAAACAAAGTGACATATTTGTACCAGACAAGTGTGAAATTGCTGTGGATAAAAATATACTCTGAGCACGAAGTGGATTTACACAATACGAGAAAGTCAAAGTGTTACTTTGTGTTCACACGCTGTTTTAATTACGGTATAATTGATTGGAAACTATATTTAACGTGTTCAAGTCCATTCAATGCACGCAAGCCATCCAATAATCGCAATAAGCTTTGTGTGTTTTGTTATTATAACACAAAGTCTCATATTTCTGTACATTTTGAGATCAAATACAAACAATAAATGTGTTTTGTGTTTTTTATTTGTAGTGAGGTAACTATTCGCCTCAAGCTGCATTGGAATCAATGATATTTCCCTCTTTAATATTTGCATTAAACATGAATAAATATTTGAATGCATATTGAAAAAAAAAATCTGAACAACTTATACAAACGAATGTTTCATGAAATCGATCAATTAGGGTTTCAAACAGATATATAAGCGTAAGTGTTATTGCTGATTTTCGTGTTAAGAACAACAGGTTGGATGACAGAGACATATTTAAATTTTTTTGCGGACTGTAATTTTCACATTAATTTCACAATACAATATAATTTTACTATCGTAATTTTGAATTCATTAAATTAGTATGACGTTAATCTTATTTAGTAATGTTTTAGTGTGACACTAAAATGCCGCTGTATTGTACTACATGCAAACACTATATTGGCACAGCGGCCCCAAAAAAACAAAACAAAACAAAATATAATTAAAATAGAATTAAGTTTGACGATCCTGACTCCCCATATCTCCTCATTGGATGTGCTTTTAGGGAGAAATGCATCTTTATGGATTAGGCTACATAGGCTAATGAAAGAGTTTTTCATGTTTGATTTGAATTATTTCATTGTTAATTATTTTATAGCATTCTATAAATATATTTATCATATCAGTGAGCGGGGCGTAGCAACAGGGTGGGGGGGGGGGGGTGATTCTTTTAGAAACAGGTGATTCTGAAACAGGTGATTAGATTTGATTGATCTAACATTCAGCCAATCACGAGGCGAGTCATCTCTTGAACGGGTCTTCCATGAGCTTCAAATCTCCCATTAATCTCGCGGTTTCATTCATTAATATTTCATTCTTTGCTCTTTGGCCGTCTGGGGTAAAATGCACCCCAGAAAAAACCAGAGGGCGATTATATAGTTTTTCCCAAACACACATCTGTTATGTCGCGATGACACGATTCACACGATCAAATTGGCATCTTATGATTTACAGTGTTGGGGGGTAACGCATTACAAGTAACGCGAGTTACATAATAATTAGAGGTGGGCATAGATACATTTTTTTAATCTAGATTAATCTAGATTAATCTTGGAATTAATCTAGATTAATCTAGATTAAAATGGCTCATTTGAATTCTGCCGAAGGCATTCAGAATATGTGTGCTACCCAAATAATGACTAAAAGTAAGTCTTTGAGAACGGGTTTCTCAAGCCAGGTGGCGCATTAGACCAGGGGCTCATCTCCTGTTTCCAAAATGCATCACAAACTTTAATCTCTTCCCGTCCCAATCCCACGAAAAACTGGGGAAAATCCGTTCCACTCCCGGAAGAATGACTCCCATTCCCTCCCACTCCCGTGTTGGTTTTTTTTGTTGTTTTGCCGATAACTGTCAATTACAGTAAAAATATAGTACAGATCACAGCGTGCCCACCTTATTAGTTGAATAAAACCCAAAATGTCGTTTTTGTTATTATATTGAAATGAAAGCCATCTTATGCACAGTGTTGCACAGATTAAATTTCATGTAAATCATCCATGCTAACACACACGTCTTCTATTTTTATTTTTAGACATTTCACTCGCTATAGATATATTTTTCAAAGACGGAGTTTCAAGTTTCTCGCTCAAGTTCACATGAGACCTAAAGCGCATCCTGTTTGCTTAAAAGCGCGCGTTTCGTTGTTATTCTGAGTGCACACAAATAAGCGTAGAGTCTTTACAGATTCGAAAGATGTATTAGGCTACTTTTATCTGTATGACCAAGAATGACGGAGATTTTAAGAGCAAGTGAGCGCACCGGAGCCTGTCCTGCAGCAAACGCGCTTCCACACAAACACTTCAATAGCACATTTCTCTAGGTTAACATCATATTGAGCGGCCATGTAAAGTTGCTACTACATACATCTTTCAGATGAAAAGCCATATTTGAGGTTGATGAATGATAGGTGAGCGTTTGGATGTCCTGCCCGATTGTATTACCACACAGACCAGCCGTTAACAATCTGTCCATCACGGACTGCGAGCCTCTAGTTCAAGACTCGTTCTCGCCCCTACAGTGCAATTCGACTAGGTATACATCCGCTAAAATATCAGGGTGAAAGTCATCATAGCGTAGTATAGACCCAGCTCCCAACCCAACTTTGAGAATAGATTAAGCGGCGATATTTTTTTATCGCCGATAAGAGTCTCACGTTAACGCAGCACGTTAACGCCGATAACGCCCACCACTAATTTTTCCCAAACACACATGTGTTATGTCGCGATGACACGATTCACACGATCAAATTGGCATGTTATGATTTACAGTGTTGGGGACGCATTACAAATAACGAGTTACATAATAATATTACTTTTAATAGTAAAGTAACTTGAAAAAGTAATTATTATGTAACTCGCGTTACTGTAATGCTACCCCCGACACTGTAAATGTCTACATAGATCTACAGTAAGATCATGTTCACACTGTCATCAATACATGGAAAAAAAGTTACTTTTTCTCCATTTATTGATGACAGTGTGAACATGATCTTACTGTAGATCTAATCTAGACTAAATATGAATGTGTATTAATTCATCCCACTCACAAAAAACAGATTCAGTATTCATCAAAATGAATAAAAACAGTGAAATGCAAACTCAGAATATGACGCAAACCTGCAATAATTAAATATGTTAAACAACACAAATGCATCTAATCTCATTTTATTAACCGATGTGTTTGTTGCTGATCTTTGATGATCAGTTCAATCATAATAATAAACAAAACTACTTTAGATAAACTAACAATTCTTTTGTGTTTTATTGCTGAAGAGTGTTGAACTTCTCCTGTGTTCTTCTGTACAGACGTGATTTACTCGTCCTTCAGTCTGAGGTTTATTCATTACACTTGTTGGTGTGAAAGACTTTTACATTTGTTAGGATAGATATAATATATATATATATATATAAATAATAACATTAAGAAAGAAAAATAATAATTTAATAAATACAACAGAAAATAAATGCTACAGAAATAAAAGACCATTCAATATTTCTGGAAAAGTAAATAAATCAATAAATACAGTATAAAATCAAATTCAGGTTTTACTTCAAACTTAACTAAGCATAGAGCAGGGACCAAAGTTCCCTCTAATTCATCTCATGCCCTTCTGACCATAAACATGAATATATAAATACTTACATCTATGCTTCTGACCAGCAGGCGTCACCAGCATGCAAAACATTTTTGTGAATTGTTGGCCTTCTGGAAAGTATGTTCATTTACTGTATATGTACTCAATACTTGGTAGGGATCCTTTTGCTTTAATTACTGCCTCAATTCGGCGTGGCATGGAGCTGATCAGTTTGTGGCACTGCTGAGGTGGTATGAAGCCCAGGTTTCTTTGACCGTGGCCTTCAGCTCATCTGCATTTTTTGGTCTCTTGTTTCTCATTTTCCTCTTAACAATACCTCATAGATTATCTATGTTCAGGTCTGGTGAGTTTGCTGGCCAGTCAAGCACACCAACACCACGGTTATTTAACCATCTTGTGGTGCTTTTGGCAGTGTGGGCAGGTGCCAAGTCCTGTTGCAAAATGAAATCAGCTTCTTTAAAAAGCTGGTCAGCAGAAGGAACCATGAAGTGCTCCAAAAGATCTTGGTAAGGCTGCGGTTCTCTCGGTTGGTTGTGCATCTTTTCCTTCCACTCAACTTTCTGTTAACATGCTTGGATACAGCACTCTGTGAACAGCTTCTTTGGCAATGAATGTTTGTGTCTTACTCTCCTTTTACTAGCACACTGTGTTTGTTTCTTTATAAAGTGTATTTTAGTTTTGGGAAACTTGGGCTTTTACTTCATAATTTCCTTGTATTTCAAACTGAATTTTTTCTCTCTCTTGTGAGCCAATTATTTACAAAGAACCTCATGAACTTCTGATAGCTTATTAACTGCTGGCTAGTTGAGACTCATAATAATGCATAATAATAATAATTCATTGTAATGTCAGACTGAGCTCCAAACAGGGTTATTATAGTTGACTAAAACTGAAATTAAAGCCATAAGTTAGTTAATTGAAACAAACCAGGTAAACATGAACTAAAATAAAATGTATATATAAAAAAAACATTTCTCATTTTAAGTTAGCTTAACTTGACTAGTAAAATAACTAAAATAAAAACAAAAATGCATTATATTTAAATGACTAATTATATTAAAATAAAAAATATTAAAAATGACAAAAAATATAATAAAAATGACTAAAACGCAACACAATTACTAAAGCTTAAAATAAAAATTAAAACATAAAAATAATAAAAGATTCCAAATGAATAAATTAGAGATGATAGAAAGGCAACAGTAACTCAAATAACCCCTCGTTACACAAGATCTGCAGAATACATCTCTGAACACACAACACATCGAACCCTGAAGCAGATGGACTCCAGCAGCAGAAGACCACACCGGTGCCGCTCCGGTCAGATAAGAACAGCACACGGAGGATACAATTCACACAGACTCACCAAAACTGGACAATAGAAGATTGGAAAAACGTAATGAGTCTCGATTTCTGCTGCGACATTCAGATGTAGGGACAGAATTTGGTGTAAAGAACATGAAAGCATGGATCATCCTGCCTTGTCTCAACGGTTCAGGCTGGTGCTGGTGTAATGGTGTGGGGGGTATTTTCTTGGCACACTTTGGGTCCTTTAGTACCAATTGAGCATCGTTTAATCACCACAGTCTACCTGAGTATTGTTGCTGACCATCATCCCTTTATGACTACAGTGTACCATCTTCTGATGTACTTCCAGCAGGATAATGCACCGTGTCACAAAGCTCAAATCATCTCAGACTGGTTTCTTGAACATCACAATGAGTTCACTTTACTCAAATGGCCTCCACAGTCACCAGATCTCAATCCAATAGAGCACCTTTGGGATGTGGTGGAACGAGAGATTCGCATCATGGATGTGCAGACGACAAATCTGCAGCAACTGTGTGATGCTATCATGACAATATGGACCAACATCTCTGAGTAATGTCTCCAACACCTTGTTGAATCTGTGTCACGAAGAATTAACACAGTTCTGAAGACAAAAGAGGGTCCAACACGGTACTAGCAAGGTGTACCTAATAAAGTGGCCAGTGTGTGTATATATATGAATTATTTTACAAATGTTGATGACTTATTTTCTCGTTTTTTACCAAATATTTAAATTTCTCGTATGCTTATTCAGTAGCGACTGCTTTTCATTCCTTCTATCAACAGTCTGCACACTTGAGAAGAACGTCACACAAACAAGTCATAAATCTTCAAGCTTTATTAAGCAGTTCACACAATATATACTTTGCATAGAAACAAAAGTAAGATCATTCTCCAGAGGAAGAACAAATATAAAACAATACAATTAATCATTTCTTATTCCTTAATACAGGTTCATAATGCTGAATACATAATTTTTCCTTGAAAAAATAAAAAGAATACTTGAAAAACATCTCCTTAAACAGCAGTTATGGAAAAATACAAAAGATTCAGAATAAGTTTTATTGCCAAGCATGTTTACATACACGTAATTTGTCTTAGTGAAAGTAGATCCAGCACAGAAAAAAGTATAGACAGTGCAGGCATACATTTAATAAAGATACATAGTAAACTAGTAATAATAAAGAGAATAGCAATCAATTAAATATATTCACATCCTCAATGGTGACTGAAGGAGACACTAAGAGAGACCACTAAAACTCAGTTATTTATTCATATTTTATTCTCATGGACTGTAAAGATGATCATTAAGAGATAGAAATATAAGTGTTCCTGTGGCTCAGTGGTAGAGCATTGTGTTAGCAGCGTAAAGGTTGTGGGTTCGATTCCCAGGGAACACGTACTGATATAAACATATAGCCTGAATGCACTGTAAGTCCCTTTGGATAAAAGCGTCTGATAAATACATAAATGTAAATATATCTTTGTGTAAATAGTCTCAAAAATCAACAACAACAGCGATTTTTAAAGTCTTGCATTGAATGTTGTCTTTCTACAGTTTGTGCTCTCCATCCACAGGGAACGTGTGTAAACACACAGCTGAACTCGTACAGTGTTCAAATCATTCTGTGGTCCCATGATGGCAGTTTTCATATTGTCAAGTCACCTTTATTTATATAACGCTTTTAACAATAAAAATTGTGTCAAAGCACTGCACAATATCAAAATAGGCACATTTTTGAGTTAAAGGCATTTCATTATTGAATGCAGTGATGTCATCATCCAGCTCAGTTCAGTTTAAATAGTATCTGTGCAATCAAGTCGGTGATATCGCTGGAAATGAAGTGTCCCCAACTAAGCAAGCCTGAGGAACCCAAACTCCATCGGTGACAGAACGGAGAAAAATCCTTGGGAGAAACCAGGCTCAGTCGGGGGTACAGTTCCCCTCCGGCCAGGCGAACCAGTAGTTTTTCGTACTTGTGCATCAGACAATCAGCTGCCAGTTTCATGAATGACACTCAAAAAATCATGTGTCTGTGTGTGAGAGGAGTCAGAGTTTTCATTATTAAAATGATGACTAGAATCGTTCATCCCCTCAGGTTTGACCGTTCATAGACATCGTCTCCAGAATAAAAAAGGACGAGTTGAGAGCTTTCCATCACTCTCCAGTACGGGCTCGCGATCTGTAGTTTCCACTGAGAGTGATGCCATCTTCATACGGCATAAAAGAAAGAGAAGAAAGCAAATGAAGAGAGAGACAGATACGATCAGTCCGATGCGAGTTTGTTTCTCATTGTTGCTGTCCTCAGTTTGGTCTCCTCCTCCTGCACCGGTGACGACCTCTGCATGAAATTAAAGAACAGAATTAGCACACAGTGTTTGTTTCTTTTTTAAAGTGTATTATAGTTTTGGGAAAATTGGGCTTTTACTTCATAATTTCCTTGTATTTCAAACTGAAACCCAGCAGAAATGTCTATTTTCTCTCTTGTCAGCCAATTATGTTCAAAGAACCTCATAAACATCTGATTAATTATTAACTGCTGGCTAGTTGACGACTCATAATAATAATTCATTGTAATGTCAGACTGAGCTCCAAACAGGGTTATTATAGTTGACTAAAACTGAAATTAAAGCCATAAGTTAGTTAATTGAAACGAACCAAGTAAACATTAACTAAAATAAAATGTATATATAAAAAAAACATGTCTCATTTTAAGTTAGCTTAACTTGAATACTAAAATAACTAAAATACAAACAAAAATGCATTATATTTAAATGACTAATTATATTAAAATTACAAATATTAAAAATGACAAAAAATATAATAAAAATGACTAAAACACAACACAATTACTAAAGCTTAAAATAAAAATTAAAACATAAAAATAATAAAAGATTCAAAATGAATCAATTAGAGATTATAGAAAAACATCTCATTTTAAGTTAGCTTAACTTGAATACGAAAATAACTAAAATAAAAAATTAACTTTTTTTATTTAAGTTAGTTAATTGAAACGAACATTAACTAAAATAAAATCTATAAAGAAAATATAGATATATATTTTTCCCAATTTCAGCTAGATGCCAAGGCAACATTTCTCATTTTAAGTTATTTAACTTGAATATTAAAATAACTAACATTAAAACAAAAATGCATTATATTTAAATGACTAATTAGATTACAAATAAAAATCTAACAAAAATGACAAAAAATATTAAAATGACAAAAACACAACACAATTACTAAAGCTTAAAATCAAAATTAAAGCATAAAATTAATAAAAGATTCCAAATTAATCAAAACTATATAACCGATAGTAAAACAACAGTGGCTGCAGCGGTCACTGACCCAGTATTGTTGTTGTAGGTTTTTAATCGCACTATTTTACAAACAAATCTTACCTATCTAATCTTGACAAATAGTATTTATACTTTAATAAAGTAATATTTAATCTGGGTATCTGTACTTTAACTCAATGTGATTTATGCACCACTATATAACGTCTAGGTTATGTACGTAACCCCCGTTCCTTGATGGAGAGAACGGAGACGTTTTGTCGTGACGACATAGGGGGGATTTTACTTGGAAGCCCCGATCATCTCTGACTTTAAGAGAAAACGCCAATGAAATTGTCTAGTGGATTTGGCATACCTGAGCCACTCCCCGTGCATACGGGTATAAAAGGGCGTCAGGTGCATCCACTCATTAGGTTTTACGCTGAGGAGCCGAGACGAGTCCCTGGCAAACCAGCGATGGTTCAAGATTGTGGCATGGGGACATAACGTCTCCGTTCCCTCCATCAGGGAACGGGGGTTACGTACGTAACCTAGACGTTCCCTATCTGTTGGTCACTACGAGCTATGTCGTGACGACATAGGGGTCCTATGGAAAGCGCCACAAGCTGAACCCCGTCACAACCTTGTGGCATGCAGATGTTGACAAGCGAGCGCGTGACAGACAAATGCCTTGCAAGAGGTTGCCATCTTCCCATCGCAAATTCGCTAACCTTGGTGCCCGTAGGGACCACTGAGTACATCGCTGCTGGAGATAGCCAAGCAGCGGTTTCTTTCCCCACAGAAATCGGAAGGGATTTCGACCTTCAGTGAAAGACGGCTTCAAGTCTTTCCTATTTGTTGTTACAGCTTGGCAGTAACGGCAGGGAAGCGAGCCTTCCGGAGAAGGGCGCTACGGAGGCCACATCCTGCCCGAAGGGAGGTAACATGTGGAGACACTGATGTGGACTGACCCAAGCTTGGGGCAATCTCCTCGCGCAAGACAAGGGCGTTCCGGACTGTCACCAACGTCTCAAGAACGCTGTTGAACTTGGGAGGTCAGCTGGCGAACTGAATGGCGTAGCCGAGTCGAATTGTGCTCGTGAGCCAGCGAAACAGGCTGGGCAGCGTGAGCCACGCCTCCAGACGCTGTGCAAGCGGCTCCAACGGCACAATCGACGTACCTGTGATGGTGCAGCAAAAGGGAGTAGGGCTATATGGTGCAGAAGGCGGTGAGTTCTGAGGCATCCTCGCCGAACTCCCTGGGTCCCAAACGGGACTGGCTAGAGGTACGTTGGGAGGCACTGCGTCCCCGAACCGCACTCACTTGGCTACTGGTAAAATGGGTCGTGGGCGAGAGTGAGGAAGTAGGGCGTCGCACACTGTTGTCCCATGGACCTGAGAACCCGGAGGAAAAGGAAATTGCTCTTTCTTTGAGAAAGTGGGTACCGAACAGAAACAAAAAGAAACATAGGATTCTCCACCCGGCCCTCCTCCGGGGGAAGGAGCGGCGCTGTTCTTGCGGTCTCCTGAGAAAGAGCAAACTCCAACATCTCCGGGTTGCCCGCATCAGGGCCGCTTGGTGCCTGGCTGGGACGCGGGGCAGCGGTGGTCGGTGCATTATGCCGGGGCAGGATGTGCTGGATCGCCTCGGTCTGCTGCTGTACCGCCGAGAACTGCTGGGCGAAGCCCTCGACGGTGTCGCCGAACAGCCCCCCCTGGGTGATGGGGGCGTCGAGAAAGCGTGCCTTCTCGAGGGACCGTGCTGTGACTTTCGTCGCTTGTGGAGCGAGGTCAGTCGCCGTGCTCAGCTCCTGCATCAACCCCCGGTCGGTACTACCCTCGTGCACCTGTTTGAGTGCCTTGGCTTGGTGAACCTGCAGGATAGCCATGGCGTGCAGGGCAGAGGCTGCCTGGCCCGCAGCACTATAAGCTTTAGCCGCGAGAGCAGCTGTCAGCCTACAGGCCTTGGACGGGAGACGTGGACGTTCCTCCAATTGGCGGCGTTTGTGGGCACAGGTGCACCGCGACCGCTCTCTCTACCTGGGGAATGCCCGCGTACCCCCTGGCAGCCCTGCCATCGAAGGTAGTGAGGATGCAGGAGACGGACGAGCGGCTTCTGGCCGTGAAAGGGGCCATCCACGACTTCGTCAGCTCCTCATGCACCCCCGGGAAGAAAGGCACCGGAGCAGTACGCGGTTGTGAGCTGTGCCCCGCTCCGAGAAACCAATCATCCAGCCGCGAGGGTTCGGGACTGGGCGGTCTGCTGACCTCCAGCCCGATACTCACGGCTGCCCAGGCAAGCATGGCCATCAGCTCTGGGTCCGGCGGCGGTGGCGACAACACCCGAGGGGGGCAGCCCCATCGCACCTTCATCCTCAGAGGACGTAAGCCCATCCCCCGATGCTGCGATCGACATCCTATCCTCGGATGGCGCACCGAATGAAATGCTGGGCCCCCTGTGGGACGTACCAGCGAAATCACCCGGGAACCGGACGGGATGTTCGCTGCGTGAGGAGTAAGAGGTCCGTGGGGACATACCCGGCGGAGAGGCTCTCACTGTTACCCTTAGATCTCCCAGAGTGCCAGCCGGTGGTTCTCTGCTCGAGCCAGAGAAGCCAGCACGGGTGGCGGCAAAGGGTGCCAATCCTTTCACAAAAGGAAAGGCGAGATTGCTGCAAAATCATGCTCATAAGCCCACAACAGGCGCATGAGTCATCCTCGAATGCATCTTCAGCGTGTTGGAGGCCCAGCAACTGAAGACAACATTCGTGTCCGTCATGAGCGGACAGGAAGCAACCGCAACCAGAAGGACACGGACGAAACGGCATCTTGAAATCAAAATTTCGACCGTCCGTGATTTTGTGGAGATCAGCACTCTTCTCTTCCACTTGGCTAGGAAGCAAAAATCTAATGAGTGGATGCACCTATCGCCCTTTTATACCCGTATGCACGGGGAGTGCAGGTATGCCAAATCCACTAGCCAATTTCATTGGCGTTTTCTCTTAAAGTCAGAGATGATTGGGGCTTCCAAGTAAATCCCCCTATGTCGTCATGACATAACTCGTAGTGACCGACAGATAGGGACTAGTAATCCTCTATAAATTAATTTTGCTTAGCCTCCATTCCCAAATAAAATGTATAACATTAGTAGTAAAACCAGCAAAATAAATGTTAATAATGTAACATTCACCTAAAACCTAATTGAGAACTAACAACACAATAGGCATTGCACATAATGATAAATTAGGGCTGTAGCTATAGAATATTTTAGTAATCGAGTATTCTACCAAAAATTCCATCGATTAAATCGGGAGAAGCCGATTAGTCACCAGAAGAAACAGACGTCAGCTTGTGAGTGTCTTTAATACGTTCATAGATCTGTTGTTTAAATTATTTACTTGCTGCTAGGAAGGAATATTTCGTTTTCTACCTATTTGTAGTCTGCATTTTCGTTGGTTTATAGTTTTGATTGCACTTACTGGTAATTATAATCATTTGCTCCATTGCTCCTTGGGCAAGGTGTTAGTTTCTCTATTAGCACTCTGTTAGTCTATTGGCTGGGCTAATCAGAAGCCGTTCACAGCTGTTTTCACTCTATTCTCTTAATTAGACTGTGTATTTATTTGATGTCCGAGACTGGCCGAAGCGTCTGCGGAAGCGTTCAGCATCCTCGTGTGAAGACAGAGGAGTGTAAAGACAATCGACTTTTTCCTGCGCGACTTCACCCGAGCAACGACACCGAGCAACACACTTAAGTATCATTTCTATCTTCCCTCACACACTCTCCTTTGATATCTTCTATCTTGTGTTTCAAACCCATTCCGGTTGTCTCTCGACCATGCTCTAACATCACACGCAGACGGCAAAGTAATCCTGCTAACCTGCACCCCATCTCTACATCTTCTACTACACCTCTTTCTTTCTCTATGGCTCTCTGGAATTGTCAGTCAGCTGTCAACAAAGCAGACTTCATTTCCGCTTTTTCTTTACAATCCACTCTCAGCATCTTGGGCTTGACTGAGACCTGGATTCGTCCAGAAGACTCAGCAACCCCAGCTGCCCTCTCTAACAATTTATCTTTCTCTCACACCCCACATCTGCTCATTTCAAATAATTGGAAATACTCAACCCACTCGCCCCTATGCAATTACAACTCATTTGAATCTCATGCGATTACTGTCATGGCTCCTATAAAACTCCAGATTGTGGTAATTTACCGTCCCCCTGGCCAAATTCTAGCCCCCTTCCTAGAGGAGCTGGATGGGTTGCTGTCCTCTTTCATGGAGGATGGAACTCCACTCTTAGTTTTTGGCGATTTCAACATTCATCTAGAAAAGCCTTATGCTACAGACTTTCATTCGCTACTAGCTTCATTTGATCTCAAACGCCTTACCACTACTAGCACTCACAAATCAGGCAACCAACTTGATTTAATTTACACACGATTGTACTGCAGATAACATTCTGGTACAACCACTACATATCTCTGACCATTTCTTCATTAAATTCACATTACACTTTGCTACCCGGTGCCACCAACCCCTTACCGGTTACTTTTAGACGAAACCTCGCTCCCTTTCTCCCTCACATCTTTCCTCTGTAGTATCCTCCTCTCTTCCCTCACCTACCCTTTTCTCATCTCTGGATGTGAATGTTGCTACTGATACTTTATGCTCTACTTTAACCACTTGTCTAGATGACATTTGTCCTCTCTCCTCCAGGCCAGCACGGACTGCCCCTTCTAACCCCTGGTTATCTGATGTTCTTCGTGAACATCGGACCAGACTCCGAGCGGCAGAGAGAAAATGGCGAAAATCCAACGAGCCGTCGGACCTGAGTGTGTATCAATCGTTTCTTTCATCTTTCTCTGCTGAAGTCCACACTGCCAAATCGTCACATTTCCATAACAAGATCAACAATGCTCCAGATATGCGTAATCTCTTTAGAACATTTAATTCTCTCCTCTGTCCCCCCCCACCACCTCCCACCACGTCTATAACATTTACATTTACATTTAGTAATTTAGCAGACGCTTTTATCCAAAGCGACTTACAATTGGGAGTACATAAAGCGATTAATCTTGAAGAGGCAAACATACAGAGGAAGTGCCAATAACACCAAGTCTCAGGCATTGTTCAAATAAGTACATGCTAGCAAGGGAAGGAGAGAAAGATAAAGAGAAAGATGAAGATTTTGAAAAAGTGAAAGTGAGAGTTTTTTTTTTTGTAGTCAAGTAGAGTTGAAAGAGATGAGTTTTCAGTTGTTGCTTGAAAATTGACAGGGATCCAGCATTCCGGATGGGGGTGGGAAGATCATTCCACCGGCCAGGAACGGTGAAAGAGAATGTTCTGGAGAGTGATTTTGAGCCTCTCTGTGATGGTACCACGAGGCGTCGCTCACTAGCAGATCTCAGACTTCTGGAGGGGATGTAAATTTGTAATAGTGAGTGGAAGTAGGCGGGGCTTCTGGAGGGGATGTAGATTCGTAATAGTGAGTGGAAGTAGGAGGGTGCTGAGCCTGTGGTTGTTCTATATACAAGCATCAGTGTCTTGAACTGGATGCGAGCTGCAACTGGTAGCCAGTGCAAGGAGACAAAGAGAGGTGTAACATGGGCTCTTTTGGGCTCGTTGAAGACCATCTTTCTCTTTATCTTTCTCTCCTTCCCTTGCTAGCATGTACTTATTTGAACAATGCCTGAGACTTGGTGTTATTGGCACTTCCTCTGTATGTTTGCCTCTTCAAGATTAATCGCTTTATGTACTCCCCAATTGTAAGTCGCTTTGGATAAAAGCGTCTGCTAAATGACTAAATGTAAATGTAAATGTTAATCGAGTAATCGGATAAGAACTACTTTTTCTTTTTAAAGAGCAATCCTAAATATACAAGAGAAAATAAGCCAAGTCTCTTAAAATGAACATGTAATTTGTTTTCTTTTTAGAATTGTTTTATTTTTTATTGCTGAAATAGCATATTTTAATAACTGAAAATTAAACCCATTTAGTAAATTTAAATGCCATATTACATAAAAAATGCAAACACAAATAAGGTAAGGTACAAATAAGGTAAACATTGTACAGCGTCACGCGGTGCAGTGCTGACGGCTGATGGAGAGGGGAAGCATGGACACTGCTGAGTGGTGCGGTGCGGCATATATTTTCTGCCGAAAATTCAATGCATCTCTAATAAATAGACAAAGCGATACTTGAGGCACATAATTTGCCTCTATGATTTTTGTATTCGAGTTACTCGAGGAATTGTTTCAGCCCTAAATTATATATCAAGTAACCTACATAAATTCATCTGAATGATGAGGTCTTACCGTTGACATGCAGCATGTGGGCGTGTGGGTATCCTTTAGCCGTTTCATCATGAACGAAGCAGCGGTATAATCCAGCATCTCTCTTCTGGACGCCAGTGATGGTCAGAGACACATCTCCGTCTCTGAATCCGTCGTCTGTCAGCGATACTCTGTCCTCATAACCATTGCCTGTGTTTGTGGCTCCATCAACAGTGTAGTGCAGAACTTTTTGTTCATTATGTAGCCAGGTCACATCGCTGACACCGCTTTGAGTATCTGCATAACACTGGAGAGTGATGTTTCCCAGCTCAATGGCTGTCACGTTTATAGCAACTATAGGGAAAAACAATTTAAAACTTAACTTATATTACTCACAGTAAGTTTAACTACACGTGCTATAATGCATGATCTAATCTAAAGCATCTCTAATGTGAGGCAAACAAACACTCACCTAAAACATCCAGGTTAACTTTTTTGATAAAGCCGTCACAGATGCACTCGTATTGCCCCAGGTCATTGTATTTTGCTGACTTAAGAACTAGAGAGTAGTTTTTTTCATGCACAACAGCAAATCTTTCCTTAAAACTTTGTGTTAAAACACATTCCTCCTTTTGGCATTCAGCAACAGTAGCTTTTATGGGTAAGGTCTTCCTCCACAATACTTTTCACCGCAGCCGGGAAGTGATGTCGGGTGATTCAGCACCACAGAGTCAGAAGAAGCACCTGTGAAGATAAAAATAGTTTGGATTTGAAATAAATACCTCAAATCACATACAAATTGCAGAATCTACAAGGTCTTTATCTTTTAAGAACTAACAAATTATAAAAACAGAGAAAATTAAGCTGATGTTACACCATGCTGACTTCTGGCAAACGGCTTTATTTATCTGCCATACAGGGAGGATTGTGCTGCCTGTCATGGAACGTTTGGCGAGAGATGAGGCGAGGACTCAAGTGCAGGAGAATGTTTATTTAAAAATAAAATAAAACAAAAGACCAACAAAAACCACCCCGAAGGGGAAAAACAGGCAGGTAGGCAGAGCACTGCAGTAGTCAACCTAACACACACGTGAAGACAGACAACGGATCAGCCCAGGACTGCAGACACCAGGAGGCTAAATAGGGAGACAAACGAGGGTAACGAGGGAGACACAGGTGGGAGCCACTGAAACAATGATTAGTTAACAAGATGGGAGGGGGTAGACAATAGACATGGGAGAACATGGCACCAAAAACAAACAACAAGCCATGTGCTCAACACACAGAAACATCTGGTGGCCAGCCCAAGCACAACAGCAGGACCGTGACATAACCCCCCCCCCCTTCCTCTCCCTTTAAGAAGCGGATCCCAGATGCTCCACACACACTCTAAAACAGAAACAAATGTCTAGGAGGGGGGTGGGCCAGGCCCGTAGAGTGGAATAGGGCCTGGAGGAATAGGCAGACAGGGGTGCCAGGGTGGGGCAGGCAGAGCAGGAGGCCAGGGCTGGCTCCGTGGCCTCCCGGGCTGGAGCGGACTCTGTGGGCTCCCGGACTGGAGCGGGCTCTGGAGCAGACTCTGTGGGCTCCCGGAGTAGAGCGGGCTCTGAGCGGACTCTGTGGCTCCCGGAGTGGAGCGGACTCTGTGGGCTCCCGGAGTGGAGCGGGCTCTGAGCGGACTCTGTGGGCTCACGGACTGGAGCGGGCTCTGGAGCGGACTCTGTGGGCTCACGGACTAGAGTGGGCTCTGGAGCGGACTCTGTGGGCTCACGGACTGGAGCGGGCTCTGGAGCGGACTGTGTGGGTTCCCGGAACGGAGCGGACTGCATGGGCTCCTGGGAGCTATTTTAAATTTTCTTTCTCATTAAGAATGAAAGCACATATTTAATATACTGATACACATGCCTTTTTCTCCACTGTTTACATTAAGACATATGCTTTTCTTAACCGACTGTTTACAAGGATATCAGCCAAAACATGCATTTTGATGCAGTTTTGTCTGAATTTATTCATCCATGCTCAAAAGCGGAGGAGAGCTCAATTCAGAATTTGCGCAGAGTTGACGCGCTGTCTGTGTGCGTGCGCTTCAGATGACCTGATGCTTGAGATTGTCCTGATTGAGTCCTGATGCTTGAGATTGAACGAGAATGCACACGTTGGCTGTAATGCATAGACGGACATTAAATGAAAATGTGGACAGTGCCAAAATAAAGGTGCCTTTTATACTACAGATATCGATATTTTACACGTGACATCAATGCATCGTCATACATTGTATCGATATATCGATCCATATCGATGAATCATTACACCCTAGTCTGTGTGTGGTGGCTCTTGATCCCTTGACCCCAACCTCAATCCATTCCTTGTGAAGTTCACTCAAATCCTTGAATCGATTTGCTTGACAATCCTCATAAGGCTGCGGTTCTCTCGGTTGGTTGTGCATCTTTTTCTTACCCACTTTTTCCTTCCACTCAGCTTTCTGTTAAAATGCTTGTATACAGCACTCTGTGAACAGCCAGCTTCTTTGGCAATGAATGTTTGTGGCTTACACTCCTTGTGAATGGTGTCAATGATTGTCTTCTGGACAACTGTCAGTCGCAGTGCTCAGCTCCTGCATCAACCCCGGGTCGGTATTACCCTCGTGCACCTGTTTGAGCGCCTTTGCTTGGTGAACCTGCAGGATAGCCATGGCGTGCAGGGCCGAGGCTGCCTGGCCCGCAGCACTATAAGCTTTAGCCGCGAGAGCGGCTGTCAGCCTACAGGCCTTGGACGGGAGACGCGGACGTTCCTCCAAGTGGCGGCGTTTCGTGGGCACAGGTGCACCGCGACCGCTCTCTCTACCTGGGGAATGCCCGCGTACCCCCTGGCAGCCCCGCCATCGAAGGTAGTGAGGATGCAGGAGACGGACGCGCGGCTTCTGGCCGTGAAAGGGGCCATCCACGACTTCGTCAGCTCCTCATGCACCCCCCGGGAAAAAAGGCACCGGAGCCGTATGCGGTTGTGAGCCGTGCCCTGCTCCGAGAAACCAATCATCCAGCCGCGAGGGTTCGGGACTGGGCGGTCTGCTGACCTCCAGCCCGATACTCACGGCTGCCCAGGCAAGCATGGCCATCAGCTCTGGGTCCGGTGCGGCGGTGGCGACAACACCCGAGGGGGCAGCCCCATCGCACCTTCATCCTCAGAGGACGTAAGCCCATCCCCCGATGCTGCGATCGACATCCTATCCTCGGATGGCGCACCAAATGAAATGCTGGGCCCCCTGTGGGACGTACCAGCGAAATCACCCGGGAACCGGACGGGATGTTCGCTGCATGAGGAGTAAGAGGTCCGTGGGGACATACCCGGCGGAGAGGCTCTCACTGTTACCCTTAGATCTCCCAGAGCGCCAGCCGGTGGTTCTCTGCTCGAGCAAGAGAAGCCAGCACAGGTGGCGGCAAAGGGTGCCAATCTTTTCAGAAAGGAAAGGTGAGATTGCTGCGAAATCATGCTCATACGCCCACAACAGGCGCATGAGTCATCCACGAACGCATCTTCAGCGTGTTGGAGGCCCAGCAACTGAAGACAACATTCGTGTCCGTCATTCGCGGACAGGAAACGACCGCAACCAGAAGGACACGGACGAAATGGCATCTTGAAAAAGACGCGGCCGTCCGTGATTTGCTCTTTTAGTTGAAGTGCCCAGGGAAATCGCTGTTGAAAGGGACTCCACTGACTGCACCGTGACGCCAACCAGGAACAAAACAAAGATGAATGACTTTGTGGAGATCAGCACTCTTCTCATCCACTTGGCTACGAAGCAAAAATCTAATGAGTGGATGCACCACTAGCCAATTTCATTGGCGTTTTCTCTTAAAGTCAGAGATGATTGGGGCTTCCAAGTAAATCCCCCTATGTCGTCATGACATAACTCGTAGTGACCGACAGATAGGGAATAGTAATCCTCTATAAATGAATTTTGCTGTTGCTTAGCCTCCATTCCCAAATAAAATGTATAACATTAGTAGTAAAACCAGCAAAATAAATGTTAATAATGTAACATTCACCTAAAACCTAATTGAGAACTGTAACGGATGTCGGCAGGAATTCAACTGTCTCTACAAGTCACCAGAGGGGGGGCAGCTAAAGAATCAGCAACCCTCTAAAGCCCCTCCTCCGCCTCAGCGCAAAAGCGCGCATTTTCTTTCTATTACAGAACAAAGGAATGTGACGGAACATTTCTAAAAGACATTCGCTCGTTTCATGACTTTCAAAAACATCTACACAAGAAACATATGGATATCAATGTTGTACTCTTTCTCTCATATGCTTGTGGAATATGAATTACTTAGGAAATGTGAGATGATTCTTAATCGTGCCTTGAGCTGTGATGTGTAGGTTGCAGTGTTTAGACTTGTATGAACGGTTGCAAAATGTATGAATCAGTAAGATAACGAATGTGGTGATATTATAAATGTGTAAACCTGATAAGAGTTTTAATACCTGGGTAAAGTTTAATTTTTCGTCACAAAGTGTAACGAGGGCAGAAAGCCTGGACATGGGCGGGCTCCGCCCCATACCGACACTCTGATTGGACCAGCCGCCTGTGGCGGCGTGTCCAAACCGGACAGTTTAAAACAACGCGCCTGTGTGCGCGCTCTCTCTGGAACCTCTCTTGAAACTAACTCTTCCTGCTTTCGCACTGCGCCCAACGCTCCGGTCCGCTGGACGCCGCCTTGAAACCAACCATCTGAAGAAGTCCAAGACCGTGCCAAAGCCGTAACATCACAGAGCAACTAACTCAACGACTGCAGAGGAGAGCTTCCCGGTGACGCCAACCAGCAGCTTCCAGATGTATCACGTGTTTCCAAACGAGAGCCATCGGAGAAACCCAACCAACCACGTGGTTTTCGAAACAAAGGACCGGTAACACGTCGAACTCACGGGAAAACAAAACCAAAGGTCCAGCCTGCTTAAACCAACAAAAGCAAGTAACAAACTTAAGTTTTATCCTGACTAAACTGGTAAAATAGTGATCTGAATGCAGTACAAAGCCCAGGCATTTGTCGTGATCTTTTTCTGGTTAGTTAAGTTATGAAATAGGAAAGAATGGTATTCTTTCAACATTTAACCTCAAAACTCCCGTATGCATGTGTGTATGTTTGTGTGTATTACGTATGTTAGAATATTAGTATTGTAAATAAACCTTGTTTCGTTTTATAAAGAATTGTCTCTGGAATGTGATTTTAAGTATTTTATCCTTATTTGCCACAATGAGAATGTTACCTAAGCTCGAATTTGAGAGAGTTATTAATCTCGTTTTATTGTTACCGTGGCCACGAAATACAGAGAAGCGAGATTAATAGAATATACCTTTTAGTGATCGCTGGACGAGCACTTAATAATTAATATTAATATTACTTTAATCAAGCAATATTGAATCTTTAACAACTAATTCCCGGAGCTGAAACAATAGCATTACAGAACTAACAACACAATAGGCATTGCACATAATGATAATTTAGGGCTGTAGTTATCGAATATTTTAGTAATCGAGTATTCTATCAGAAATTTAATCGATTAATCGAGTAATCGGATAAGAACTACTTTTTCTTTTTAAAGAGCAATCCTAAATATAAAAGAGAAAATAAGCCAAGTCTCTTAAAATGAACATGTAATTTTCCTTTTTAGAAAAATTATATTTTTTATTGCTGAAATAGCATATTTTAATAACTGAAAACTAAACCCATTTAGTGCATTTAATTGCCATATTACATAAAAAATGCAAACACAAATAAGATAAGGTACAAGGTAAACATTTTACAACCTAAAACATAAATCAAATGAATAGTATAAAAAAAAAAAAAATAAAACCTAAACATTGTGCGACTTAACTTCCACCTTTGATCCTAACTAAAGCTCAAGCATGACATAAGGCCGTGTGTGGGTGTGAGCAGATCAGAGAAGGAAGATTTTACCTGCGTTGCCCAGATCAGCTGTACCACAGCACAGCAGCGCTACTGCAAACAGGTAAAGTAGTTACATAGACCTTTCTTGTCTGCGCGTTATTTGAGCGGACTCTGCTTTTCCGGTGAGCATGAGCGGTAACTGAGCAGAATGATAGAGCGGAGCGTCACGGGGCGCAGTGATGACGGCTGATGGAGAGGGGAAGCATGGACACTGCTGAGTGGTGCGGTGCGGCATATATTTTCGGCTGCCGAAAATTCAATGCATCTCTAATAAATAGACAAAACGATACTTCGAGGCATATAATTTGCCGCTATGATTTTTTGTATTCGAGTTACTCGAGGAATTGTTTCAGCCTTAAATTATATATCAAGTAACCTACATAAATTCATCTGAATGATGATGTCTTACCGTTGACATGCAGCATGTAGGCGTGTGGGTATCCTTTAGCCGTTTCATCATGAACGAAGCAGCGGTATAATCCAGCATCTCTCTTCTGGACGCCAGTGATGGTCAGAGACACATCTCCGTCTCTGAATCTGTCGTCTGTCAGCGATACTCTGTCCTCATAACCATCGCCTGTCTTTGTGGCTCCATTAACAGTGTAGTGCAGAACTTTTTGTTCATTATGTAGCCACGACACGTCGCTGACACCGCTTTGAGTATCCGCATAACACTGGAGAGTGATGTTTCCCAGCTCAACGGTGGTCACGTTTATAGCAACTATAGGGAAAAACAATTTAAAACTTAACTTATATTACTCTCAGTATGTTTAACTACACGTGCTATAATGCATGGTCTAATCTAAAGAATCTCTAATGTGAGGCAAACAAACACTCACCTAAAACATCCAGGTTAACTTTCTTGATAAAGCCCTCACAGATGCACTCGTATTGCCCCAGGTCATTGTATTTTGCTGACTTAAGAACTAGAGAGTAGTTTTTTTCATGCACAACAGCAAATCTTTCCTTAAAACTTTGTGTTAAAACACATTTCTCCTTTTGGCATTCAGCAACAGTAGCTTTTATGGGTAAGGTCTTCCTCCACACGACTTTTTCACCGCAGCCGCAGGGAAGTGATGTCGGGTGATTCAGCACCACAGAGACAGAAGAAGCACCTGTGAAGATAACAATAGTTTGGATTTGAAATAAATACCTCAAATCACATACAAATTGCAGAATCTACAAGATGTTTATCTTTTAAGAACTAACAAATTATAAAAACACAGAGAAAATTAAGCTGATGTTACACCATGCTGACTTCTGGCAAACGGCTTTATTTATCTGCCATACAGGAGGATTGTGCTGCCTGTCATGGAACGTTGGCGAGAGATGAGGCGAGGACTCAAGTGCAGGAGAATGTTTATTTAAAATAAAATAAAACAAAAGACCAACAAAGAACACCCGAAGGGGAAAAACGAGGCAGGTAGGCAGAGCACTGCAGTAGTCAACCTAACACACACGTGAAGACAGACAACGGATCAGCACAGGACTGCAGACACCAGGAGGATAAATAGGGAGACAAACGAGGGTAACGAGGGAGACACAGGTGGGAGCCACTGAAACAATGATTAGTTAACAAGATGGGAGGGGGTAGACAATAGGCACATGGCACCAACAACAAACAACAAGCCATGAGCTCAACACACAGAGACATCTGGTGGCCAGCCCGGGCACAACAGCAGGACCGTGACATAACCCCCCTTTTAAGGAACGGATCCCAGACACTCCACACACACTAAAACAGAGGGAGTGTCTGGGAGGGTGAGCCAGGCCCGTGGATTGGAAGAGGGCCTGGAGGAATAGGCAGACAGGGGTGCCAGGGTGGGGCAGGCAGAGCAGGAGGCCAGGGCGGGCTCTGGAGCGGATTCTGTGGGCTCCCGGACTGGAGCGGGCTCTGTGGGCTTCCGGACTGGAGCGGGCACTGGGCGGACTCTGTGGTCACCCGGACTGAAGCGGGCTCTGAAGCAGACTCTGTGGGCTCCCGGACTGGAGCGGGCTCTGAGCGGACTCTGTGGGCTCCCGGCCTGAGCGGGCTCTGGAGCGGACTCTGTGGGCTCCCGGACTGGAGCAGGCTCTGGAGTGGACTCTGCTCCAGAGTCTTGAAACTCTGGGCTGTGACTCTGTGGGCTCCCGGACTGAAGCGGCTCTGGAGCGGACTCTGTGGGCTCCAGGACTGGAGCGGGCTCTGGAGCGGACTCTGTGGGCTTCCGGACTGGAGCGGGCTCTGTGGGCTCCCGGACTGGAGCGGGCTCTGGTGCGGACTCTGTGGGCTCACGGACTGGAGCGGGCTCTGGAGCGGACTCTGTGGTCTCCCGGAATGGAGCGGGCTCTGGAGCGGACTCTGTGGGCTCACGGACTGGAGCGGGCTCTGTGGGCTCACGGACTGGAGCGGGCACTGGAGCGGGCTCTGTGGGCTCACGGACTGGAGCGGGCTCTGGAGCGGACTCTGTGGGCTCACGGACTGGAGCGGGCTCTGGAGCGGACTGTGTGGGTTCCCGGAACGGAATGGACTGCATGGGCTCCCGGAACGGAGCTATTATTAGTTTTCTTTCTCATTAAGAACGCAAGCACATATGTAATATACCGATACACGCCTTTTTCAATTTTTCATATGCTACGCTTAACCGACTGTTTACAAGGATATTAGCCAAAACATGCATTTTGATGCAGTTTGTCTGAATTATACATCCATGCTCAATAAAGCGGAGGAGAGCTCAATTTTCGCAATTCTGAATTGAGCTCTCCTCCGCTTTTGAGCATGTCTGTCTGTGTCTTGCGAAAACTTCTCACACAGCGCGAGACTGTTCCTCAAACAATCCCGAGCGTCTTTTATGCTCGCCTTGTGCCTTCTGGCAGTCCTTATATCGAGTCCTGATACGTGAGATTGAACGGAATGCACGAGTTGGCTGTAATGCATAGACGGACATTATGTGAAAATGTGGACAGTGACAAAATAAAGGTGCCTTTTTATACTACAGATATTGATATTTTACACGTGACATCGATGCATCATATCGTCATACATTGTATCAATATATCGATGAATCGTTACACCCCTAGTCTGTGTGTGGTGCTCTTGATGCCTTGACCCCAGCCTCAGTCCATTCCTTGTGAAGTTCACCCAAATTCTTGAATCGATTTTGCTTGAATCAATCCTCATAAGGCTGCGGTTCTCTCGGTTGGTTGTGCATCTTTTTCTTCCACTCAACTTTCTGTTAACATGCTTGGATACAGCACTCTGTGAACAGCTTCTTTGGTAATGAATGTTTGTGGCTTACGCTCCTTGTGAAGGGTGTCAATGATTGTCTTCTGGACAACTGTCAGATCAGCAGTCTTCCCCATAATTGTGTAGCCTAGTGAACCAAACTGAGACCATTTTGAAGACTCAGGAAACCGTTGCAGGTGTTTTGAGTTGATTAGTTTAAACTACTTCAGTCTGTGTGCATTGAATTTATTTAATACATGAGTTTCACAATTTTAGTTAAATTGTTTTTTTTTTTTTTTAAATCACACATTTCTAATCTTTCATTGGATAATAAGAATTTAAAATGGTCGGGATTTTCATTATGAAATAAAGGTTTTTCTCTAATACACATTGGCGTACCAATGGTTACCTGAGGTAACCCAAGGTTGTGGGTTCGAATCCCGGCTCTGGCAGGAAGTCAGACAAGTGTGTACACTTGGATGGGTTAAATGCAGAGAACACATTTCACTCCTCATTATACTCTGTATAATTGTGTATGTGACAAATAAAGCTCCTCTGAGTTTAATTTGTGTTTGTTGTTTGTATTTGTATAACTGAATATGCTGGAGTTTGTTTTTGGATGAGCTAGGATAATTTTTCTTGAAACCCTCCCAAACAACACGTGGTGATGTAGAAGCTGATTGGCCATTTTTTTAAAAGGTTTTCTGACCCTGAGACTCCTGTGGTCCTCGGAGAGTCTTTATCCACTCAAACTCTCCTCCTCGCCGTGCATTAGGACGATATAGACACGTCCTCTTCCAAGCTGTCCCTTACATTTTATGTTGATTGGTAATTCTTAATTATTGCCCTGATGGTGGAAATGTGAATGTTCACTGTTCTAGCTCTTTTCTTAAAGCCACTTCACTAATTTGTGAAGCTCAATTATCTTTTACTGCACATCAGAAATATAGTCTTAGGTTTTCTCATTGTGATGATGATTGAGGAAATTTGGGCTTTGTTTTCCTCATATTTATATTTCTGTGAAGCAGGAAGCCATGTCTGGATAATTTCATGTTCATAATCACCCTGGAGTGCTCAAAATTATGAATATAAATGGAAATATACTTCAGTTATTTTACTCATAATTTCTAGGGGTGCCAATAATTGTGTCCAACGTCTATTTGAGAAAAAATGTATTTCATAATGATATTTCCCCATTTTAAATTCGTATTATCCAATGAAAGGTTCAATTTTGTGATTTTTTATAAAAGATCAAAAGGATTAACAATGCAGATTAATTTTCATACACACATACATATATATATATATATATATATATATACTAGTGGTGGGCGTTATCGGCGTTAACGTGCTGCGTTAACGTGAGACTCTTATCGGCGATAAAAAAATATCGCCGTTAATCTATTCTCAAAGTTGGGTTGGGAGCTGGGTCTATACTACGCACTATGATGACTTTCACCCTGATATTTTAAGCGCGGATGTATACCTGGCCGAATTGCACTGTAGGGGCGAGAACGAGTCTTGAACTAGAGGCTCAGTCCGTGATGGACAGATTGTTAACTGGTCTATGTGGTAATACAATCGGGAGGACATCCAAACGCTCACCTATCATTCATCAACCTCAAATATGGCTTTTCATCTGAAAGATGTATGTAGTAGCAACTTTACATGGCGCTCAATATGATGTTAACCTAGAGAAATGCGCTATTGAAGTGTTTGTGTGGAAGTGCGTTTGCGCAGGACAGGCTCCGGTGCGCTCACTTGCTCTTAAAATCTCCGTCATTTTGGTCATACAGATAAAAGTAGCCTAATACATCTTTCGAATCTGTAAAGACTCTACGTTTATTTGTGTGCACTCAGAATAACAACGAAACGTTGCGCTTTTAAGCAAACAGGATGCGCTTTAGGTCTCATGTGAACTTGAGAATTCACTCCCGTGTCACCCTCTGCTTGAACCTGTGTGTATGCCTAACGTTACTGTGAAATGACCACATCAGGCGTGGACGTGCTAACATGGATGCAGCTATGAAGCCGCCGGGTTTGCTTCAGGAACATTTATTTTTAAGAAGCTTCCCAATGGAAACTGTAAACAGTTCATCACGACCTCTTATGTAGGCCTACAGTTCAAAATTCATGTTTAACTGAATAAACAGTTAGTAAACACAAGTACATCTTATTGAACATAGTTTATTTTCATCACCAATTATCATAGTAGAACAGCTTTCTCAAGCAGTTTGTGATGCATTTTGGAAACAGGAGATGAGCCCCTGGTCTAATGCGCCACCTGGCTTGAGAAACCCGTTCTCAAAGACTTACTTTTAGTCATTATTTGGGTAGCACACATATTCTGAATGCCTTCGGCAGAATTCAAATGAGCCATTTTAATCTAGATTAATTCCAAAATTAATCTAGATTAATCTAGATTAAAAAAATTAATCTATGCCCACCCCTAATATATACACACACACACACACACACACACACACACACACATATACATTATATATACACACATACACATATATAAATAAACTAGTGAAATAATTTTGAATAAAAGGCAAATGCATTCTTTAATTATACAAATATTTAATTGCATTAAAAGAAAATCAAGTGACCTACCAGTTATAAACAGTGCCAGAATCCAATAAATCTCCATGGCTGTGTGCACTGAAACACAATTCAGCATGATATTATATTTCACGTTAGTCTGACAGGACATTTAGACTCTTACTAAGATGTCATAATGAATGTCCAGATCATATTTCTTGACCATGCCTTCTCGTTGTTGCTATCCGCTTCCACGCTAGAGATGGAATCTTGTTTATCAAAATTAACAAATCTTATTTTTTTTTTTATAATTTCATGCATTTGAGCAGAATATAGTTTTCTCTGGCACTGTCACAGAGTGAACAAACGACTCGAACCCAAACCTGAACACTCAAGGTTAACTAATAATTTCTGTCCTTTAATATAATTATAATTAAATGCATTTTATGTGTAGTGTCTGTATTCTACCAGTAGATTATAGATGCTCTGAGGTGTGCATGTTTACACACATTTCTATGTATAAGCAGAGTATAGAAGCCCAAGAGGCGAAACTTAATAGAACGCTCCCTACTAGTAACTATTGAACCCATGACGTTAGTGATGATCAAATTGATTTAACAATTTATTTTACAGACTTTATTTTTAAAGTATTCCCTTTTTCCACAAAACACTTGCTCTCTAGAAACCATGTCAGTTGTCTGAACGAGGGCCCTGAATCGAGTACGTTATGTCTGATAAGGGGAGACATACTAAACGTGCAGGACCGGTTTGAAAATACCTGTTCTAAGGTAACGGTAATTGAAACGCACCGATTCATTATGTAAGGTCAACTCTGAAAACATAGTTGTTTATATTATATTGATATTTCTGTCAATAGATTCTCCTAAATATTACAATGAATAGTAACAATGGATATATTATGATAACGTTACCTGTTATCATCAGTCAGATGAGGCTCGGCTCTATACACTCCCACCAGAAAAGTTCAGGGGTGACTGCTTTTCCCAAAAAATTAGAAGCAAAAAGACTAATAAAGTCTAACGTTACATCGTGAAATAAATCCGAAAGCTTCGAAAGACCTGAAGGCACGGACTGACTGCTGCCTCCGGTAGCCCAGTTGTGCTCTCATGCCGAGGAGCCGGGGGACCGGTTTATATTTCACTAGTTTGTGTTTGGGCGTGCTCCGCTCGGCCCTACACGCTTTCTCGTTGCATCAGCTGTCGAATGAGGAGTTATTCATAAACCCCGCCCCCAGGAACATGTAACGAAGAGGACGAGGCCATGCTGCGCTGCTTTAGAGAAGAGGAAGAGAAAACTAGGGATGCACGTAAAAATCTATTCATTTGAATCGCGATTCTGTCTTCTAACGATTCTAATGGATTCACAAGTTTCAAAATCATTAAAGCAGCGGTTCTTAATACTGTTACTCGTGTCGCCCTGCTCTGCATCTCGCTCTGCATCTCGCTCTCTCTCTCTCTCTCTCTCTCTCTCTCAATTCAATTCAATTCAATTCAGAAAGCTTTATTGGCATGACAAAAACATACATTTTGTATTGCCAAAGCATTAAGACAACATATAAAATGATTTACAATATCTGAACATTTAGAAAAGCCTAGAGAAAATAATAGCAACAATGAAACTAAATAAAAAAGGTAATATTATATAAACAAATGGCTAGATATAGCTACAAAATAATAGAATTAGTAAAATAACATTAATAAAATAAATAAATAAAAGATTAGAATACATAAATCATGTAACAACTGAACTTAGGCATGTGAACATTATATACATTATATACATTACCTAGATATGTGTCTAATGTGTGTGTGTTTGGGCTGTGAGAGTGTGTGTGTGTGTGTGTGTGTGTGTGTGTGTTTATTGGCTGTTTGTGTAGGTCTAATGTGTGTGTGTTTGGGCTGTGAGTGTGTGTGTGTGTGTTTCTCTCTGGCTGTCCCTCAGGAGATGACACGATGATACGAATCTTGCAGCTATAATTGCACATTTGGCTTCTTCACCAAGAATGAAGCTGAGTTTTTGGGTTGGGCTACAAAAGGGTTGGGTTGGGCTCTCTCTCTCTCGCTCTCTCTCTCTCTCTCTCTCTCTCTCTCTCTCTCTCTCTCTCTCTCTCTCTCTCTCTCTCTCTCTCTCTCTCTCTCTCTCTCTCTCTCTCTCTCTCTCTCTCTCTCTCTCTCTCTCTCAATCTCTCTCTCTCTCTCTCTCTCTCTCTCTCTCTCTCTCTCTCTCTCTCTCTCTCTCTCTCTCTCTCTCTCAATTCAATTCAATTCAATTTAAGTGTGCTTTATTGGCATGACAAAAACTATACATTTGTATTGCCAAAGCAATTGCAGCTGGGCTGCTCACAAGTAGTGCACATTTGAATTAACAGAAATAAAAATAAAAATAATAACAGTAATAAAACAAATATTTAAACCGTATTAAATATGTAGTGCAAAATGAATGACTATTGTAAGTATGTGAAATAAAATTAAATAAAGTACAGTATAAGGTTTATACAGGCAAAATATACATTTAAGTAATATAAAGGAGTAATATGTCATAATATAATCTACATGTGCTGGAAACATCAGCTCAGGGCAGACGGAGTGTCTTCTCTTCTGTGGTGACAGAGAGACACATATTGAGCAAGCAAGCACACAGCAGGTCTCTCTCTCTCTCTCTCTCTCTCTCTCTCTCTCTCTCTCTCAGGTGGAGTGTCTTCTCTTCTGTGGTGACAGAGAGACACATATTGAGCAAGCAAGCACACAGCAGGTCTTGTGTTCTCCGAGCAGATACGCTAGTTTCTCCTGGTCTGGAAGGGTTGTAAATGTGGGATGGATCTGCTGTATTTTGTCGTAGTACACTGTCCGTATATCTGTGTATTTGGAGCACTCTGTCAGGAAGTGCAGTTCTGTTTCCATCTGATTCAGGTCACAGTGTGGACACAATCTCTGCTCCGGGGACAGCCATGTTTGTCTGTGTCTGCCCGTCTCTATCATCAGCTTGTGTCCGCTGAGTCTGTATCTGGTCAACGTGCTTCTCAGTTTCTTATCTGACACTGTGAACAGATACTCTGCCATACTGTACTCTCTTTAGGGACAGATAGCATTGCATTTTACTCTGTTGTTGAGTTTGGGTTTGCCAGTGAGTGATGTAGCTCTGTTTGATTTGTGCAGTGATCTGATTGGTTCTGATGTTGTGATTCAGAGCATCAGTAGATGTTAGTGAAGCATCAGGACTGAAGCTCTGGATCAGCTGGAGGAAGGGCTTGCTTTCTTTGCTCATCTCTTGGTATTGCAGGGCTTTATAATGGTATGATTGGGGATCACTGAGCTTCAGATGTTTCCAGAATTTAATTGCCCTTTTTTGTATCTTAGTGATTAGAGGATATTTGCCTAATTCTGCCCTGCATGCGTTATTTGTTGTGTGCCGGTGCACGTGTAATATATTTTTACAGAGTTCTGCATGCAGAGTCTCAATCGGGTGTTTTTCCCATTTGGAGAGATCTTGACTTGGGTTTGTCAGTGGACCCCACACCTCACTGCCATAGAGTGCAATGGGCTCAATTACTGATTCTACTATTTTCAGCCAAATTCTAATAGGGATTTCTATAGGACATTGCCGTTTTATGGCGTAGAAGGCCCCTGCTTTATCTCTCAGTTCATTCACAGCATGATTAAAGTTTCCAGTGGATGTGATTTTCAAACCCAGGTAGTTGTAGTGTGATGTGTGAGTTATCTGGTTAGTGCCTAATGTAAAGATGTGTTCTGTTCCCTGGGATCTGGATCTTTTCTGAAAGATCATAATGTTGGTTTTCTTCAGGTTGACTGTCAGGGCCCAGGTCTGGCAGTATTGCTCCAAGCAAGTCCAGGTTCTGCTGTAGACCATGTTTAGTGGGAGACAGCAGAACCAGATCATCTGCATACAGCAGGCATCTGATCTCTGAGTCGTGTAGAGTGAGGCCAGGGGCTGCAGATCGCTCCAGACTGAGCGCCAGTTCATTGATATAGATGTTAAATAATGTTGGGCTTAAGCAGCAGCCCTGTCTCCTCCACGCTCCTGGGAAAGATAATGTACGTTTGGTGTTGATTTTTTACGCCACATTTACTTTCAGTGTACATTGATTTGATGAGGTCATAGGTTTTACCTCCTATTCCACTTTCAATAAGTTTGTAGAATAGTCCTTGGTGCCAGATTGAGTCAAACGCTTTTTTAAAGTCAATAAAGCATGCATATATTTTCCCTTTATCTTGATGAACGTGTTTTTCAATCAGAGTATGTAATGTATAAATGTGATCAGATGTACGGTAATTTGGTAAAAATCCGATTTGACTTCTGCTCAGTACATTGTGTGTGGTGATGAAGTCTAGTAGTCGAGCATTTATTATGCTACAGAATAACTTTCCCAGGTTGCTGCTCACACAGATGCCTCTGTAGTTGTTAGGATCAAATTTATCTCCGTTTTTAAAGATTGGTGTTATCAAGCCTTGATTCCAGATGTCGGGAAGTAACCTACATGCAGGATCACATTGAATAGTTTTAGAACGGCTAATTTGCTTGTGTGTTTTATCATTTCATTTAATATCCCATCAGGTCCTGATGCTTTTTGGAGTTGGAGGTTTTGATTTTTCTTTAAGTTCGGGTTTTGGTTATCTTTGATTGTTAATTCTAGTTTTTCTAATTGGTTGATTGTTTGATTTTGCTCACAGTTCGTGTCTGTTTGTACTTTATTAAACAATGTTTGGAAATGACTTTCCCATATTTCTCCATTTTGAATGGGCAATTCTTCATGATCAGTTTTTTTCAGGTTGTTCCAATTATCCCAAAATTGGTTTGTGTTCACTGACTTCTCGATTATTGTTAGTTGTTTTTGGGTGTATTGTGCTTTTTTGGTTCTGAGTGTATGTTTGTATTGTTTTAGTGTTGCGCAGTAAAGATGACGGATCTCTGCATTATTGGGATCGTTATGTTTCTGATTTGACAATGTTCTCAGGTTTTTGCGAATAGTTTGGCAGGTCTGATCAAACCAATTTTTGTCATTTTTGAGGATTTGTTTTTGTCCATTTTTTGTTTTCAATTTGGATAGTTTTGCTGATTTTTCAAATATGTAATTGATATCTTTTACAGCAAGATTGACCCCTTCATTAGTGTGAGCATAGGTGTTATTTAGGAAGTTATCTATCAGCGCTTGTATTTTTTGGCTGCTAAGTGCTTTCTGATATTCTTCAGCGCTGTTTTCACCCCATCTGTATGGTTTTCTGATGTTGTACAGCTTACTGGGCTTTGTGTTAATGTGATTTTCAGTCTTTTTGAGATATGCAGTGATTTGACTGTGATCAGACAGAGGGGTCAGTTCTCTAACGGTGAATGATCTGAGAGATGAAGGATCTATGTCTGTTATCATATAATCAACTGTGCTATTCCCAAGAGGTGAGCAAAATGTGAATCTCCCTAAAGTGTCCCCTCGTAGCCTACCGTTGATGATATACAGACCCAGGCTTCGACAGAGCTGCAGGAGGTCTTTTCCATTCTTGTTTACTGTATGGTCATGGTTATTTCTGTGGATATGGGAGAAAGTGTTGTTAATAACAGTCAATTTGTTGTTGATGTATTTGCTACCTTGTGTGTCGGTGAAGTCCGGCTGTAGTCCTGTTCTTGCGTTCAGGTCCCCGCAGATGAGCACGTTTCCCTGGGCCTGGAAGTGGTTCGTCTCTTCCTCTAATGTGGAGAACATGTCTTCGCTGTAGTAGGGGGACTCTGATGGCGGGATGTATATGGCACACAGGAATATATCTTTTCTGGATGAGAGCAGTTCCTTGTGGATTTTAAGCCAGGTGTAGCATTTGCCTTGCTTTACTGTGTTGATGTGGTTGTGGAATTTTGATTTGTACCAGATTATTTGTCCTCCTGAGTCTCTTCCTGTCGGACTGTGCTGAGTTTTTGTGATGGTAGGATGATTTCTCTGTAGTTGGGTGGGCAGTGGGTGATTGCGTCTGCCCTGCTCCATGTCTCCTGTAGAATTATAATGTCCATCTCCTTGATGCTCTTCTGGAATTCTGTGTTTAAACTCTTCAGCCCAAATGCTGATGAATTCAAGCCTTGAATGTTCCACATTGATATCGAAAGAGTCATTTCAAGAGTTCAATATATAGAGTTCTTGTTTTCAAAAATAGAGGTAATCCTTTTCTAATGTAATCTAATATATTTAAAAATAATGTTGTTGTTGTTTTTTCTTTTTCTTTTCTCGTTGTTAGGCAGATGCTTGTATGCTGTGTGGACCCTCATGCTGTCAGCTGGGCACTGATGTAGTTCAGCAGCTGTCTGATCTCGCTCATCTCCAGTGTATTTGCTGGTCCTTTCAGGGCCTGAGCGTAGCTCCTGGAGTGTGGAAGTGGTGCTGAGATCGGTGTGTTATCAGCTGAGGGTGTATGGGCGGGTGGGAGGCTGGTTTCTGCTGGTGATGGGCCCATCCTAGTGTTGCTCCTCTGCCTGGAGTGGTGTTTTTGTGGTGGTCGGGGGTGTCTTAGGTAGTCCTCTGGTGCATACTGGGGTGTCCTGTGGTGGTGTAGCGCTGGTGCATGGGGTGTTCTGATGGGGAATTTAGCATGGTGTGTGGGTCTCCAGTATTGTGCAGCCAGCGGGGGTCGTTCTCTATGATGGGACTGTGCGTTTCTGCTGGGTGTCTGGATTTGTGTTCTGTGGATTGGTATATGTGTTGTTTTCAGGGGAGTAGATGTGGTTTGTCTGCCCCATGCTGTGTCTTTCAGTGTTTTTGCAAACACGTTGATTTTGTCCTTCCTTATGTGTACATGGTCGTACAGGTCTCTGATTGTGAGGGAGGGGTGATGAGCCAGGTACACGTTGGGCAGGCGAGCACATCCTTTGGAGATGTCAGCGTTGACTCTCTGGATGGTGTCTGGGTGAATGTCTCTGCGGGGTAGGAGGGTAGATATGGTGATCTTTGTGTTGGGGTAGATCTCTGTAGCCTTCTCTGCTACTCTGCAGATAAGCTGCCCAACTCTCTCCTGTTCCCTTCTCAGGTCGTTGGTGCCTGTGTGTATGATGATATGTGAGGGTGTGCCAAAGCTGGAGTCAGAAAGTATTCTGAGGGCATCACCTGTTTTTGGGCACCAGAGTTTTGTTGCTTTACGGCCTGGAAACAGTTTTTCTTCTTGTAGGAACTTCCCATTGGAGTCCATGAGGATGGCAATGTCAGTCTCTGTTTTCACTGGCTGTTTCTCAGCTGGGGTTGTAGCAGTGGTGTTCTGAGGGGTTTCTGTGTTTCCGGGGATTGCAGGTGTTTCTGCTTCCCTTTGGCTGTTGCTGGGGTGTGATGATTTGGTGGGTGCCGGAGGTGTGCTGCTGGGGTTTGGCTGTGTAGGTGTTGGTGATGGTGGGGGGTCTTTTGGGGCATTTGCGGGGATAGAGACACCTCATCTGTGTTGTTAGGGTCTCTATCTGTCTGTCCCGTTGTTGTAGCTCGACTTTGAAGCATGCGAGCTCCCTCCCATGTAGTCTTTCATTTCTGAAAGTTCCTTCCCATGGTCTGTTGAAGTTCTTTGCGGTCTTTTTTAAACGTTTCCCTGTCCTGATTCAGAGTGTTCATTTCCCCCTTAAATTCCTGGATGGATATTTTCAGCTGGTTTCTTATCTGGTCCAGCTGTTCTCTGAGTTGTTCCGTGTCTTTAGTGGTCAAGGCATGGACTTGCTCACTCAGTTCCACTATTTCCAGTTCTCTCTCTCTCTCTCTCTCTCTCTCTCTCTCTCTCTCTCAATCTCTCTCTCTCTCTCTCTCTCTCTCTCTCTCTCTCTCTCTCTCTCTCTCTCTCTGTCTCACTCTCTCTCACTCAATTCAATTCAATTTAAGTGTGCTTTATTGGCATGACAAAAACTATACATTTGTATTGCCAAAGCAATTGCAGCTGGGCTGCTCACAAGTAGTGCACAGAAATAAAAATAATAATAGTAATAAAACAAATATTTAAACCGTATTAAATATGTAGTGCAAAATTAAAAGTATGTGATTAAAAGTATCTCTCTCTCTCTCTCTCCCTCTCTCTCTCTGCCAAAACCGCAACCGCAGATACAAGACAGACGAAGCTGTACAAATCGGATGATTTCGGGAACTTTTTACCCTACATACACAACAAGTCATTTAGACATGTGACAGTCTGTTTTTTTACACACACAGATTGGTTCTACGCGGTCAATCCGTTTTGCAGTTCTTTAAACTGCTGTTTTCGCTTGCAGATCACCGTTCACAGGCTTGCAGTGCTGTTGTAATAACAATAGCTATGTACATACTACTGAAATGCTAAATGAATGATGCTGCTGAGACCGGTTTATATACATGAACCATGAGTCACGTCGCTCTGATGCTCTCACTCCGGATGCTCTTCACTAGCAAACAGAGAAAGAGAGACACACAGACACACACACACACAGACACACACACAGGTTACTCTTCGATGCTCTCACTCCGAGTCGGAGGGTAAACCCACATTAGGATGATTTATTAAAACAGTGCTTTGGCTCCACCTAGTGACGCTTTTAGCTGTATATTAATAGTATCGTTTCCTTTTCAAAATAATTTCATATTTCAGTATTTATTTGTATTTTTATAAGTGAAATTAAAGTATTTCATTCCAAAGCTACTTTTTGTCATGTCTATTTAGTACTTTTATTTCTAATTCAATACAATTATAACTTCATCCTACACATAGCTGACTCTCTCTCACTGCCTGCTGCCAGCCAAGTAGTATCGCTGCAGCAAGTGTGGAGCTTATGCCGGTGGGAGGAACAGGAAGTGTGAGGAGCTAATGCCGCTAGCCTGGATTTCATTTTAGTTTAAAATGCTATAAATATAACGCATTTTCATAGTAATTAGGGACCGAGCACCGATGGTGCGAGGACCCTATTAAATCTGCTCCGTTTATTATTCTAGAGGGCTAGATATTTATTCTAGATATTTAGAGGGCCTAAACATGCTCGAAAAGTCAGGAAACTTTGCACACGCGTCAGAACTGGTGGAAATGTACGTCTGATAAGTGTTTCAGGAGTAAGTGTGGCAAAATGGCTCGACAGCGCCACCTATAAATATTCAGCGGAGTGCGCCTCGAGCTACGTTTCACGTACATGTACGAAAATCGGTACACTCATGTAACTTAACAATACCTACAAAAAAGTCTCTAGGTACGAAATCAGAAACCAAACAGGAAGTCGGCTATTTTGAATTTTCTCATCATATTTTGTATCATTTTTGCCATTTTCAGGTGTCATACTTTAACGAACTCCTCCCAGAGATATTTCCAGATGAACACCAAAATTGGTAATTGTAATCTAAAGGCCTTTGTGATGTTAAATTGCGAAGATCTAGAGTTTACGTTAAAGGGTGTGTCCTTGGCGGCATCACAGATTTCGATGTCTCGCCATGGGAATAAAAGTTGTTGTAACTCAGCCATGCAATGTTCGATCTGCCCCAGACTTCACATGTTCGATAAGAATCCAGGCCTGAACACATCTAAATACGAATCAGGGGCGTAGCCACGGGTAACCTAAACAGATGCAGAATTATTATTTTTTTAATCGTATAATAAATATGGGCAGCGCAAAGGAGGGGCTAGCAGATGCTTCAGCACCCCCAAGAAAGACCAAAGCACCACCATTGCACCCATAAGAAATTAAATAAATTAAAAACATTTGACTTATTATTACGCATTCATAACTCTGCATTGCAATATAACGTGACGTGATTAGCAGGCGCACTTTTCGAATTGACAGCATTTTATTAAAAAAATGGATCGGTTCCTTGTGCCAAGAAGGCCTGTCCCCGACTAAAGATTTCTCTAGTCACACATAAATTGATTAATATAATAACTTAGGCTACTAACTATCCTTTAATATACAGGCGTATAGCCTATTCCGCGCCAAGCTCACGTCTAAAGCGTGCAACGGCAAAAAGTAGGCTAATGATTATGAATGTTGGGGAAAGGCAAAAAAACATTTTAATTATTCGTTAATAAACTAGTGATTTCTTCTCAGTCAGTGTCGGCTGAAAAGATAAAGTTGCAGAATGCGACGCTGACTTTAATAAAGAAATGCACCTTTTCATTCCGACTACGTAATTAAAGATTTGTATTTTTTGGTTCGTTCGTTCGTTTAATAAAGTAGCCTACATAAATAAAAGCATATATATATATATATATATATATATATATATATATGAACTTGCTGTGAATTTAGTATTTTTGAAAGTTCAATAATAATGTAAGAAAAACTTGTGATTCATTACCCGCTTTGTTCCGGGACCTCACAATTTACAGATTAAGCAGTGCTTACCATATTTGTTAATTTAAAATGTAATTAAAATTTTAAATTATTTTCAAAAAAAATAAAATAATAATAACATAATTGAGGCATTCAAGGCCAGACCACGCCGTCTCGCCTTTGAGCAGCTAACAGGCACCATTAAATGTACTCTGCTCTGTTGTTGGCGATCCTGAATGTAATGTATACAACATATTTTACTGCTTTCTCTAATGTGTCTTGCAAGACATCTATTCAAGATTGTTTATTGCACCAAAAGTAATTTCAAAGGAACATTATATGTAGGCCCATGTACAGTTTAAGTCACCATTGCAGGATGATTTAATGATTTAATAAAAGGAGGGATTATTTAAAAGCATTTTGTTTTTATTTAGTAGAGCAGCTACAGCTGTTTTTACATAATAGATTTGTACATAGGCTAGTCACTGAAGTCAATGATTATTCTTTGATAAAGTAAATGTGCTTTGCTCACTGTATAATGTGTTCGTTGTTTGAATAACCGTGGAAATGCGGTGTTATGATTAGAAACTTAAAATGTATTTTTATTAAACCTGTGATCATCAGGTTAAATAGGAGTTTAGTCTTATTAAAATATGTGACATAAATTGTACTTGGCTAAAAGGGGTTTCTGATGTGTGTAGTTAATGATTAGGCTACAGTGAGCGCGTTTGACTAGAGCGCAGTTAAAGAGCTGTTGTAGGTTATACTGTATGTGATTGTCGGTGACACTCTTGAGCGAGAAAGCTTTGGAAAATGGAAAAAAACAACAACAAAAATATAGCTGCAAGCAGCGATAACCAGGGTTCAAGAATTTGAAGGCCTAAGGTGGTATGCTTTTAGGGTCTAGGCCAACATAGCTGGATGCATAGCTGACAGTGAAACTCGTCGAAAATGGACAATAGGCTCACAGAAACACACACACACACACACAAATCAAATCACTTTTATTGTCACATCACCACAGCACAAGTGCCTTGGTGAGTGAAATTCTTACCAGCGTGCTCCAGACAGTGCAAAAAAAAAAAACTATTTACATATGGACAGTACATATTTACAGACTGTACAGAAGACAATGTGCAAAATACGCATATATACTCAGTCACACACACACAAATAGAAATGAAATGGTTAAACTATCATATTAATAATCATTAAGCTTGCTTACACAGATACACACACAGACACACTCATATACATGCACACATATTTTGTTGCATATATAGATATTTGAAATAAATGACAGGTGACAATACTCTTTGCAAGTCTTCTCTTTTTAAGAGTTTATATCAGGGATCTCCAACCCTGCTCCTGGAGAGCTACCATCCTGCAGATTTCAGTTCCAACCCTGCTCCAACACACCTGTCTGAAATTAACAAGTAGCCTTGAAGACTGTGATTAGCTGGTTCAGGTGTGTTTGATTGGGGAGACCCAATCAGGGTTGGAGACCCCTGGTAGGACAATGTGAAATGCAGGGCTGACAATAGAACACATTCACAATGGAGAATTCATTAAAACTGTCTCTCTCTGTCACATACACACACACACACGCACACAGAAATGAAAGGTTTAAAAATGCTTAATAAACAGTAAGCATACAAACACAGACATACGCAGAAATGAAAGGTTTAATAATGCTAAATATACAGCACGTATGCTAACACACACACACACACACACTTTGTTGCAGATATAAAATAGTGATTTTCAAAGACATCCAAAACAGAGGATAGGTTAAGAGACACGTAGCCTACACAAAAATTAAATTGTTAAACTAACATATTAATACCCAATAAGCATGCTTATTTTTTTATTTTATTTTGCGCATTAATTTGACAATAAATGTGGCACACCCAGTTTTTCTGATGCACATCCAGAGTCTCCATTCTAGCTACGCTCCTGTTGTAAATCATTTTCTATGTTGTTTTAATGCTTTGGCAATACAAAATGTATGTTTTTGTCATGCCAATAAAGCTTTCTGAATTGAATTGAATTGAGAGAGAGAGAGAGAGAGAGAGAGAGAGAGAGACAGCTGCTGTGTGTTTGCTGCTCAATCTGTCACCATAGAAGAGAAGACACTCCGTCTGCCCTGAGCTGATGTTTCCAGCACATGTAGATTATATTATGACATATTACCCCTTTATATTACTTTTGACCGTATTGTGGTTTACAAATCTTCTCTTGCGCTTGCAAATTAAATTTGCGCTTTCAGTCTTATGTACACTTTCACAAATCTTACCATACGCATGCAAATCTTTATGACGTAAAAATACTTTCATATCCCCAGCTCTCTGTGTTCCGTCTGTCTGACGCGCGTGCACGCGCCCGCCGCCGCTCATACGGTATTATAATCTTAACACAAGACGGACTCATATGCAAAAATGGAAATGCTCGCGTGAATCGATTAGTTGTTGCAGCCCTAATTAATACAAAATATATGTAAATTAAATTAAAGAAATGTTACATATTTATACAAATGTGATGTAAATGTAAAATCTAAAATATATTTTGGGAAACCCTGTATTAAAACAATTATGTAATAATTACATTGTAAATTACAGTAATATGATTTTTTATAATTTGTTGAGTGTAATAACAATAGCTATGTACATACTACTTTTTTAAAGTTAAACATGCAAATGTGCCATTAAATTATTGAAATACTTACTTCAAATCTCAGGGGGTACTTCAAGTAAATAATGTAGGTCCAATGGGTTCGCCGGACAAAAAAAGGCTATAACACTGGAGAGAAAAATACGTTTCCAAAAGCATCCCCACTTCTGCTTTTTTCACAAATCACAAAAAAGTGCTACATCAGCATCAGTCAGATCAGGTTAGGCCTAGAAAAGCCCAAGGGGTGAATGCTTTTCCTCCAAAAAAGACATCTACACCGTGAAATAAATCCGACAGCTTAGAAAGAATAGTATTTGTATTCCCAGGGAACACACATACTAAAAAAAAGTATAGCCCGAATGCACTGAATGGATAAAAGCGTCTGCTAAATGCACAAATGTAAGACCAGACTGACTGCTGCGTCGACGCCAGGAGCTCCGCGCGAAGATGTCCTCTGCAGGGGCGGATCTAGGGGTGTGGCCAGAGGGGGATTGGCCCCAGCTGAAATCTGATTGGCCCCTGAAGTGCCCCTGTCCTGTCACTCATGGGTGATTTACGTTAGCGTTAAGTCGGTTGAAATTCAACCTGTGCAGCGCAAGCTTTGCATGTAAATATGAAGGTACACGTGTATAGCCCTGACTGATTTAAAATTGTAATTCTGGGCACCCCTGAAATAGGTCGCGTCATTGACATTAACAGACGTTACAAAACACCGCTCATTCAAGGACGCGCAAGAGCATAACGTACAAAACGAATGTGCACAGTTCAATTGAATAATACAATTTGCGCTAAATAACGTAATGCTGTTGAATAAAAGCGTGCGGTTTCTCGGGTGGAAGTTGCGTTCGTTACTATAGCAACATTAGTTTCCAAGCGCGTTCTCTTTCAGAATCATGTAGAAAAACTGTAAAACTGTTGTTTCAAATGAAAGAGAGATAAAGATAGAAATGGTGTGCTACAACTGTTTGGCTGAAAATAGCGGAATAGTGTGGAAAGTGCATACAATTCTAATGTAGTCTGCGTGGAAGCACATGATTCTCGGTAACACTGCAATAAGGAATGAAACTATTTCCGGTTTCACAATTAAACTTCGACGGCTCGTCTTACTGTTTTACATTTGAATTATCATTAAAACTGAATTCGATTATTGCTGTAATGTATGGTGTAATTCACACTCGAAGCCAGACTCATATAACTCGTAGACGTTATCACAGAATGAAAATAATGTATTTTTGCCTCATTAATAAGAAGCCTCGTCAGATTGCATAAGTTGTTTCAAACACTCAGTGACATTTTAAAATGAGTTTTAGTAAAAACTGTAATAAGAGTCTTGTTGATGACTAAACATGTTAGCCCTTATGCAAATAGGAACAATTCTATTTGATGAATACTTCAGGAAAGATAATCGACTTAAGACCATAAGAATGTTTTATTTATTGATTTATTTTGTATGTTTGTTTTAGAGGAAGACAATTGATAACAATTTTAGAGATGAAAGAAGTTTGACCAAGGAAATGTGGGATCAAACAGTGCAAGCAGAAATGTTTCAATAAACAATGGGCAATAAATAATCATGATTAAAGACATCTAAAAGCCTCCTATCCGGGAGAAGTGTGAGACAAAGCAGTTTGGGCAGCACAAGACAATAAACTGCATGGATGCTTGGATAATGTGAGTAACTATTAGTTAGCATTGTAGAGTCAACTCTAAACAAAATCACATGGCATGCTCTAAAAAATATTTCATGAAACTTAAGAGTTATAGAGTTATCCTCAGATTTGTGGCTTTACCTGCATTGTGTTTCTAGACACTAATTTATATTTGTTTTGTCAAAGGTATTTAATGTAAACAATATTTCTAATAACTGTAAATTCAAGCCCTTGTGGCTATTTTTCTGACTTAAGGACAACAAGCTGCCGAGTGTCTTCTTGAAATCGACATTTCCAGTATTTTAACAATACTGATAACCGTGATCAATTTGGTCACTAAAATCGTCATACTGTTTCATTTCTACACTGCAATAAGGTTGAACAATAGTTAACAACACAGAACAATACATTTTATTTTAATTTACTATGTAAATGTTTATATATACTTATTTATTTGTAGTATTAAAATAAAAGTATGTATGTAT